>CM060896.1:166556544-167156544 GCA_030762935.1 Hymenopus coronatus | reverse complement strand
GAAACACGCACATACATACAGGCATGTCAGCACAGGTATTTATGATGAAATCTCAGCAACGAATTTTCTCTACGTACTACGTACCTTGTACATACGTGGCAGAGAAAGTAAAAGTATTGTTTTCGGTTTACGGTTTTTCCATAATACATATTAGCGTGAATTCTTCAAGCAAATTCGCGCCATTGTAAATAAAAAAAATCTGATGTATTCCATTCACATGACTTTCTCTACATCTCCGCAGCAAATTATTGTTAAAAAGCTTATGCTTCTATTTACTTCATGCTAATGGAAAAAAAAAAAAAAAAAAATAGCAGAAATAGTGTTATTACTTGCTTCTTTGTAACTAGAAGTGAAATAAGGGAGTACCATAGGTTAAAGTGAAAGCCAAAAGCTGGTTGCTATGTGACTGATGTTCCTTTGTTTGTGTGGACAGGAGTTGACAAATTCCTATACCAGAAAAGTAGTAAGTTTTTCATAGCGGAAACCAAAAACAAGGAATATCTAAAAAAACGATCAACTCCATGAAAAAAATGATATAACATAAATTGTGTGGTTTTAAGTGCTCTACACATTTTGTGTGGTAAGTTTTTTTTATATCTCTTACGGTTTAGCACTTATGCAAAATTCCATAAAATTCGTCCAGAATAAAGTAGTCTTCAGAGGCTATTCCCAGAAATTTCAAGATACACATTTTAATTGGCATATCTTTAATATATAATATTTTAATCAAAATCGTTACCCATTTTTGAGAAAATCACCATTTTCGAAAAATGTTTGCGGTGGAGGGATTTTTCTCAAAATCTTCGTGTCGCATCCGTGGAAGATACTAAACTTAAATACCAAGTTTGGTATTTTACCGACTTCTCATTTTTGAGTTATCTTGTGCACTGATACACACACGGACACACACCCACATAAGGACCTTTTTCAGAACAGGGGACCCTAAAACATGTATTTCCGGTGAAATCCCGGTATCGAATTTTTGTGTGCATTACAATAGCTTCTCTACAGCGCTGTAGTAAGCTTATTCCTCTTTTCACTTTATGTTAATCGAGATAAACATTAGCAGAAACTGGCTTAGGACCTTATAAGTAGAAAGAAAATAATGGAATACACTAGGCTGAAACGATTGTCAAATTTCTTAAAAGCTGGTTGCTAAGTGGGTGAAATCCGTTTCTATGCAGGCCAGGAGTTTACAACTTTCGTTTGAGAAATGTTCAAGCATTTTACATAACGATATCTACATTTGTTTGGGCAGTAAGTTTTTATCTATATTTTACAGTTTACCAGTGATGTAAAATTCATCCAGAATAAACATGTCTTTAGATGCTATTCCCAGAAAATTGTATTTACATTTTATTTGCCAGGTAAATGTTGGTGGTATTTAAATCAAAGTTGTTCGCATTATTTTTGAGAAAATCAAATGTTAACGTTTTTTACGTTCTCTATACATACTATATACATAATAGAGAAGGTATTGCATTGCGCCCAAAAGTTCCATACCGAGATTTCACCTGAAATATATCTTTTGAGACCCCCTGAATCCAAAAAAAAAAAAAAACATTTTTAGACAAATGTCCGTGCGTGTGAGTCTGTCTCTATATCTGTGTGTATGTGTGTGTCTGTGTGTGTCTGTCTGTGGAGAGCATAGCTCAAAAACGAAATGACCTTTAAATACTAAATTTTCAAAACCATCCCCCCAGCCCCAACCACCCTTTACATGGAACTTTTTTCGAAAATTTTGATCTTCTTAAAAATGGCTCTAACGATTTTGATTTCAATATCGTATATTAAAGACAAATAAAGGGTATTCTATTCCACCCAAAAATTCGATACCGAGATTTCACTAGAAATACATGTTTTGGGTCCCTCTGAATAAAAAAAATTGGAAAAATGGAAAAAGCATTCGTATGTGCGCGCGCGCGCGTGTGTGTGTGTGTGTGTGTGTGTGGACAGCATAGCTCAAAAACGAAAAGACCGTTAAATACCAAACTTGGTATTTTCCAAGGATGCGATACGAAGATTTTCAAGAAAATCCCCCATCCCAAACTACCCTTTACATGGAACTTTTTTCGAAAATGTTTATTTTCTAAAAAATGGCTAACGATTTTGATTTTAATATCATGTATTAAAGATATTTACCTAACAAATAAAATGTATATGTTGAATTTTCTGGGAATAGCCTCTGAAGACTAATTTATTCTGGATGAATTTTACGAGATTTTGCATAACTGCTAAACCGTAAGAGATGGACAAAAACTTAAAACACAAAAAATGTAGAGCATGTTAAAATACGCAATTTGTTATATAATTTTTTTTCTTGGAGTTGATCGTTTTTGCATTATTCCTTGTTTTTGTTTTCAGCTTTGAAAAACTCGACAAATTCCTGTATAAGAAAAGTTAACTGCTGTCCATACAAACAAAGGAACTTCAGTCAGATAGCAACCAGCTTTTGACTATCACTTTAACCTATGGTACTCCCTTATTTCGCTTCTACTTACAAGGAAGCAAATAAAGACTATTTCTGCTAATTTTTTCACGATTAGCATGAAGTAAATAGAAGTTTAAGCTTTTTAACAATAATTTGTTGCAGAGATGTAGAGAAAGTCATGTGAATGAAACACATCAGATTTTTTTTTCTTTTTCCATTAAAAGGGTAGTTTGAGTTGTTTTTTTTTTTTTTTGCTCAAAATCTGAGTGCCGCAATCCCTGGAAGATACTAAACTTAAATATCACACAAAAGATGTAGAGCACGTGAAGTTTGGTATTTTGCCGTCTTTTCGTTTTTTAAGTTATCATGTTGATAGACACACACACACCCACAAACACACACAAACACACACACAAACACACACATAAACACACATACAAACACACACACAAACACACACACACACAAACACACACAAACACACACACAAACACACACAAACACACACACAAACACACAAACACACACACAAACACACACACAAACACACACACACAAACACACACACACAAACACACACACACAAACACACACACAAACACACACACAAACACATACACACAAACACACACACAAACACACACACAAACACACACAAACACACACACGGGTCATATATGGTTCACTAAAATGTTTATTTTCCGTGATACCTCGGTAAGGAATTTTTGGGCGGAATACAATATCCTCCCTATCCGCTATGTACATCTACATACAGTCTAGAGGAAATAAAAAGTTCATTTCGTATTTTATTGTACGACCATTAAACGCTTGCTTTATAACTCAACAATGTCTGTATTAACGTCCTGATATATGCAGATAACAAATGCTGTTCTAGCAGTTTATTTACCTCTTCAAATAATGTTTTGATAAGATAGCACATTTATCTTGCTTATCTAATGTCATGGAAAACAATTCTACAGAACTTTGTATTTCACGGATAGTAAAATAAATTCATGACATTGTCATATTTCCGTAGAACTACTCTAATGCTATGTCTCTTTCTGCTTCAAGAATACGAGGGTCGTTCATAATCTTCAAAAAAAGATACACATTATTTTTGGTATTTTTACTTTCTCTATACGAACTATGTACATAGTGTATAGAGAAGGAATTGTATTTCATCCAAAAATTCGATATCGAGATTTCACCGGAAATATATGTTTTGAGACACTCTGAATCCAAAAAAAAAAAAGCATATTTAGAAAAATGTCCGTGTGTGTCTGTCTGTCTGGGCAGCATAGCTCAAAACCGAAAAGACCATTAAAAACCAAACTTAGTATTTAAGTTTGGTATCTTCCAAGGATGCGACACGAAAATTTTCAAGAAAATCCCTCCACCCCAAACTACCCTCTACATGGAAAAAGTTTTGAAAATTTTGATTTTCTTAAAAATGATTTTGATTAAAATCTCGTATATTTAAATATTTACTTGACAAATAAATTCTATATCTTGAATTTTCTGGGAATAGCCTCTGAAGACTACTTTATTCTGGATGAAATTTACGGACTTTTGCATAACTGCTATACCGTTAGAGATGGACAAAAACATACTAAACAGAAAATGTAGATCACATTAAAACACACAATTTATGTTGTATACATATTTTTCGTGGAGTTGGTCGTTTTTAAGATATTCCTTGTTTTTAGTTTCAGCTTTAAAAAACTTATGCTTTTCTCATACAGCAAATTGTCAACTCCTGTCCATACAAACAATGGAGCTTCAGTCACATAGCAACCAGCTTTTGACTATCACTTTAACCTACGCTACTCCCTTATTTCTCTACTATTTACAGTAGAAAGTAATAAAACTATTTCTGCTAATTTTTTCTTGATTAGCATGAAGTAAATAGAAGCACAAGCTTTTTAATAAAAACACTTTGCGGAGATGTAGAGAAAGTTATGTGAATGCAACACATTAGATTATGTCTGGGTGCATTACAATACCTTCTTTGTATACTGTGTACATATTACGAGTAGAAAAAGTAGAACTGCACCTTAACCCTTAAATTACCATCCAAACCTCTAATTAAAACACAGCAAATGATATTTGCTTTCCCTCATATATCAAGAACTTTTATTGAAGACGTTTGTTTTGGAGATATTCCAAGTTAATTGGTCCAGATGTACATATATTTCTTCAACAGTAAATGAATGAGTTGTTTGCATATTACGTTTTCCATTTGATCTAAAGCTTTATTTGCACACGCGATGTAATGGAAAGTAGGCCTCGAGAGTTCTACTGGAACATATTTGTGCCGAAGCACTGACCAAGTAACGGATATGAAAGCGAGACATGTAATAATGCAATTCCAGTTAGAATAACGTAAGCCACGGAACGGGGAAATCTTAACGCGAAACAAAAAAGAAAATTAATTTGCACGCTAAACCGGTTTTTTCTCTTCCTGGATGGTGACCACGGTTCTGATAATTTTATAACAAGGTCACGTCAAGAAAGTATTATCTATCTGTCTGCGTGTGTCAGTTGTCAAATAGTGGGGTGGGGAGATAAGTACCACTGCTGCACTCTGCAGGGGGAACCTAGTAATACACCTTGACAACTGAACCAGATCTTCGGTCGTGTTGGCGAAAACTTTCACGTCTGGCGAATTAAAAGTGAAGATTCCTCCAAGAAAAACCCACCTGTGATATATTTACACCTGTTTGCGTGTTTGGAAGACCTCTCGTGCCACTAATTATAAGGTAAGTGTGTATTTTAGTGACTTGCGCAATACGTGAAACTTGGGGATAGAAGATAGGCTAGCAAATATCCATACCCAAGTGTGAAAAGATATTTCATTTTATTACTGAAATGTATAATAACAATATTTGAAAACATTACTTTAGGAAGTCAACGCAGAAACAAATATAGAGGTGTTAGGGCAAAACTAATGCTACGCTTGCAATTTAACAAAGCAAAAGGGGATTCCCACCGATCCACGTGGTGTTGCTGAACGTTCAGTGAACAAGTGCGTATTTGGGAGTGCCTCACAGAAGTTTATATTCTTTTTTTTATTGTTTTTGTTATATTCATTACTTTCTCTACATGTATTATGTACTTAGTGTATAGAGGAAGTATTTTAGGTAATTCTGCACAACTGCTCTATTAATTCTGTCGTCTGCAAAACGGAAACTTCCATGTTGGTATCTATAGTAGCAAATAAAAGTGAAATATGCGGATTGTGTTGAAAACACAAGTAAATTAAAATCGGTTACTAAATAGAAGGTGCACAATTACCCTGGTTTATGTATAATTTGATAGGTATTGAATTCACAGTAGTGAAAAAGTCATGTGAATGTAACACATCAGATTTGTTATATTTATTACTTTCACTACACGTACTGTATAGAGGAAGTATGTTATTCCACTCAAAAATTCGATACCGAGATTTCACCGGAAATACATGATTTTTTGGTCCCCCTGAATCAAAAAAAGCATTTTTGAAAAAAAGGTCCATGCATGTGTCTTTGTGTGTCTACGAACAGCATAACTTGGTATATAGGTATGTTATCTTCCAAGGATATGACACGTTGTTTTTCAAGAAAATCCCCCCCCCCCATCTCTAACTACCATTTACATGGACAAAAGTTTCGAAAATTTTGATTTTCTCAAAAATGGCCTTAATGATTTTGATTAAAATGTCGTATATTAAATATATTTACCTGACAAATAATATGTATAATTTTCTGGGAAAAACCTCTGAGGACTACTTTATTCTGGATGAATTTTACGGAATTTTGCATAACTGCTAAACCGTAAGAGATGGACAAAAAACTTACTACACAAAAAAATGTCAAGTAAAGAATATTCCCTACCCCAAGCTGCCCTTTATGTGAAGTTAATGTTTGATACTCCTTTCTAAATGTCACATATACTTACTCCTTTGTTACTCTTTTCGTGGATATTGTGTACTTTACATTTATGCTTTGTTTTTAACATTATTACTTTGTCTAGCACGTATGTACAGCTTACATTCCATCAAATTCAATGCCGAGATTTCACCGGACATGCATGTTTTACTCACTCGTGAATATAAAAAATTCTGATGTTTGTCTTTCGCATGACTTTCTCTACACCGCTGTGACAAATTAGAGTTTAAAAGCTGATTATTCTGTCTACTTCATCCTAATTGAGATAAACATTAGCAGAAATTGTTCCTCTAGTAGAAGGGATTAGGCTAAAGCGACAGTCAAATACTTTTAAAGCTGGTTGCTATGGGATTGAAATCCGTTTCATTGCATAGCCAGGAGTTTACAAATTCCCGTATGAGAAAAATTTTAAGTATTTGAAAACTGAAACCAATAACACGGAATATCTCAAAAACGATCAACTCCACTACAAAAATATACATAACATAAGTTGTGTGTTTTAATGAGCTCTACCTACATTTTTTGTGCAGAAAATCTTCCTACCACAAACTACCCTTCACAAAAAAAATAAAAAAAAATCGAAAATTTTGAACTTCTCTAAAATGATTCTCAAAATTTTTATTAAAATATTGTATATTAAAGATATTAACCTGATAAATAAAATGTATATCTTTAATTTTCTGGGAACAGCCTCTAAAGACCACTTTATATATAACATTTATGGATTTTGCATAACTTGTAAACTGTAAGAGATACACAAATAACGTAGATCAGGATAAAACACACAATTTATGTCATATACATTTTTTTCGTGGAGTTGATCGTTTTTGAGATAACCGTTGTGTTTGTTTTCAGCTTTAAAAAATCTGATGTGTTCCATTCATATGACTTTCTCTACAACTCCGCAATAAATTATTGTTTAAAAGCTTATGCTTCTATTTACTTCATGCTAATCGAGAAAAAATTAACAGAAATAAACTTATTACTTGCTTCCTTGTAAGTAGAAGCGAAATAAGGGAGTACCATAGGTTAAAGTGATAGTCAAAAGCTGGTTGCTATGTGACTGAAGTTCCTATGTTTGTATGGACATGAGTTGACAAATGTCTGTATGAGAAAAGTATGTTTTTTAAAGCTGAAACCAAAAACAAGCAATATCTATAAAACGATCAACTCCACGAAAAAAAAGTGTATAACATAAATTGTTTGTTTAAAGGTACTCTACATTTTTTCTGTGGTAAGTTTTTTTCTATCTGTTACGATTTAGCAGTTATGCAAAATTCCGTAAAATCCGTCCAGAAGAAAGTAGTCTTCAGAGGCTATTCCCAGAAACTTTAAGATATACATATTATTTTTCAGGTAATATACGATATTTTAAATCAAAATCGTTAGAGCCATTTTTGAGAAAATCAAAATTTTCAAAAAAAGTTCCATGTAAAGAGTAATTTAGGGTGGGGGGATTTTTCACAAAATCTTCGTGTCGCATCCCTGGAAGAAACTAAACTTAAATGCCAAGTTTGGTATTTTACGACTTTTTTTGAGTTATCGTGTACACACTTGTACACGGACCTTTTTCTGAAAGTACTTTTTTTTGGATTCAGGGGACCCTAAAACATATATTTCCGGTGAAATCTCGGTATCGAATTTTTTGGTGGAGTGCAATACCTTCTCTATACTCTGTACATAGTACGTATAGAGAAAGTAAAAACTTACAGGAATTTGTCATCTCCTATCCATACAAACAAAGGAGCTTTAGTCTCATAGCAATCAGCTGTTGACTAACATTTTAACCTGGTATGTACATGTTTGTATTTTGCACACAATGTGTACATATTAATGTGTTATATAGTCATATTTCTCTTCCATAGAAATTATTTACCACTCTTAACCTTCTAGAGAACATTTAGCGGGCGCCAGAATTAATAGACCCTTCGGGCAGAATTACCTTACTTCCTTATGTAAGAAGAATAAGGAAAAACGCTACGATAATAGTCAAATCTTTTCCTTGTTCAAGAACAAGCAAAAAGATTTAGCTGGCCCAGTTGCCCAGTCGGCAGATTTCCTGCCTACTAGTACTATGCTAAGGGTCCCGGGTTCGATTCCGGCTGGAGGGGTGGGATTTATTTTCTAACCGAGAGTATTCCCTATTCTTCACAAGGACCATGAGTGACCCAGAGAGATAGAGAATTTATGTGAAATTAACCCACAGTTTTTGGATTATACAGTTCACACTTTCTCTAGTCCATATGTACATAGCATACATAATAGCTACATCTAAAATATTCGTGTAATGGTTACCATGCCGACTTCATACACCCAAGGTCGCGGGTTCGAACCCGGCGGAGGACGTGGACTTTTTCGGGTGTAAAAATCCTTAGCATGACTTCCTTCGGAAGGGAAGTAAAGCCGTTGGTCCCGTGTCGGCACGTAAAAGAACCACAAGCCTGATAGAGAGGCCTCTGAGCAAAATTAAGCGGTCTTTCACGCCCAATTTAGAATGAGACGCTGAGAACCACAGTAGTTAAAAGAGCGCCCATAAATAACACGCCAGTTACATTTTGCCTAAAATATTCCACCCAAGATTTCCCCGGAAATATGTGTTTTGAGGTCCTTGAGTAAAAAAAATAGATAAACTTCTGTGTGTGTGTGTGTGTGGATAGCATAGCTGAAAAACGAACTTAGTATCTTCCCAAGATGCACAAGATTTTCAAGAAAATCTACCCATCCCAAACTACACTTTTCGTGGAAAAATTTTCGCAAATTTTTATTTTCTCAAAAAGGGCTAACAATTTTGATCAAAATATCGTATATTAAGGATATTTACGTGACAAAATGTATATCTTGAATTTTCTGGGAATAACCTCTGAAGGCCTCTTTATTCTGAATTGGTTTTGCAAAATTTTTCACAACGGTTTACTGTAAGAGATAGACAAAATCTTAAAACACAAAAAATGTAGATGTTGTTAAAGCACACAGTTTTTGTCATATATGTTTTTCTTATAGAGTTGACCGTTTCCGAGATATTTCTTGTTATTGGTTTCAATTTTAAACCAACCAGCTTTTCTCAAACAAGACCATGCAAAGCGAACCTAATGTCAATTGTTTCATATAGCGATGAGCTTTTAAAAGATTTGACTATAGCTTTAGCGTAATGTATGCTCTGATTACACTTCTACTTACAAGGAAGCAAATAGAAGCATAAGCTTTTTAAAAATAATTTATTGCAGAGATGTAGAGAAAGACATGTGAATGGAACACATCAGATTTTTTTTTTTTTTTATTTTGAGAATCTTATATAAATATTTTCGGTGAAATGTCGACATATTTTTGGGTTGAATGATGATATTTGCCATAAGTAGTAGACAAAATAACACTACAAAAATACTGTGACACATGACAATCTATATATTGCTAAAAGAACGATATATATTCTCGAAACTTATTCTTCTGTCTACTTCATATTAATGAAGATAAATTTTAGCAGAAGGGCTGTTAACGTTAGATTCTTGTAAATACAAAGGAACAAGAGAATACGCTAGACTAAAGTGACTGCCAAGATTTTAAAGGGCGGTCGCTATTTTTAGAAACACAAAACTTTCAAAACATTTTCCATGTGAAGAGTAGTTTGGAGTGTTGGGGGGGGGGGATATTTTCACATCCTTGGACACACCAAAATTAAATACCAAGTTTGGTATTTAACGTTTTTTTTTAGTTTTTGAGCTATGCTGCCCACACACACACACACACACACACACACACACGCACGCACACACACAAGGACATTTTTCTAAAAATAACTTTTTTTTAGAAATCAGGAGATCGCAAACCATGTATGCCTGGCGATATATCGGTCTCTAAGTCTGGGTGGAATACTATATCTTCACTGTATTCTATGTACATAGTACGTGTAGAGAAATTAAAATGTTTTATTTGCACTCAGCGGAGCTCAAAACATTTCTGGTGAAACTTCAGTATCGAATTTTTGGATGCAATGCAATATTTCTCTATACATTATGTACATAGTATGTGTAGAGAAAGTAAAAATGCTTATTTTCTTTTCTTCTTCAACTCAGATATCTCCGATGATATCTTGGTATCTAATTTTTGTGTGCAATGCAGTACCTTCTCTATGCACTATGTACATAGTACGTGTAGAGAAACTAAAATGCTTTATTTGGACTGAGGGGACCTCAAAACATTTCCGGTGAAATATCGGTATCGAATTTTCGGGTACATTACAATAATGCTTCTTTTCTTCTTGAACTCAGATATTTGCAGTGAAATCTCGGTAACATAGTACGTGTAGAGAAAGTAATAGATGCACACAATAATCAAGATTCTGGGAAGTATTGTTACTAGCGATTCAGTTGTGTGTAATGTAGCCAGTTTCGTGTAGTTGGGTTTAGATATTAGTGTAAAGTTTGCAACACTGGTTTATCGCAAGGAAAAGCAGGTTCAGTATGGAGAAAGTAAGGGATTCACTCCCCTTACCTCTCTCCGTAACACCCGCATACAGCTGTTTCAGTTCACAAGCGAGACGGAGAAACTTCCTCAATGAAATTCTCAACACAAAATATTTTATCAGTGCCTTGTCATTTATATACCAGTTTAAACTGATGCACCTCTCAAATTAAACAAAAAATTAGGAATGTTTACTTTCTCTACACGTACTATGTACATAGTGTATAGAGAAAGTGTTGCATTCCACCCAAAAATTCGATAGCGAAATTTCACCGGGAATGCATGTTTTAGGGTCCCCTGAACAAGCATTTTCATCTTCTCTAGCCCATAAGTATAATGTACTTAGTGGATAGGGAAGGTATTGCACTCCACCCAAAAATTCGATAACGAGATTGCACCAGAAATATATGTTTTGGGGTACCCTGTAATTAAAAAAAAGTAATTTTACTTTCTCTAGCATATATGTATAATGTACTTAGTGGATAGAGAAGGTATTGTATTCCACCCATAAATTTGATACTCAGATTTCACCAAAAATATATGTTTTAAGGTCTTCTAAGACAAAAAATCATTTTTTGAAAAATGTCTGTGTGTCTTGTCTCTCTGTCTGTTTGTGGACAGCATAGTTCAAAAATGAAAAGTGCTCTAAATGCCAAATTTGGTATTAAGTTTAGAACCTTCCGAGGGCGACGCCGTGGGTTAGTACCTTAGACGACTGGTCTCCCGTCTAGGCGGCTCGTGTTCGTTCCCAAGGGATTCGGGTGAACGAACAGGCGCCTGGATCCGGATCCTCCGGTTTCCCCCGCTACTAATTCTACCAATTACCCCATCATCACCTTTCATATGATCCACTTCCTCACGCTCATGCCTGGCTACGGGTCCGGTTCTCCATTCTGTTTCGTGCCGTTGGCTCCCCGACAGGCTTCTAACCCCTAGAAGTTCTAGGGGGGTGTCAGTCCTACAAATTAGGATAACGAAACGAAATCTTCCAACGATGCGACAGCAAGATCCCTCCGTTCCTAACTATCCTTTACATGGAACATTATTCGAAAGTTTTGTTTTTCTCAAAAGTGTGTAACGATTTTGATAAAAATAACATATATTAAAGATATTTACATCACAAAAAATGTATTATTTGAATTTCCTGGAAATAGCCTCTGAAGAACTCTTTATTTTGTTTCATTTTTGCATGATGGGTAACGTAATAGATAGACCAAGCTTACTGCACAAAAAATGTAGATCTTGGATCTCTAGCCGGTTGCTCTGCCACTGAGCTACCATGCCAACATACCGGCATATCATTGAATTCCTCAACTGACTCTCATGTTTCCCGGTAAACCACAAGGTGATCTCAAATTATTACTTTCTCTACACGGACTATGTACATAGTGTATAGAGAAGGTATTGTATTCCACCCAAAATTCCATACCGGAAATATATGTTTTGAGATCCCCTGAATCCCCCCAAAAAAAGCATTTTTAGAAAAATGTCCCGGTGGGGGTGTGTGCGTGAGTGTGTGTGGACAACATAGCTCAAAAGAGAAAACGCTGTTAAATACCAAACTTGATATTTAGGTTTGGTATCTTCCAAGGATGCGACACGTAGATATTCAAGAAAATCCCCCCAACCACAACTACCCTTTACATGGAACTCTTTTTTGAAAATTTTGATTTTCTTTAAAATGGTTCTTAACGATTTTGACTAAAGTATCGTGCATTAAAGATATTTACCTGACATTTAATGTATATCTTGAATTTTCTGGGAATAGCCTCTGAAGACTACTTTATTCTGCATCAATTTTACGGAATTTTGAATAACTGTTAAACCGTAAGAGATGGATAAAAACTTACCATGCAAAAGATGTAGAGCACGTTAAAACACACAATTTATGTCATATACATTTTTTAGTGGAGTTGATCGTGTTTTAGATATTCCTTTTTTGGGTTTCAGCTATGAAAAACTTAAGCTTTTCTCGTACAGGAATTTGTCAACTCCCATCCATACAAACAAAGGAACTTCAGTCACATAGCAAGCAGCTTTTGACTATCACTTTAACCTATGGTACTCCCTTACTTCGGTTCTACTTACAAGGAAGCAAGTAATAAGACTATTTCTGCTATTTTTTTTTTTTTTTTTCGATTAGCAGGAAGTAAATAGAAGCATAAGCTTTTAATAATTTGTTGTAGAGATGTAGAGAAAGTCTTGTGAATGGAACACATCATATTTTTTTGAGATGACAACCCCAAAGGTGACTTACAACGTTGTAAGAACTTCAATGTTATGGAGGCATGTTGCCATGGTAGCTCAGTGGCAGAGTAAACGGCTAGAGACCGGGAGATCCGTGGCTCAAATCCCGGCTATGACATTGAATATTTCAGTCTTGACTCTACCTATCCAACTCCTGTCGCCACGCGACTTGTGTGAAAAGAGAATCCAATGTAGATCTTGTCAAAACATAATCTATGCCATAGTTTATCTCCTAAAGTTGACCATTTACAAAATATTCATTCTTATTGGTTTCAGTTTTAAACTAATTAACTTTTCTTAAACGGGACCATTCAAAGCGAACCGAATCTCAATTGTTTCACATAACGACGAGCCTTTAAAGAATTTGACTAACGCGTTTACCTAGTGTATTCCCTTATTTCTCTTCTACTTACAAGGAACTAAGTAATAAGACCGTTTCTGTTAATGTTTATATTGATTAGCATGAAGTAGATAGAAGAATAGGCTTATTAACAATAATTTCTGATCGAGATGTAGGGAAAGTCATGTGAATGCAACACATCATATTTTAATTTCACTACCACGTACAATGTAAATACTAGGTGTATCATATTGCATCCAAAAAGTCTGTACCGTGATTTTCCTGGAATTATTATATATTTTGAGTACACCTGAATAAAAAAAAATCTGATGTGTTCCAGTCACATGACTTTCTCTACATCTCTGCAACAAAGTAAAGCTTCTATTTACTTCATGCTTATCGAGAAAAAAATTAGCAGAAATAGTCTTATTATTTGCTTCGTTATAAGTAGAAGCGAAATAAGGGAGTAGCATAGGTTAAAGTGATAGTCAAAAGCTGGTTGCTAGGTGACTGAAGTTCCTTTGTCTGTATGAACAGGAGTTGATAAATTTCTGTATAAGTTTCTTAAAGCTGGAGAACCAATAACAAGGAATATCTCAAGAAAGAAAAATAAAAAAAGAACGTATATAACAAATTCCGTGTTTTAATGTGCTCTACATTTGATGTGTGGTAAGTTTTTCTCCATTTCTTGCGGTTTAGCAGTTAGGCAAAATTCGGCACAATTCATCCCCAATAAGGTAAAGTTGTCTTCAGATGTTATTCCCAGAAAATTCAAGATATACATATTATTTGTCAGGTAAATATCTTGATTATACATATTTTAATCAAAATCGTTAGAAACATTTTTAATAAAACCAAAATGTGAGAAAATTTTTCCATGTAAAGGGTAGTTTGGGGTGCGGGCATTTTTTTTAAAATCTTCGTGTCGCATTCTCGGAAGATACCAAACTGAAATACCAAGTTTAGTATTTAACGGCCTTTTCATTTTTGAGCTATGCTGTCCACAGACACACACACGGACCTTTTTCCAAAAATGTTTTTACTTTCTCTACACGTACTATGTACATAGTGTATAGAGAAGGTATTGCACTTCACCCAAAGATTCGATACCGAGATTTCGCCGGAATTACATGTTTTGAGTCCCCCTGAACCAAAAAATAACATTTTTGGAAAAAGTTCCATGTATGTGCGTGTGTGTGTCTGTGGACAGCATAGTTCAAAAACTAACACACCGTTAAATACCAAACTTGGTATTTAAATTTGGTACCTTCCAAGGATGCGATACAAAGATTTTCAAAAAAAATTCCCCCAACCCCGACTACCCTTTACATGTAAATTTTTCTCGAAAATTTTGATTTCCTCAAAAATGGCTCTAACGCTTTTGATTAAAATCTCTTATATCTAAGATATTAACATGACAAATAAGTGTACATGTGTAATTTTCTGGGAATAGTCTCTGAAGACATCTTTGTTCTGGACGATTTTTATTGAATTTTGCATAGCCGGTAAACCGTAATACTTAGACAAAATCTTACTTCTCAGAAAACGTAGATCACATTAAAACACTCAATTTAAGTCATATACTTCTTTTTTTTCGTGGAGATGGTCGTTTTTGAGATGTTCCTTGTGGTTGGTTTCAGCTTTAAAAAAACTTGTACTTTTCTCATACAGGAATTTGTCAACTCCTGTCCATACAAACAAAGGAACTTCAGTCACATAGCAACCAGCTTTTGACTATCACTTTAACCTATGCTACTCCCTTATTTCGCTTGTACTTATAAGGAAGAAAGTAATAAGACTATTTTTGCTAATTTTTCTCTCAATTAGCATGAAGTAGATAGAAGAATAAGCTTTTTAACAATAATTTGTTGCAGAGATGTAGAGAAAGTCATGTGAATGGAACACAGATATTTTTACTTTCTCTAGCCCCGTATGTACACAGTACATAGGGATGGAGGAGTATTGTATTCCACCCAAAAATTCGATACCGAGATTTCGCCTGAAATATGTTTTAGGGTCCCCTGTATCCAAAAAAAGCATTTTCACAAAAAGGTCCGCGTGTGTGTGTGTGTGTGTGTGTGTGTGTGTGTGTGTGTGTGCCTGTGTGCCTGTGTCTGTGTCTGTCTGTGTGTCTGTGAACACGATAACTCAAAAACGAAAAGTAGGTAAAGCACCAAACTTGGTATTTAAGTTTAGTATCTTGCAGGGATGCGACACGAAGCTTTTCAGAAAAATCCTCCCACCCCAAACTACCCTTTACATGGAAATTCTTTTCGAAAATTTTGTTTTTCTTAAAAATGGCTCTAACGATTTTGATTAAAATATCGTATATTAAAGATATTTAGCTGAAAAATAATATGTATATCTTGAATTTTCTGGGAATAGCTTCTAAAGACCTGTTTATTCTGGATGAATTTTGCTTAATTTAGCATTACTAGTAAATCGTAAGAGATAGACAAAAACTTACCATACAAAAAATGTAGGTCTTGTTAAAATACAGAAGTTATGTCATATACATTTTTCTGGTGGAGCTTACCGTTTTCGAGGTATTCATTGTTATTAGTTTCAGTTGTGAAGTACTTATACTTTTCTCAGACGGGAGTGTCCGTTTTTCTTTTGTTCTACTCCTGGTCAAGAAAAGAAGGGATTCGTAATGACAATCGCATAACGACAGCTTTTAAAACATTTGACTATGGCTTTAGCCTAGTGTATACCCTTATTTTTTCCTACTTATAAGGAACTAAGTAATAAGAACACTGTGCTAATGAGTACCTCGATTAGCAAGGTGCAGAAAAAAGAATAATCTTATGTAAGAAGTTTTGTAGAACAGCTAGAGAAAGTCATGTGAGTATAACACATAAGATTTTTTTGATTCGGGTGTATCAAAACATATATTTGCGGTGAAATCTCGGTATTGAATTTTTGTGTATACACTGTGTACATAGGAGTAGAGAAAGTAAAAAGATGTTTTAAGACATTTATAAGCTGCGGTGATGTAAATCTGTGTCTTTTGTTGAATCAGTTTATCTGCAGGAAGTGAGCAATGCTAGATATGAGGAAGGCAGAACTGTTCCTTGCAGCGTGTCCAGGAGTTTATCTAAGATCTCAAAGTCCACCACTGCTCCATAGTGACACGCTTCTTTCGCGTCAACGTTCCTGCATGCTTGTATCAAACTATTCTTGCAACGGCCTTTTTACTTTCTCCACATAGCGTATAGACAAGGTATTGTATAGCACCCAAAAAAAGTCGATACCGGGATTTCACCGGAAGTGCATGTTATGGGGCCCCCTCAATCCTTACTGAAATATATCGTGTGTGTCTGTGGCCAGCATAGCTCAATAACCGTTAAAAACCAAACTTGGTATTTAAGTTTGGTACCTTTCAGGGTGCGACATGAAGATTTTCAAGAAAATATAATTCCCCCAACCACCCTTTAAAGGGAATATTTTTCGAAAATTTTCTTTTCTCAATGACTCTAATGATTTTGATTAAAATCTCATATATTTAATATATTTACATGCCAAATAAAATGTTTATCTTGAATGTTCTGGGAATAGTCTCTAAAGACCTCTATAATCCACATTACTTTTGTTCACTTTTGCGAAACTAACAACCGTAAGACATAGACAAAAGCTTACTGTACAATAAAATGTAAACACACAATTTATGACGCACCCGAATTTTTCGTGGAAATGACCATTTCTGAGATACTCCCTGTTAATTGTTTCAGATTTAAAATTCATAAACTTTTCTCACACAGAAAGTTGTAAACTGCTGGCTCTGCTTAGAAACGGATTTCAACCACATGGCAGCCATTTGACTATCGTTCTATCCTAGTGTATTCCTTTATTTTCCTTATAATTTAAGGAAGCAAGTAATCTCGATTATTATAAAGTAAATACAAGAATAAGCTGTTTCACAATAATTTGTTGCAGAGAAAGCGATATGAATGAAACACAATTGAGTTTTAGAAAAAAAACTGTCCGTGTATGCGTGTGCTTGTACGTGTCTGTTGACAGCATAGCCCAAAAACGAAAAGACGCTTAAATACAAAACTTGGTATTTAAATTTGGCATCCACCAAGGGTATGGCATGCAGATTTTCATGAAAATCCCCCCACCTCAACCACCCATTCCATGCAACATTTTTCGAAAATTTTGATTTACACAAAAATGGCTCTAACGATTTTGACTAAAATATCGTATATTAAAGATATTTACCTGGCAAATAAAGTGCATATTTTGAAGTTTCTTGGAATAGCCTCTGTAGACTTTTCTGGATAACTTTTGCGGAATTTTGCGTAAGTGCTAAACCGTAAGAGATGGACGAAAACTTAAAACACAAAAAATGTAGAGCACATTTAAACACTCAATTTACGTTATTTACATTTTTTCTTGGAGTTGATCGTTTTTGAGATATTCCTTGTTTTTGGTTTCAGCTTTCAAAAACACACTTTTCTCATACAGGAATTTGTCAACTCCTGTCCATACAAACAAAGGAACTTCAGTCACATAGCAACCAGCTTTTGACTCTTACTTTAACCTATGGTACTGCCTTATTTCGGTTCTACTAACAAGGAAGCAAATACAAAGACTATTTCTGCTAACTTTTTCTCGATTAGCTGAAGTAAATAGAATAGTTTGTTACAGAGATGTAGAGAAAGTCATGTGAATGGAACACATCAGATTCTTTCATTTATAGAGCCCCCTTTAACATCTAAGGTCATATCGGGGGCTATGCACTTGAAAGAACTTCTTGTCTGAAGGTTCCTTCACGTCTGGTTTAAATCGTTTTCTTTTCCTCACACACACACACACACACTTCCAGACTCTGTGGGGATAGGGAATAATTCTGGATAAAGAAAAATTCTCCACTCCAGCCGGGAATCGAACCCTGGTCCTCTTGGTTGGAAGTCAGCTCACTAATCACTCGACCACGGAGGCAGTCAGAGGAGGTATTGTATTGCACCCAAAAATTCAATTGCGAGATTTCACCGGAAATATATGTTTTAGGACCCCCTGAACCAAATAAAAAAAAATGCAGTATCTTCCAAAGGTGCGGAATGAAGATGTTCAAGGAAATCTAACCACCCCCAGCCACGCTTTACATGGAAACATTTTCGAAACATTTTATTTTCTCAAAAATGGCTCAAACAGTTTTGATTAAAGCCTCATATTTAAGATATTTGCATGACAAATAAAATGTACATCAGATTTATCTGCGAATCACTTCTGGGAACCTATTTATTCATGATGTTTTCTGAATTTTTCATAACTGGTAATACGTAAGAGATTTACAAAAAATTACTAAACAGAAAATGTATATCTTCTTAAAACACGCAATTTATGTCATATACGTTTTTTTCGTGGAGTTGACCGTTTTCGAGATATTTATTGTTATTAGTTTTAGTTTTCAAATATTTCAATTTTCACATACAGGAAAATCTAATCTTCTAGCCACGAAAAACTCCGGATTCAATCCCTTAGCAACCACATTTTAAAACACTTGATTGTCGGTTTAGCGTTTCTGCTAATGTTTATCGCGATTGGCATGAAGTAGATATAAGAATAAGCTTTTTAACAATAATTTGCTACAGAGACGTAGAGAAAGTCATGTGAATGGAACACATCAGATTTTTTTTTTTTTATTTTACGTGGCGTTAACCATTTGAGAGATATTCCTCTTTACTTTCTCTATACGCACTATGTACATAGTGTATAGAGAAGGTAAGGCACTCCACCAAAAAATTCGATACCGAGATTTCACCGGAAATAACTATATGTTTTAGGGTCCCCTGTATCCAAAAAGGTATTTTCAGAAAAATGTCCGTGTGTGTCCGTGTGTCTGTAAACACGATAACTCAAAAACGAAAAGTCGGTAAAATACCAAACTTGGTATTTAAGTTTAGTATCTTCCAGGGATGCGACACGAAGATTTTGAGAAAACATTTTGGAATTTTTTTCAAAAATTTTGATTTTCTAAAAAATGGCTCTAACGATTTTGATTAAAATATCGTATATTAAACATATATACCTGACAAATAAAATGTATATCTTGAATTTTCTGGGAATAGCCTCTGAAGACTACTTTATTCTGAGACAATTTTACGGAATTTTGCATAACTGCTAAACCGTAAGAGATGGACAAAAACTTACCACACAACAAATGTAGAGCACTTTAAAACACACAATTTATGTTATATACATTTTTTTCGTAGAGTTGATTGTTTTTTAGATATTCCTTGTTTTTGGTTTCAGCTATAAAAAGCATACTTTTCTCATACAGGACTTTGTGAACTTGTGTCCATACAAACAAAGGAACTTCAGTCACATAGCAACCAGCTTTTGACTATCACTTTAACCTATGGTACTCCCTTATTTCGCTTCTACTTACAAGGAAGCAAGTAATAAGACTATTTCTGATAATTTTTTCTCGATTAGTAGGAAGTAAATAGAAACATATGCTTTTTAACAATAATTTATTGCAGAGTTGTAGAGAAAGTCATGTGAATGGAACACATTAGATTTTGGTAGTTTAACGTCCTTTAACCTGTTTGGTTATATCGGACGATGAATGAAATTGGTGAAATGATGCTCAAATGATCTCGGGGTCCATGGAGCTTAAAGTTACTTTAACCTGTTTGGTTATATCGGACGATGAATGAAATTGGTGAAATGATGCTCAAATGATCTCGGGGTCCATGGAGCTTAAAGTTACTTTAACCTGTTTGGTTATATCGGACGATGAATGAAATTGGTGAAATGATGCTCAAATGATCTCGGGGTCCATGGAGCTTAGTTACTCGACATTCGTCTTCTCAGGATAAGGAAAACCCCCGGAAAAAACCTTATCCGGGTAACTCACCCTAAGCGAGATTCGAACTCACGACGTGTTGAATGTGAGGCAGACACGCTACCACCACACTACCCAGGCGGGCATTCCTTGTTGTTTGTGTCTGTTTTAAAATACTTTTTTCACCCGGAAAGTTGTAAACTCCTGGCCCTGCATAGAAATGGGTTTTAACCACATAGCAACCAGCTTTTAAAACATTTGACAGTCACTTTAGCGTAATGTATTCCCTTCTACATATAAGGAACTAAGTAATAAGACAATTTCTGCTAATGTTTATCTCGACTAGTATAAAGTAGATACAAGAATAAGCAGTTTAACGATTATTTGCCACAGAGATAGTCAGGTTTTTCTAAAAATGCTTTCTTTGGATTCGGGGAGACCCAATGTATTACTGGTAAAATCTCGGTATGGCATTTTTGGGTGCAATACAATACTTTCTCTATACACTATGTACATAGTACGTGTAGAAATATTATGTGCAGTAGAAAATGGGAAAATAGATTACACATGGATTAATATATAGCACTAAGTCGCAGAAGAACTATTTGCGCGGTAGAGGATTTTATTAGGTATAAAATTGTAGAATACTTAGCAATTGAGCGGAACTTTAAATATGTGATGTTAAAGTAGAAAAGGCTATGAAGAAGAATACCGGTGGCAAATTATAGAGTAGTGTAGTTTGTAGTTTTAAGTTTAGGTTTTTAATTATTAAGGTTATATTATAATAACTGGTTACCTGTTATTTATTTACTGTTACCAGTAATATTTTAAAATTTGTAATTTTAATAATAGTTTAATGTTTATCTCAAATGTAACTATAGAAATATGGTAACAAGAATGTTGGATAAAGTAATAAAATATTTAAAAATAATAATTATAATAAAATATATGAAATAAATAGTAATGGTATAATTAGAATAGATGTTAAATGATTTTATATATAATTATAATAATAAATAATAAAATAATTTTTACTAATGTGTAACTTAACTATTTTATGTAGAATTTGAAAGATCGCGATATGACCATCGTGTTAAAGCGACCCAAAATAAATAATATTGCAAAAAAATTATAACAAATAATAAATAATAATAAATTAAAATAAAATAAATTCATAAAAAGATAATAATAAATAATTAAATATATTAATTATAGTATAATAAAGCAATAACTAATATTAATAGTGTAAAATAATAACCTAAATTTTAAATATATATATAATTTTAATTTTTTAGGTAACTAATAATAAGTAATATAATACATAAACATTTAAATATTAAATATACTTTTGATAAATATATAGGTTCAGATGTATAATTTAATTTAAGTTATTTAGGTTAAGTTATTAATCTGACAATTGCATATTTATTTAATTTTGTAAAATTTTAAAAAAGAAAATGTTTGTTAATAAATGAAATAAGGTCTGAGATATTTGCCCCGGTGTAAGCAATTAGATACCGGGTATAGTATAGAGATTTTATTTTTATGAGTACGTGTAGAGAAAGTAAAAAGCCAACAAATGTGTGGTGAAGGACACTAGTTATATAAATATAAGCCGTGTTTTTTGTATAATGACAAGCACTTCCTGTGTGACAACTTCCGGTTTTGCGATTTGGAAGATATGAAAGAGAAGTCGCTTGCTGGGATTAACCGCCTACTTCTGTCATTATGTGCTATTGCTATGGTGAAAGTTGATCGGACAAAAACACGGCTCTAAGTGTTCAATCTCTTATAAAACACAATTACTTCGCAATTGCAACAACAGTATTGCCTACTGATCTTTAATATACGTGCTAGAGAAAGTAAAGCTCTGATGTGTTCCATTCACATGACTTTCTCTACATCTCATTATTAAAAACCTTATGCTTCTATTTGCTCCATGCTAATCGAGAAAATATTAGCTGGAATAGTCTTATTACTTGCTTCCTTGTAAGTAGAAGCGAAATAAGGGAGTACCATAGGTTTTAAAGTGATAGTCAAAAGCTGGTTGCTATGTAACTGAAGTTCCTTTCTTTGTATGAACAGAAGTTGACAAACTCCCGTATGAGAAGAGTAAGTTTTTCAAAATTGTAACCAAACACAAAGAATATGTCGAAAACGATCAACTCTACGAAAAAAAAAAAAAATGTATATGACAAAAAATTGTGTGCTAAGTTTTTGTCTATGTCTTATCCAGAATAAAACAGTCTTCAGAGGCTATTCCCATAAAATTCAAGATAGGCATTTAATCAAAATCGTTACAGCCATTTTTGAGAAAATCAAAATTTTTGGGGGGGGGGGGATTTTCTTCACACCACACACACACACGGACATTTTTCTAAAAATGTTTTTTTTTTTATTCAGGGGGTCACAAAACATATATTTCCGTTGAAATCTCGGTATCGAATTTTTGGGTGCAATACAATACCTTCTCTATACACTAGGTACATAGTACGTATAGAGAAAGTAAAAAAAAATATTTTTAAAATAATGTCCGTATGCGTCTGTGCGCCTGTGTGTGTATAGCATAGCTGAAAAACGAAAAGAACGTTGAATACCAAACTTGGTATTTAACTTCAGTATCTTCTAAGGATGCGACGCGAAGATTTTCAAGAACTTTGCCCCACCCTCAACTCTCTTTACATGGATCTTTTATCGAATTTTTCTATTTTCTCAAAATTGCTCTATGGATTATGATTAAAATCTCTTATGTTTAAGATATTTACATGACAAATAGTATGTATATCGTGAATTTTCTGGGAATAGCCTCTGAAGACTACTTTACTCTGGATGAATTTTCCGGAATTTTACATAGCTAGCAAACCGTAAGAGATAGACAGAAACTTACCATACAAAAAATGTAGATCACGATAAAACACACAATTCGTGTTATATCATTTTTTTCGTGGAGTTCGTCGTTTTAAGATATTTCTTCTTTTTTGTTTCAATTTAAAAACCTATACTTTTGTCATACAGGAATTTGTCAACTGCTGTCCATACAAACAAAGGAACTTCAGTGACATAGCTGCCACCTTTTGACTATGACTTTAACCTACAGTACTCCCTTATTTCGCTTCTACTTACAAGACGCAAGTAATAAGACCATTTCTGCTAATTGAGGAAAATTATGTAGTGATATGTAGAGAAAGTCATGTGAGTGTCCTATTAAGACGCCTCGCAACCCGACCCAATCTGCCGTGTGTATCAGTAACATTGGGGAATCACCCAGCAAGTTCGGCAACGTGACTGGAAGTCCACACGATACCGCTGTGTTAAAATCACAATGGCAGTGATACATACAGTTTGTGATGTTGGCAGCACTGCAAATGATAAGTGCACTTTGGTTTTATCTGTGTCGTAAAAGAAATGTGTGAGCATCAGCAAGTGACGTCACCAGCTCGAATATTGATGTAGCAACATCCTTGGCCTTGCACTGTGTACACACGGTCCGCGGGCGTACCAATCATAGTTCATGCCATTGCTATGTCAATAAGTACACTTATTCATTCATACTTTTATTTTCTATGCCTGTTACCTTGTGTGTTTGTCGACAGAATGGCTCTAAAACTAAAAGACCGTTAAAAACCAAACTTGGTATTTCAGTTTGGTATCTTCCCAGGATGCGACACGAAGATTTTCAAGAAAATCCCTTTATATGGAAACATTTTTGAAAATTTTGATTTTTTAAAAAATGGCTCTTAACGATTTTGATTAAAATACCGTATATTAAAGATATTTACATCACAAATAAAATGCATATCTTGAATTTTATATGAATAGCCTCTGAAGACCTCTTCATTCCTGATGAATTTTGCCTGCATAACTGGTAAACGGTAAGCGATAAACAAAAACTTACTACACAAAAAAATGTAGATTACGTTAAAATACACAAATTATGTTCTTTACGTTTTTTTCCTGGAATTGGACCATTCTAAGATATTCCTTGTTATTTGCTTCAGTTTAAAAATACTGTACAACTTTCCGTGTGAGAAAAGTTAAACAAACTCCTGGCACTGAATACAAACGGATTTCTGCCACATGGCAACCAGCGATGTAGAAAAAGTCGTGTGAATGGAACAGATCAGATCTTCTTACCTGCTATCTTTGTGTGTGTGTGTGTGTGTGTGTGTGTGTGTGTGTGGGTGGGTGGGTGGGTGGGTGGGTGGGTGCGTGGGTGTGTGAAAATCCCTCCACCACAAACTGCCCTTTTCGAACATTTTGATTTTCTCAAAAATGCTTCTAACAATTTTGATTAAAATACCACATATTAAAGATATCAACATCCAAAATAAAATTTATATCTTAAATTTTCTGGGAATAGCCTCTGAATATTACTTTATTCTGGATGAGTTTTACAGAATTTTGCATAACTGCTAAACCGTAAGAGATGGACAAAAACTTACCACACAAAAAATGTAGAGCACGTTAAAACACTCAATTTATGTTATATAATTATTTCTTCGTGGAGTTGATCGTTTTGGAGGTATTCTTTGTTTTTAGTTTCAGGTTTAAACAACATACTTTTCTCATACAGGAATTTGTCAACTGCTGTCCATACAAACAAAGGAACTTCAGTCACATAGCAACCAGCTTTTGACTACCACTTTAACCTATGGTACTCCCTTATTTCGCTTCTACTTACAATAAAGCAAGAAATAAGACTATTTCTGCTAATATTTTCTCCATTAGCATGAAGTAAATAGAAGCATTAGCTTTTTAACAATAATTTGTTGCAGAGATGTAGAGAAAGCCATGTGAACGGATCACATCAGATTTTTGATACACCTTTTCTGAACGCCTTATAATGGTTGAAGTTTTCTATTGTGTAATATAACTGGAAGTAAATTAAGTCAAGGTTATTCATTCACAAATGAAACACTCATGTACAGCTGTTTGCCATTTAAATTACTTCTGTTTTTACTCGAAAGGAATCCAGTCTTGTTAAAACAGGATTTTTATGCAATGAATGATGATTTAAAAAGTAACAAAACACGTCAAAACATTTAAAAACCTATAAAAAATCTGATGTGTTCCATTCACGACTTTCTCTACATCTCTGCAACAAATTATTGTTAAAAAGCTTATCCTTCTTTTTAGTTCACGATAATCGAGAAAACATTAGCAGAAATAGTCTTATTACTTGCTTCCTTGTAAGTAGAAGCGAAGTAAGGGAGTACCATAGGTTAAAGTGACAGTCAAAAGCTGGTTACTAGGTGACTGAAGTTCCTTTGTTTGTATGGACACGAGTTGACATATTCCTGTATGAGAAAGTTTTAAGTTTTTTAAAGCTGAAACCAATAACAAGGAATATCTGAAAAACGATCCACTCCACGAAAAATAAGTGTGTATTTTAACAAGCTGTACGTTTTCTGTTAGGAACGCTTTTGTCTAACTGTTACGGTTTGGCTATTATACAAAATTTGTCCAGAATAATGTAGTCTTGAGAGGATATTACCAGAAAATCGTAGTTATATACATGTTGTTTGTCATCTAAATATACGCTATTTTTGAGAAAATAAAAAGATTCCAATTTTTGCATGTAAAGGGTAGTTTGGGGTAGGGTGATTTCTCAAAATCTTTGTGTCGCATCTCTGAAAGATACTAAACTTAAATACCAAGTTTGGTATTTAACGGACTTCTCGTTTTTGAACTATGCTGTCCACAGACACACACAGAAATCTGATGCATTGCACTCGTATAACTTTCTCTGGCTAATCTACAAACTTCTTACATAAAATTCTTCTTCTTTCTGCACCTTATCACTTAGTTCCGCGTAAATAGGAACAAAATAAGGAAAAAGGCTAAAGTGATACTCGTTATGCAATTGTCATTGCAGGAGTAGAACAAAAGAAAAACGGACACTTCCGTAAGTACTTCACAACTAAAACCAATGCCAAGGAATATCTCGGAAACGGTTACCTTTACAACAAAAATGTAAATTGTGTGTTTTGACGAGATCTACATTTTCTGTACTTTTTATCTATCTCTTAAGGTGTAGCAGTTAAAGAAAATTTGGAAAAATTTATCCAGAATTAAAGAGATCTTCAGAGGCTATTCCTAGAAAATTCATGGTCTACTTTTTATTTGGGATGTAAATATCTTTAATATACGAAATTTTAATCGAAATCACAAACACGGATTTTTTGTTTTGTTTTCACGGGGACCCAAAGTGTGTATTTCCGATGAAATCTCGGTATCGAATTTTTGGGTGCATTAGAATACCTTCTCTATACGCTATGTACATAGTACGTATAGAGAAAGTAATAAAATGGTTGCCAGCAACATACTGGACATTTTTGAAGTAAAAATAGAAGGATACTCAGAAATAAGTGCACACACACTAAACGGCCTAGACAAACAATGTAGTGGGCTGGTTCAAGATAATGTGGCGGGTGATAACACTTCTTGATAAAGGTATGTTTGCTCTCCACAGTTTGGTCACAAAGTGATATAACTGTTGTACTGCCAAGAAAGTTAACGAGCGTTTAGTCAAGGTAAATATACACGAACCACCTTTGTTTATTTTTACACGTACTAGGTATAGAGAAGGTATTCTAATGCACTCAGAAATTCCATACCGATATTTCACCGGAAATACATGTTTTGGGTCCCCCTGAATCCAAAAAAAACAACACATTTTTGGGAAAAGGTCCGTGTGTCTGTGTGTGTATGTTCGTGTGTTCGTGAAAAAAAAACGAAAAGTCGGTAAAATAACGAAGATTTTGACAAAAATTCCCCCACCCCAAACAACCCTTTGCTTGGAACTTTTTACGAAAATATTGATTTTCTTAAAAATGGCTCTAACGATTTTGATTAAAATATCGTACATTAAAAATATTTACCTGACAAATAAAATGTACATCTTGAATTTTCTGAGATTAGCCGCTGAAGACTACTTTACTCTGAATCAATTTTACGGAATTTTGCATAACTGCTAAAGCGTAAGAGATGTACAAAAACTTACCCCATAAAAAATGTAGAGCACTTTAAAACACACACTTTATGTTATATAATTTTTTTTTCCTGGAGTTGATCGTTTTTTAGCTATTCCTTGTTTTTGGTTTCAGCTTTAAAAACATATTTTTCTCATACAGGAATTTGTCAACTGCTGTCCATACAAACAAAGGAACTTCAGTCACATAGCAACCAGCTTTTGACTATCACTTTAACCTATGGTAGACCCATATTTCGTTTCTACTTACAAGGAAGCAAGTAATAAGACCATTTTTTCTCGATTTGCATTAAGTAAATCAAAGAATAAGCTTTTTAATGGGGAGATGTAGATAAAGTCATGTGAATGGGACACATCAGATTTTTATTTCACCTTTTGTAAAAATATACTGTTCACAAGAGAGTAAAACCCTCTAGCAAGGAATGTTTATCATGAAAACTGGCTTTGTGTTTATGTTTCCTGAGATATTCTAGTTTACTTCAGATGTAGGTAGGGTTTATCTAGCAGCAGTCCGTCTATCCGCCACCTGGGGAGGCGCCCGATGGGGGTAAACAATCCCCAGGGAAGCATTATCGACCATATAAATCATTTTAATTACTTAGGACATGGTAATTAGCATAATGGCATCTCTAATAAACACCAAGCTATAGCTAAAAAAACTAGTATGTTCCATTCACATGATCTATTCTTAAAAAAGCTTTTAGCTTCTTCAAAATAATTAAGTTAAACATAAGCAGAAATGGTCTTATTACTTAGTATACTAGGCTAAAGCGGCAAAATCTTTTAAGAGCTGGTCGCTTGAGACGGCTTTAAAAATCTGTTCTCTTTGCTTGGCTATTTGAAAAATGTTTCAAGCCATATTTGTTATTAAATGTGTGTTTTAATATTTATTTTTGTCCCATTTTCTCTGCCACTTACCGTTTACCAGTTTTACAAAATCAGGAAAGTTTGTAATGCAAAACATTGGATAGAATCAGAACGGCATAGAAAATGATATTGTGTTAAATTTGGGATTTTACTACAGCCCATTAGACAGTCTGTTGAAATCCACATTGGATTGTCACTTTCTCTACACGTACTATGTACAGAGAAGGAATTGCAATGCACACAAAAATTCGTTACCGAGATTTCAGCGTAAATATGTTTTGGGTCCTCCTGTATAAAAAACACATTTCTAGAAAAAGGTCCGTGTATGTGTCTGTGTGATATGGACAGCATAGCTCAAAAACGAAAAGACCGTTAAGTACCAAACTTGGTATCTAAGTTTGGTATCTTGCAAGGATGCGACACAAAGATTTTCAAGAAAATCCCCCGACCCCCAACTACCCTTTACATGGAAAATTTTGATTTTCTCAAAAATGGCTTTAACGATTTTGATTAAAATATCGCATTTTAAAAATATTTACCTGAAAAATAAATTGCATATCTTAAATTTTCTGGGAATAGCCTCTGAATATTGCTTTTATTCTGGATGAATTTTACCGAATTTTGCATAACTGCTAAACCGTAAAAGATAGAAAAAAAAAACTTACTATACAAAAAACTTAGAGCACATTAAAACACACAATTTATGTTGTATACACTTTTTTTCGTGGAGTTGATCGTTTTTGAGGTATTCCTTGTTTTTAGTTTCAGCTTTAAAAAATTTATACTTTTCTCTTACAGGAATTTGTCAACTCCTGTCCATACAAAGAAAGGAACATCAGTGACATAGCAACCAGCTTTTGACTACCACTTTAACCTATGGTACTCCCTTATTTCGCTTCTACTTACAATAAAGCAAGAAATAAGACTATTTCTGCTAATATTTTCTCCATTAGCATGAAGTAAATAGAAGCATTAGCTTTTTAACAATAATTTGTTGCAGAGATGTAGAGAAAGCCATGTGAACGGATCACATCAGATTTTTGATACACCTTTTCTGAACGCCTTATAATGGTTGAAGTTTTCTATTGTGTAATATAACTGGAAGTAAATTAAGTCAAGGTTATTCATTCACAAATGAAACACTCATGTACAGCTGTTTGCCATTTAAATTACTTCTGTTTTAACTCGAAAGGAATCCAGTCTTGTTAAAACAGGATTTTTATGCAATGAATGATGATTTAAAAAGTAACAAAACACGTCAAAACATTTAAAAACCTATAAAAAATCTGATGTGTTCCATTCACGACTTTCTCTACATCTCTGCAACAAATTATTGTTAAAAAGCTTATCCTTCTTTTTAGTTCACGATAATCGAGAAAACATTAGCAGAAATAGTCTTATTACTTGCTTCCTTGTAAGTAGGAGCGAAATAAGGGAGTACCATAGATTAAAGTGATAGTCAAAAGCTGGTTGCTATGTGACTGAAGTTCCTTTGTTTGTATGGACACGAGTTGACATATTCCTGTATGAGAAAGTTTTAAGTTTTTTAAAGCTGAAACCAATAACAAGGAATATCTGAAAAACGATCCACTCCACGAAAAAAAAAAAAAAACGGTATATAACATAAATTGTGTGTTTTAATGCTCTACATTTCTTGTATGGTAAGATTTTGTTCATCTCTGACGGTTTAGCAGTTATGCAAAATTCCGTAAAATTCATCCAGAATAAAGTAGTCTTCAGAGGATGTTCCCAGAAAAAGCAAGATATATACTTTATTTTTCAGGTGAATATCTTTTAATATACGATAGTTTAATAAAAATCGTTAGAGCCAGTTTCAAGAAAATCAAAATGTGCTAAAATAGTTCCATGTAAAGGGTAGTTGGGGGTGCGGGAATGTTCATGAAAATGAAAATTTACCGGAAATAACCTCTGAAGACATCTATAATCGAGACTAATTTTGCGTATATTAGCCTTAGTAGTAAACCGTAAGAGCTAGACAAAAACTTGCATAATAGAAATTGTAGAGCTCCTGAAGACACACAATTTAGGTAACATACATTTTTTTCGTGGAGTTGATCGTTTTTGAGATATTCTTTGTTATACATTTCAGGTTTAATAAACTTATACTTTTCTCACATAAGAATTTGTCAACTCCTGTCCATACAAACAAAGGAACATCAGTCACATAGCAACCAGCTTTTGGCTTTCACTTTAACCTATGGTACTATTTCACTTCTACTTACAAGGAAGCACGTAATAAGACTATTTCTGCTAATTTTTTCTCGATTAGCGTGAAGTAAATAGCTTTTTGATAATACTGTTTTACAGAGATGTAGTTTCGGAGGGACTGTACGTTGAAGGAAAAGCGACAAACCCAGAAGATTACTAGACTTAAGATCGAAACAGGTCAGCCAAAGTATGAGGGAAAAAGATGATGACGAGAGAAGCATGCAAAGACAGACTCCCTTAATCTGAAGTCACTCGAAAGGAAAATGAAAGCTCTGGGGGTAGATACCGTCTCTTACAAAGTGAATTAGAGTTCCCCAAGGAGCAGGTTTAACATCATGTGTTTGCTTTTATAAACCGCTATAGCGCATTCTTTTCAACTATCAACACAGCTACAGTGGGAGAGCCAGTAAACAATTAAACTAAACAAATCTGATGTATTCCATTCACATGACTTTCTCTGCAACAAATTATTGTTTAAAACTTATTCTTCTATTTACTTCATGATAATCAGAAAAAATAGCAGAAATAGTCTTATTACTTGCTTCCTTGTTAGTAGAAGTGCAATAAGGGAATACCATAGGTTAAAATGATAGTTGAGAAATTTACTGGCAGTATTTTTGGCATGGTAGCTCAGTGGTAGAGCAACCGGCTAGAGACCTGGAAATCCGTGGTTGAAATCCCGGCTATGGCATTGAATTTTTCAGACTGTCAATTAAATCAACAATAATTGACTATAATAGTTGGCTATACTATGAATCCTAGGACTTAAAGTGCTTACAACATTGTAAGTCGCCATTGGGATTGTCATCTGAAAGTAATTTGAGATCACCTTGTGGTTTACCGGGAAATATAAAAGTCAGTTGAGAAATTCAATGCCGTTTCTGCATGTTGCCATGGTAGCTCAGTGGTAGAACAACCGGGAAGTAACTGTATATTGTTGTGTTTCAGACAAAGATGCCTGACGACGAACCAAAGTACAACCGTCTGGCAGACAGTTTCGAGCGAGGCGAGTAAGTTACCATCCCACCTTGTTTCACATTTAAAGGCTGTGTTGGGTTATTCAACAATACAACTAGTGTTTTGTTTGTGTGCACAGCAACTGCTGGAGGTATCGGACAGGGCTGGAGAAGCAGCTCATTATTGGCAGCATTGTGTTGTTCATAGTCGTCGTGGGTCTCAGTGTCGGCATGATTAAACTTTCTGCTGAATGTAAGTATTGGTCTATTGCGAGGCCTGCTTTTTCTCAACCTCCGGAGGCTGTAAATAAAAAACAAGTTCATAGAAAACAATTGTTTTATTACTAAAAGTCTTGGTTCCTTTCCAACATAATCACCGAAAATATTGACACATTTATCGTACCTTTGCACAAGCTTTGCAATACCCGCTTCAGAAAATGTTGCCGCCAATGATTTCAAATGAGCATTGACGTTGTTTTGAAGATCTTCGTTGGTTTGAAAGTGCTGCCTTCCTAGCCACGTCTTCAGTTCAGGGAAAAGGTGAAAGTCGCTGGGTGCCAGGGCAGGACTGTACGACGGATGATCGAAAATGTCCCATTGAAATTGTTCAAGGAGTCGATGGGTTGTGCCAGCAGTGTGTGGACGAGCGTTGTCATGGATCAACACAATTCCTGAAGTCAGTATTCCTCTTCGTTTGTTTTGAATGGCTCTCCACAAACGTCGTAAAGTACGAAGATCTTCAAAACAAGGTCAATGCTCATTTGAAATCATTGGCGGTAACATTTTTTTGAAGCGGGTATTGCAAAGCTTGTGCAAAGGTACGATAAATGTCTCAATATTTTCGGTGATTATGTTGAAAAGTAACCATAAGTGTACAAAACTTTTAGTAATAAAATAATTGTTTTCTATGAACTTGTCTTTTATTTATAGCCCATCGGAGGCTCGAAAAAAAAAACGACCCTCGTACTTCTTCTACACGTACTATGTGCATAGTGTATAGAAAAGGAATTGTAATGCACCCAAAAATTCATTAACGAGTTATCGCCGGAAATACATGTTTTGAAACCCTCTGAATCCAAAAAAAAATATTTTTTAGAAAAATGTCCGTGTGTGTGTGAGTGTGTGGACAGCTTAGCTCAAAAGCGAAAAGACCGTCAAATGCCAAACTTGGTATTTAAGTTTGGTATATTCGAAGAATGCGACACGAAGATTTTCAAGAAACTCCCCCACCCCCATCTACCCTTTACATGGAACTTTCTTCGAAAATTTTGACTATCTCAAAAACGGCACTAATGATTTTGATTACAATATCGTATATTAAAGATATTTATGTGACAAATAAAATGTATATCTTGAATTTTCTGGGAATACCCTCTGCAGAATACTTTATTCTGGATGAATTTGACGGAATTTTGTGTAAGTGCTAAACCGTAAGAGATAGACCAAGTCAAACACACAAAAATGTAGAGCACGTTAAAACACACAATTTATGTTATATACTTTTTTTTTTTTTTTGAGTTGATCGTTTTTGAGACATTCTCTGTTTTTGATTTCATCTTTGAAAAATTTGTATATTTCTCATACAGGAATTTGTCAACTCCTGTCCATACAAACAAAGGAACTTCAGTCACATAGCAACAAGCTTTTGACTACCACTTTAACGTATAGTACTCCCTTATTTTGCTTCTACTTACAAGGAAGCAAGTAGTAAGACTATTTCTGTTAATGTTTATCTCGGTTAGCATGGAGTAAATAGAAGAAGAAGTTTATTGCTAGTGATAGTATCTTGTGGAACGATAGCGGGACAGAATGGAAGTTAGCGCAGCATGATATATACTTGTGATGTGTTGACAATGCAATGTGTGGTAATAGAAGGACAGTTGCTGGCACTAGCAGTGGAAGGCGATTGAGGTAGACATAAATAACACTGACTTACGGCAACTAACCGTTTTAATATACGAGGGTCGGTTGATAAGTCCCGGGCCTCACACAGATATGACGCCACTAGGGTCGGTTGATAAGTCCCGGGCCTCACACAAATATGTCGCCACTAGGGTCGGTTGATAAGTCCCGGGCCTCACACAAATATGACGCCACTAGGGTCGGTTGATAAGTCCCGGGCCTCACAGAAATATGACGTCACTAGGGTCGGTTGATAAGTCCCGGGCCTCACACAAATATGACGCCACTAGGGTCGGTTGATAAGTCCCGGGCCTCACACAAATATGACGCCACTAGGCCAGTTAGACGCTAGCATCGCATTGTTCAACTCTAGACTAGCTTGTAGCCATAGTTACAGGTCAATAGCTTGTTTAGTTTTCCAATGACAGCATTTTAAACAAGACAGCTTTAGAGTTTTCACGAAAATAGAGGATTTAGAAAAACGAGCAATGATTAAATACTTCCATTTGAAAGTCCTAACGGCTAAAGAAATCAAGGAGGAAATGGACAGTACATTGAAAGACTCTGACCCTTCATATTCAATGATTAAAAGGTGGGTTGTACAGTTTAAAATGGGACGTACGAGCACTAGTGATGAGCCTCGCTCTGGACGTCCTGTAGAAGTGACAACTCCAGAGATCATTGAAAAAGTTCATCGTTTAGTACTGGAAGACTGCAGATTAAAGTTGTTTGAGATAGCAGAGGCTGTAAACATATCAAAAGAACGTGCAGGTAATATTACAAGTAATGTTTTGGGCTTTCACAAGGTCTGTGCAAGATGGGTGCCGCGTTTATTAATACGCGATCAAAAGTTGTAAAGAAAAACTGTTTCTGTTAAGAATGTGGAGCTCTACCTTAAAAATACCGGTGAATTTTTGAGACGTCTTATTAGCATGGATGAAACTTAGGATACATCACTACACTCCAGAAAATAAATCACAATCAAACCAATGGATTGCGCCAGGTGAACCAACTCCAAAAAAGGCAAAGACAATTTTGTCAGCTAACAAGGTTATATCAAGTATTATCTGGGATGCACAGGGAATTATTTTTATTGATTACTTGAAAAAGGGTAAAAGTATCACTGGTGACTACTGCAACGTTTGAGTGATGAGGTGAAAAGAAAAAGACCTCATTTGCAGAAAAAAACATCTTGTTTCATCACGACAATGCTCCGGCCCATCATTCAGTCATTGCAATGGAAAAAAGGTGCGAATTGAAGTTGGAATAGCTTGAACATCCACCCTATTCACCACATCTAGCTCCCAGTGACTACCACCTGCTCCCAAACCTCAAAAATTGTCTTGGAGGACGAAGATTTCACAGTAACGAGGTGGTAAATCTTGATAAATCGCACTACAGAGATGGTTTAATTAAATTAGAACACTGGTATACTACTGTATTAGCCTTTCTGGAGATTATGTTGAGAAATGAAGCAAAAAATAATTCATTTGTTTTCATTGAGAGGCACGGGGCCGTTCTAGAAAGGCATGAGAATGGAACACATCAACTTTTTTTGTACCTTTATGACGATAGTACGCGACACAATTCTTCCTTCCGGAAATTGCGTATCAAATCTACTTCGAGATGTCATGAATGTTATATTACTGTTTCAGGCCATCATGCTGAGACGACTGTGTCTCCATCTACAAGCACAGAACCGTACACCACAACAACTACAATGGCACCGAATAGCACCACTACGACAACCGGCACCACCACTCCTGCCAGTACAACCACAACATCCAGTACAACAACAGGTACCAGTACCACCACAACCACCACTACTGTAGCCCCCTATACCACCACAACCACCACTACTGTAGCCCCCAATACCACCACAACTGTCCGACCCAGTAACACCACCACCATGACTCCCAATACCACCACCAGTCTACCACCCACCACCACCATGACTCCCAATACCACCACCAGTCTACCACCCACCACCACCATGACTCCCAATACCACCACCACCACTATACCATCCAGTACCACCACCCCTACCGCACCTAGTTCCACCATACCATCAACCACAGCTACCACAACCACAACTATAAACCCCACAAAGTCACCAGGAAATATCACTACGACCCACACCACTACGAGCCAATCTCTGCCCACCACAGCAACTTCTACCGAAGCTCCGTCCACTAGGAAGCCAAGTGGAGGTTCAAAAATCAACAGTGTTCCTGGTATCTTATTTGCTGTTCTAGTGCTCTCTGCTTTTATTGGATAACACTTCTGAAGTCCTGTGAACTTTTATGAACGCTTGTATTGTTTAAAAATGATAAAAGGCTGGCAGCAAGTTTCACTTCCCGAGATTGAGTATTTTTTGATAAATTTACACAGGATAGGAAAGTCAGGACGGAAGATTCTGCAAACTGACTTGTGTTTCTTAGTAACAGTGATGGAATAAATACTTGAAACGTATGCATTTTATAATCAACTCCATTCCAAAGTCTTTATCACCCCTTTTGATGCAGCAATGAAGACGATTATGTTTTCTTTCAAACACAAAATAATCATATTTACTGTTCTCTCTGAAAATAGCTATGGAACACACTGTACAATGTTTTGCTCGTTGTGACTGTGAGTAAGCAGTCGCAAGGTATCATAGCGCAAACTCCGAGTAAAGGTTACTATCATCTCAATCATTCATATAGTAATATAGTTTACTTACAAAGTTACGGCTATAACTTTGTTGTCTGAATCGATGGAAAAATAGTTGCAAACTTGAAGTATAAAAACTTGCTGCATATTTATCGTCAACAGTCAACAGATGTTATAACAATAATCTATTTCATATTATTGTTACATTTCTGCTGCTTCCTTCGATAATCCTAAAGGAATGGCTTCTATTTCGTATTTTTACCGGGTGGAAGGAAAGTCATAATATTAATTTAAACCAGTGTTAGATCTCCGACTTTGGAACACATTTTTTACTCTGAGCATTTCCTACGGAGATGAAAACAAGAGACAATCTGGCAACGCTGTTGTGTGAGTGTCATTTGCATTAGGTTAGTACATAAACAAACACGCCTACCACAGCAGTGTAGGCCAATCAGAATGCTATTTGCACTCGTTATCTCCCTAAACATTACACCACCCTGCGTCGTGTTTGCAAGCGTCCGACGTGTTTACATCCAGAAACCGGCTCAGATCCCTGATCAACCTCAACGCAACATTGCCGAGTTACTTCACGTCTGAAAAACTCCTTGGAACATTTATTTAATTCTTTTCAGTGATTAATTATTTCGAAAGTTTTTTGATGTCCAATAATTCCTAGCGAAACTGTCAGAAATAGGTTACTCTACACATCTTACAAGTAACAAACCATTATCTCTGTGCATTCTTGTGTAATTACGCATCCAATTTGGAACAAAACCCATTTATTTTTTCTAAATCGGCTGATCAAAGAACTATATGATATCAGACTTTTTTGTAATGCTTCTATGAATCACATATGGGAAGGAATGTAATAATTTCCCTTCCAGCAGGCATATATTGTAAACAACTAAACAGGAAAATAGCATTAATTTTAATTCTGTAATGTTGCAATTCATCATAAATATACAATATTATGATTGCATACACCATGTATAACTGGTGTATATACTTGTTTAAAACATTTGTGCCAGAGTGTAAAGGATTGTATATTGGTAATATTCTCGTTTCCTCCATGTGTTTGCAGAATCTTTCGCTTTGGGCAACGCCCAGTTTTGTAACTTCTAAAATGTAAAATGTTAGGGATTTTGGAAAAAATTAACTTGAATGGTTAAGTGAATATAAGAATAACTTGTGTATATATAAGTATATTAAATATGAGTCAAACGCTGTTCCTTTAATTCAGAACTTGTGATGTGTATCACAGTTTCAACTTAATAAAATAGTATTTTACACACACAAGAGAAATATTGAGTTTGGGTCGTTGGCATTTTGAAAATGTTATCTTAAATATCTCATTAAGAACTAAAACCTAACTTGCATATCTGTGCTGGAATTTAGGCGTTAAACTACATGTACAAAAAATCTGATGTGTTACATTCACATGACTTTCTCTACGTCCCTGTAACAAATTATTGTTAAAAAACTTATGCTTCTATTTATTTCAAGCTAATCGATAAAAAATTAGTAGAAATAGTCTTATTACTTGCTTTCTTGTAAGTAGAAGCGAAATAAGGGAGTAACATAGGTTAAAGTGATAGTCAAAAGCTGGTTGCTATGTGAAAGAAGTTCCTTTGTTTGTATGGACACGAGTTGACAAATTCCTGTATGAGAAAAGTAAGTTTAAAAGTTTTTTAAAGCTGAAACCAGTAACAAGGAATATCTAAAAAAACGATCAACTTCACGAAAAAAAAAAACTGTATATAATATAAATTGTGGTGCTTTAAGGTGTTCTACATTTTATTTTATGTTCTACAGGTTTTGTCCATCTCTTACGGTTTAGCATTTATGTAAAATTCCATAAAATTCATCCAGAATAAAGTGGTCTTCAGAGGCTATTCCCAGAAAATTCAACATATAAATTTTATTTGTGAGGTAAATATCATTTATATACGATATTTTAATGAAAATCGTTAGAACCAATTTTGAGAAACTAAACATTTTTGAAACTTTCTCAATGTAAAGGGTAGTTGGGTTGGGGGATTTTCTTGAAACCTTCGTGTCCCATCCTCGGAAGATACTGAACATAAATACCAAGTTTGGTATTTAACGGCCTTTTCGTGTTCACAGACACGGACACACGCAGACCTTTTTCTAAAAATGCTTTATTTGGATACAGTGGACCCTAAAACGTCTACTTCCGGTGAAATCTCGGATTTTGGGATGGAATGTATCTTTTGCACATCTCAAAAACCAAACCTCTCTGCAACAAATTATTGTTAAAAAGCTTCTGATTCTATTTACTTCATGTTAATGGAGAGAGTTGAAAAATTCCTGTATGAGAAAAGTATAACTTTTTCAAAGCTGAAACCAAAAACAATGAATATCTCAAAAACGATCAACTCCACGAAAAAAATGCATTTAACATAAATTGTGTGTTATAAAGTGTTTTACATTTTTATGCGGTAAGTTTTTCTCCATCTCTTACGGTTTAGCAGTTATGCAAATTTCCTTAAAATGTATCCAGAATAAAGTAGTCCTCAGAGGCTATTCCCAGAAAATTCAAGATAAACATTTTATTTAAGGGGTAAATATCTTTAATATATGACATTTTAATCAAATTCTTTAGAGCCATTTTTGAGAAAATAAACATTTTCGAAAAAAGTTTCATGTAAAGGGTAGTCTGGGGTGGGGTATTTTTCTCAAAATCTTAGTGTCGCATCCCTGGAAGATACTGAACTTATAACAAGTTTGGTATTTTACCATCTTTTCGCTTTTGAGTTATCGTGTTCACAGACACGGACTTTTTTTTCTGAAAATGCTTTTTTTGGATACAGGGGATTCTAAAACATGTGTTTCCAGTGAAATCTTGGTAGAAGATGAATTTTTTTCGAAAGTGCACCTCCAATCCATGTCTAAAGTTAAAAGCAACAAAAACAATGTTTGACTTTGTATAATATGTTTTTAAAACGCAGTTAAAATGATGGAAAAAGACGGTCTTACGCCTAGGCGCACTTGTTTTGTCATCCACAGCGAGCGGCACCCAATTTGCAGTCAACATTATTAGTCGCGACCGCAGCTCACTCTGTCGGGATATCCTTCAACGAAACAAAGCGCTCTTCTTGTTTTAAAAATTGCTTCCCTTGTGCTTCGTTTTACTTAATTTCATTTCAAGAGCAGGATTATTTTCATGTGGGGGTTGGTTCATTTTACAAGCTTTGATTCTGTGGGCATATCTCTTTTGTGTACCGTTTAATTCTTTCGTAAGCCCCGGAACAAAGACGGGCTGTTTCGTATCTCAAATTATGATAAACTAAAATTCGTGGGCACTGGAACCACGAATAAACAGAATAACTAAAAAATATCAGATGTGTTCCATTACCGTGACTTTCTCTACATCTTTGTTAAAAAGCTTATGCTTGTATCCTCTTCATACAGAAATGGTCTCATTACTTAGTTCCTTTATAAATGTGCTTGCTATGGAATTGGAATCCGTTTCTTTGCGTGGCCAAAAGTTTAAATCAATATCAAGGAATATCTCAAATATAGCAACTCCACGAAAATAATGTATATAAAATAAATTGTGTGTTTTATCGTGATCTAAATTTTTTGTTCAGTAAGTTTTTGTCTATCTCTTACGGTTTACCAGTTATGCAAAATTCCGTAAAATTCATCCAGAATAAAGTAGTATTCAGAGGCTATTCCCAGAAAATTCAAGGTGCACATTTTATTTGGCATGTAAATATCTTAAATATACAAGGCTCTTAATCAAAATCTTTAGTCATTTTTGAGAAAATCAACATTTTCAAAAGTTTATCCATGTAAAGGGTAGTTTGGGAAGGGGGGTTATCTTAAAAATGTTCGTTTCCATCCTTGGAAAACACGAAACTTAAATATAAAGTTTGGTATTTTGCCGACTTTTCGTTTTTGACTTAACGTGTTCAAAGACACACGGATACACTCGGACCTTTTTCTGAAAATACTTTTTTTGGATACAGGGGACCCTAAAACGTATATTTCCGGTGAAATCTCGGTATCGAATTTTTGGGTGCATTATGATACATCCGTTATACACAATGAGAAAATATAAAAACAGTAATTTGTCATTGAAAATAGCTTTATTGTGGCTTGAAATATTCTCCTTTATGACGAATACACTTTTTCATGCGTTCGAACCATTTGTCAAAGCATTTTTTACAATCTGCTTGAGTCATCTGCAAAACATGGCTTTTGAACACATCAATGACTTCTTCTGTCGACGAAAATTGGTGTCCATGTATTTTAATATTGATGTTCGGGAACAACATGAGGACTGTATGGTGGATGAGTCATCTATTCGAGTTCAAATAGTCGGTTGTTAGACGAGATGTGTGAGTCAATGTCTGGATGAATAACTTGTTTGCCTTCTTTGTTTCACCGAAGACTTCCGGCAAAAAATTCGTTGTGTATCATACAGAATTGACAGTTTTACGTACCTCTGAAGCTACTGTAGCCACATGACGAGATTTATTCTGAGAAAAAAACAGGTGACAATTTGTTTCGAGTGCGAACAACTTTTGTTGTATTTGGTTCATCTTGAAACATGAAACAATGGACTGCTACGTATGTTCCGCACAGATCAGTAATTCGTCACCAGTTACATTCTTTTGAAGGCCCATCATTGCGTTTCTTGAGAATTTGGTTCATCTTGAAACATGAAACAGTGGACTGCTACGCATGTTCCGCACAGATCAATGATTCGTCACCAGTTACATTCTTTTGAAGGCCCACCATTGCGTTTCTTGAGAATTTGTGTGCACCAATCAACACAAGTATCCCTTTGACATTGTGTGGGATCCAATGAGAGCAAACCTTTTTCACGGCTAAATGATCATGCAATATTTTATGAATTAATACCTAGGTTACATCTATGTCACAGCATGACGATTTTGCACTGCACAACAGATGATTTAGGAGGACCTTCACGAAGTTTGTCAATGAGCGAACGGCGGCCACGCTTAAACCCGTTATACCAGCGTTTCATAGTGGCAAATTAATGTGGTGCCTCTTGTCTTGATAATCCACGTCGAAAATCAGAATAAATGATCACAATAACATTTTAACGAGTTAATTCCATCTTTTCGCTGAGACACAATTTTAAAATATCTGTAAACATCTCAAATAACGGTCTATTAACAAAATATCTGTAGCATGTTAAGGACAACAATGTCAATCAGTGTTGCTAAGGCCCAAAATAAAAAGGTACTTACATGACCAATAAAATATATACTCTGAATTTCTTGGGAATTACCTCTGAAGACCTCCTCACGCCGGATGACTTTTATATAAATGGTAACCTAAAAGATAAGTACATTTTTCTGCATAAAAATATAGATCTCATATCTTGCAATCTATGTACATTTTTTTATACATTTCTTTTTTACTTTCTCTAGCCCAGATGTACAATGTACATAGGGATAGAGAAGTATTGATTCCACCCAAAAATTCTATACCGAGATTTCACCGGAAATACATGTTATAGGACCCCCTGAGTCCAAAAAAAGCATTTTCAGAAAAAGGTCCGTGTGTGTGTCTTTGGACAGTATAGTTAAAAAATGAAAATATGGTTGAATACCAAACGTATTTAGGTTTGGCATCTTTCAAGGATGCGAAACGAAGAGTTTCAAGAAAATCTCCCCCCCCCTCTAATTATCCTTTACATGGAAAAATGTTCGAAAATTTTCTTTTTCTTAAAAATGGCTGTAACGATTTTGATTAAAATATCACATATTAAAGCCATTTCTATCACAAATAAAATGCATATCTTGAATTTTCTGGGAATAGCTTCTAAAGACCTGTTTATTCTGGGTGAATTTTGCTTAATTTAGAATAACTAGTAAAGCGTAAGAGATAGAAAAAAAAACCTTACTATACATAAAAAAAAATGTAGATCTCTTTTAAAATAAACAAATTGTGTCATATACATTATTTACGTGGTATTTACCGTTTTAGAGATATTCCTTGTTATTAGTTTCTGTTGTGAAGTACTTATACTTTTGACAGACGGGAGTGTTTGTTTTTCTTTTGTTCTACACCTGGCTAAGACAGCTTTTAAAACATTTGACTATCACTTTAGCCTAGTGCATTCCCTTAGTTCCAGTCTACTTATAAGGAACTAAGTAACAAAATTCTGCTAATGTTTATCGATTAGCGTAGTGTTGAAAGAAGAATTATCTTTTGTAAGACGTTTGTTTGTAAAGTAGCTAGAGAAAGTCATGTGAGTGGAAAACGGATTTTTTCTTCCTCTCCTGGGTATGCAAAGGGAACCGAATATAAATTGGCTGTCACTTTAACCTATGGTACTCCCTTATTTCGCTCCTACTTACAAGGAAGCAAATAATAAGACTATTTCTGCTAATTTTTCTCAATAAGCATAAAATGAATGGAAGCATGAGTTTTCTAAGAGTAATTGTTGCAGAGATGTAGAGAAAGTCATGTGAACGGAACACATCAGATTTTTTCATGGAGTTTGACCGTTTTCGAGATATTTCTTGTTATTTGTTTTAGTTTTAAAATACTTAAAATGTTTCTCATACGGGTGCTTGTCAACTCCTGGCCACACAAAGAAACGGATTTGAATCCCATAGCAACCACATTTTAAAACATTTGACTGTCGGTTTATCCTAGTGTATTCTCTTATTTCCTTTCTACTTACAACAAACTAAGTAATAAGACCGTTTCTGCTGATGTTTATATCGATTTGCAAGAAGTCAAAGAACAAGCTTACTAACAATAATTTGTTACAGAGATGTAGAGAAAGTCATTTGAATGGAACACATCAGCTTTTTGAAATATCGAACGTAGGAAAGAAAATTCGTAAATGGCAGCAGAGAGTAAAGCCCTTGTATAATCTTATAGCACATGTTTGACCTTCAGAGGGCTCAATGACATCCATCCAGAACTTTGTTTTTGACCACAGCATCGGTCTATTTATTTGAACCGTATTACAAAGAGGTTATTTTCCGTTGGCCACAGTAACATGGCAGATAGCCAATGTACACGCATGCGCAAGTTAATTTGTTTTGTGTGCCGGACCAATAAAATATAAATTTTTATAATTAAATCCCCGACAGCAGCGCGCATGGTTAATGAAATTTTAATATTCACTGTCCATTACGTAGTCGGATGTTTTGATAGCGACCGTCCTCTGTTTTTATTTCACCCGGAGATTTAATTTGATATACAAACCTGTTGGCTTTAAGGTTTAACTCTGTCAAATTGGCTGCACTGTTTACATTTGCGTTTCGCAGCTGTTTTCTTTGCTTATGGAATCAACGCTAAAGGCGAACGAATTACCTGGTTTAAAAGTGTTGTCAAATGCAAGAAAACGTGTTCTTTACAACTGGACAACAAAATTGGAACTTTAAAATGGCAAAGTAAGTAAAAACTGATATTTATAAGTTCTCACGTAGTAATTTGGATTTTAATTTTAAATAGGAAAAATTGCAGCCTTGCCCGTGCTCTTGTAAACATGTGGAGATATTGGGGAGACCGGGGCAAGTTGACGATGTTAACATGATTACCTTAGACAGCAATAATATGTTAATTTTTCGAGATGATTTTGTTTTCTTTGCGTGTATTATGAGAATGGCTTTTCTGTATTATTATGTCTAGTTAGATAAATTACTTCCTCTAGCCCTCATGTATAATGTACATAGGGATAGAGAAGATATTGTATTCCACCCAAAAATTCGATACCGAAATTTCACCGGAAATACATGTTTTAGGACCCCTTGTATCAAAAAAAAAAGCATTTTCAGAAAAAGGTCCGTGTATATGTCCATGTGTCTGTGAACACGATAACTCAAAAACGAAAAGTAGCTAAAATACCAAACTTGGTATTTAAGTTTAGTATCTTCCAGGGATGCGACACGAAGATTTTGAGAAAAATCCCCTCACCCCAAACTACCCTTTACATGGAACTTTTTTCGAAAATTGTGATTTTCTTAAAAATGGCTTTAACGATTTTGATTAAAATATTATATATTAAAGATATTTACCAAACAAATAAAATGTATATCTTGAATTTTCTGGGAATAGCTTCTGAAGACCTGTATAAGACTTGAAGCTTTCACGGCGAATGTTATTCACTATGGCTTCACGGGTGATCAGCCGTGTCAGGTGTATAAAATCCAAGCTTTCGACCATTGCACACTCAATGGTCTTCATCAGGGACTGCACCATGGAGTGTGCAAAGGGTCGAAAGCTTGGATTTTATACACCTGACACGGCTGATCACCCGTGAAGCCATTCTGAAGACCTGTTTATTCTGGATGAATGTTGCTTAATTTGGCATAACTAGTGAACCGTAAGAGATAGACAAAAACTTACCATACAAAACATTTAGGTCTTGTTAAAATACACAAGTTATGTCATATACATTTTTCTCGTGGAGCTTACCGTTTTCGAGGTATTCATTGTTATTAGATTCAGTCGTGAAGTACTTATACTTTCCTCAGACGGGAGTGTCCGTTTTTCTTTTGTTCTACTCCTGGCCAAGAATAGAAGCGATTTGTAATGACAATCGTATAACGACAGCTTTTAAAACATTTGACTATCGGTTTAGCCTAGTGTATTCCCTTATTTTCTTCCTACTTATACGGAACTAAGTAATAAGAACATTGTGCTAATGAGTACCACGATTAGCAAGGTGCAGAAAGAAGAAGAATCCTATGTGTGAAGTTTGTAGAACAGCTAGAGAAAGTCATGTGAGTGTAACACATCAGATTTTTGTGTATAGGTAATAATATTAATAAGTTTATTCACTGCCAGCGTTGAATTGCAAAGTGAAGCTTTGTTATCCAAAGTAAAAGGGTGTGTGTTTTCAACTTTAAATATATAATATGTTTAATGTGGGTATACACGTGCAGCATTAAGTTATACTGTAATGTGAATGAATAAGTTACCATTCGAATTGCAAAGCAAATGGATGTTATGCAGTTAGGAGAAATTGAACGCCAATGCCACTCTATTACTAACGGCCAAAGACCTCGTAACGACCGTCAATTATTTGCCCTGATGGCGGAGTCAGAATTTTTAATGCATAGTGTATTGTACTCTCACATTTTACTTTCTCTACACGTACTATGTGCACAGTGTATAGAGGAAGTATTGTATTCCACCCAAAAATACGATACCAAGATTTCACCGGAAATATATGTTTTGGGGTCCCTTGAGTCCGACAAAAACATTTTTAAAACAAGCTGATGTGTTCCATTCACATGACTTTCTCTACTTCGGTGTAACAAATTATTGTTAATAAGCTTATTCTTCTATTTACTTCATGCTAATCGAGAAAAAAAAATAGCAGAAATAGTCATATTACTTGCTTCCTTGTAAGTAGAAGCGAAATAAGAGAGTAACATAGGTTAAAGTGATAGCCAAAAGCTGGTGGCTATGTGACTGATATTCCTTTGTATGGACACGAGTTGACACATTCCTATATGAGAAAAACACAAGTTTTGCAAAGCTGAAACCAAAAACAAGGAATATCTAAAAAACGATCAACTCCTCGAAAAAAAATTATATTATATAAATTGTGCTTTAATGTGCTGTATATTTTTTGTGTGGTAAATTTTTGTCCATTTCTTACATTTTAGCAGTTATGCAAAATTCATCTAGAATAAAGTAGTCTTTCGAGGCTATTTCCACAAAATTCAAGTTATACTTATCTTTAATATACGATATTTTAATCAAAATTGTTAAGAGCCACTTTCGAAAAAATCAATATTTTCGAAAAAAGCTACATGTAAAGGGTGGTTGGGGTGTGGGGATTTCTTGAAAATCTTCGTGTCGCATCCTTGGAAGATACCAAACTTAAATACCAAGTTTGGTATTTAAGGTCTTTTCGTTTTTGAGCTATGTTGCCCAAAGGCACACACGGACACACACACACGGGCCTTTTTCCAAATTTTTTTTTTAGATTCAGGGGGACCCAAAACATGCATTTCCGGTAAAATCTCGGTATCGAATTTTAGGCTGCAATACAATACCTTCTCGATACATTATGTACATAGTACGTGTAGAGAAAGTAAAAAGGTCCGTGTGTGTGTGTTGTGTCTGTTTGTGTGTGTGTGTCTGTGGACAGCATAGCCCCAAAACAAAAAGGCCGTTAAATACCACACTTGGTATTTAGGTTTAGTATCTTTCAAGGATGCGACACGAAGATTTTCAAAAAAATTCCCCACCACAAACTACCCTTTACATGAAAAAGAATTTAGAAAATTTTCTTAAAAATGGCTGTAACGATTTTGATTAAAATATCGTATATTAAAAGTATTTACCTGACAAATAAAATGTATATCTTGAATTTTCTGGGAACAGCCTCTGAAGACTACTTTACTCTGGGTGAATTTTACGAAATTTTGCATAACAGCTAAACCGTAAGAGATAGACAAAGACCTATCACACAAAAAATGTAGAGCATATTAAAACACACAATTTAGGTCATGAGCATTTTTTTCGTGAAGTTTATCGTTTTTGAGATATTTCTTGTTTTTGTTTTCAGCTTTTAAAAAACATATTTTTCTCATACAGGAATCTGTCAACTCCTGTTCATAGAAACAAAGGAACTTCAGCCACATAGCAACCAGCTTTTGAATTCACTTTAACCTATGGTACTCCCTTATTTCGCTTCTACTTACAAGGAAGCAAGTAATAAGACTATTTCTGATAATGTTTTCTTGATTAGCATGAAGTAAATAGAAGCATAAGCTTTAACTAATGGTTTTCCAGTCCTCATATATTTACTCTTAATGAGCACTTGTGAGCATTTTCTCCAATAACGGCGAGTTTTATTATTATTATTATTATTATTATTATTATTATTAATATGTTGTGGCAAATGGTAAATACTTATCTATTTTTTCTTGTTTCGACAATTGTTGAAGTCATTGTGCTCACAGCTGATTTGGATAACGGCCGCAAGTTCCCTGTGAAAAGCGGAACAACAGAGATCGCCTGCCGCGGTAGTCAGCGCTTCTTCTAATTGGACGTAGCGTTTGACTCCTCCCACGGTTGCGATTCTGCATGACAATGTGAAGGCGTTCAGTGCTGGAGGGTGAGACCTGGCCGGTTGATGCGGTCTTCTAGATCTGGAGCCGCTACTTTTCCGTCAAGTAGCTCCTCAATTGGCCCCCCAGGGAAATATAAATGGCGTGTTATTTATGGACGCTCTTTAACTGCTGTGGTTCTCAGCGTCCCATTCTATACTGGGCGTGTAAGACCGCTTAATTTTGTTCAGAGGCCTATCAGGCTTGAGGTTCTTTTACGGACCGTAAATCTACGACATGGGACCAACGTCTTTACTTTCCTTCCGAAGGAAGCCATGCTAAAGATTTTTACACCCGAAAATAACCAACGTCCTCCTCCGGGTTTGAACCCGCGACCTTGGGTATATGAAGTCAGCATGGTAAGCATTACACCACGGAGGGCGATGCACCCCGGGCTCAGGCCTCCCAGTGGGGAAAATACTCCACGCCGGTACCCGGAATCAAACGCAGGTCTCCCGATTGTCCCGCTACGGAGACGACTTGATTTTGTCATGCAGCAAATAAAATAAACAGGGACAGCAGGGATTATCGGTAAAAATAAAATATAGGACGGTTCCAATATCTAACAAAAGGCATTTAAAAAGTAAAACTGGTCTTATTGTCCACTGCGAAGAGTGTAAGAGACAAGATATCGTCCGGACTTGTTATAACACGCCCTGTTAAATTCATTTTTTATTTTCTCTACATAGTTACAGGAGGTATTGCACTCCACCCAAAAATTCTATACCCCGATTTCACCGGAAATATATGTTTTAGGGTCCCCTGTATCCGAAAAATGGCATTTTTACTTTCTCCATACGCACTATGTACATAGTGTATAGAGAAAGTATTGCACTCCACCAAAAATTCGATACCGAGATTTCACCGGAAATATATGTTTTAGGGTCCCCAATATCCAAAAAAAGCATTTTCACAAAAAGGTCCGTGTGTGTGTGTGTGTCCGTGTGTCTGTGAACACGAAAACTCAAAACGAAAAGTCGGTAAAATACCAAACTTGGTATTTAAGTTTAGTGATGCGACACGAAGATTTTGAGAAAAATCGCCCCACCCCCAACTACCCTTTACATGGAACTTTTTTCGAAATTTTTGATTTTCTCAAAAATGGCTCTAACGATTTTGATTAAAATTTCGTATATTAAACATATTTACCTGACATATAAAATGTATATCTTGAATTTTCTGGGAATAGCCTCTGAAGAGTAGTTTATTCTGGATGAATTTTACTAAATTTTGAATAACTGCTAAACCGTAAGAGATGGACAAACATTTACCACACAAAAAATGTAGAGCACATTAAAACACACAACTTATGTTATATACATTTTTTTCGTGGAGATCGTTGTTTTTGTGACATTCCTTATTTTTGGTTTCTGCTATGAAAAAGTATACTTTTCTCATACAGGAACTTGTCAACTCCTATCCATATAAACAAAGGAACTTCATTGACATAGCAACCAGCTTTTGACTATCACTTTAACCTACGGTTGTCCCTTATTTCGCTTCTACTTACAAGGAAGCGAGTAATTAGACTATTTCTGCTACTTTTTTCTGATTAGCAGAACGTAAATAGAAGTATAAGCTTTTTAAGAATTGTTTGTTGCAGGGATGTAGAGAAAGTCATGTGAATGGTACACATCAGATTTTTAGAAATAGCTCTGTGTATGTGAGGGTCTGTGAACTCGATAACTCAAAAACGAAAGGTTGGTAAAGTACCAAACTTGGAATTTAAGTTTAGTATCTTCCATGGATGCGACACGAGGATTTTGAGAAACATCCCGCCACCCCAAACTACCCCTTACATGGAAAACATTTCGAAAAATTTCATCTTCTCAAAATTGGCTGTAAAGAATTTGATTAAAATATCGTATATTAAAGCTAATTACATGAGTAATTATATTTATATCTTTAATTTTCTGGGAAGAGCTTCTCCATTCTGGATGGATTTTGCATAACTAGACAAGAGAGAGAGACAAAAGAATGTAGATATCGTATATCTACACAATTTATGTGGAACGCACTAGGCTAAAGCGATAGTCAAATGTTTTAAAAACTGGTTGTCATGTGGTTGAAATCTATTTCCTTGCATGGACAGGACTTGACAAGTTCCCGTATACGAAAATTCTTAAGTATACTAAAACTGAAACCAATAACAAGGAATATCTCGGAAATAGCAACTCCACCACAAAAATGTAAATGACATTTTAACGAGATCTACGTTTTTGTCTAATTATGCAAAATTCATTCAGAATAAAGATGTCTTTACAGATTACTCCTAGAAAATTCAAGACACAAATTTTATTAGTCATTTAAGCATGTTTAATTTACAATATTTTTATCAAATTCGTTATAGCAATTTTTGAGAAGATCAAAATTTTCGAAATGTTTTTCATGTAAAGGGTGGTTTGGGATGGGGGAATTTATCTGAAAATCTTCGTGTCGCAGTCCTCGAAGATACTGAAATTAAATACCAAGTTTGGTATTTAACGGACTTTTTGTTTTTGAGCTATTCGGCCAACAGATAGACACACACACACACACACCTTTTTCTAAAGATGTCGTGTTTGGATTCAGGGGGACCCAAAACATGTATTTCCAGTGAAATCTCGGTATTGCATTTTTGGGTGCAATACAATACCTTCTGTATACACTATGTATATAGTACGTATAGAGAAAGTAAAAATCGATAGATTTCCTTATCTATCCCCTTTGGTTACTTGACGCTTACGCGAAGAAGAAGTACTTTGTGTTCCTTTGTTGATTCACTTCAGAAATAAAGAACTGGCAACATGTAAATGAAAATGAGTGCCAAATTCAAGTAAATCATATTCCTGCTATGTTAGTAGGTAGACAAAGCCTTCTCAGAGATTCACACGAGCCGCCACTGGGGTACTAAGACTTGCACAACACATGTTCTCTTTCTATGGTACAGAACTGCGGGGTTGAGGGACTAATTTTCAGGAATCGATTCATAGGATTCGTTCACGAGTTATGAATCATCCCCTTGTATCGTAGACTTGGGATTAATTTTCAGAAATACCAGGTTCATATGATTCGTTCATGCATGCAGCAGGAATCTGATTCATTCGATTTGTTCACGATTTATGAATCGTCCCCTTGTTTATTGTCTGGTAGGTTGTTCCGTGGCCTACTTTATTCTGGTCTGCGATAGGATACGAGTTGTTTATGAATGTCCCCTTCCCATCTGGCCAAGCTGGTACATGATTCGCTCATGAATCATTTCTGCCGACTGTGCTTTTGCTGGTTTCTCTGATTACTATTCTTAGGCGAGTTGTCTCTGTTTGTAGCCTGCTTCCATGTTACACGGAAATGGTGGAAATATGGGGAGTGTATCCTCCTTTAGAATAAATACAACAGTAATTTATATAAAAGCAAGGCACTGTTATTTTCCATATATTGTACATACTCGGCAATGCTCTGGTCTATTGCAGTGCTTTTCTGCTTTCGCAAATCAGATAGATGTTTTATAATGCGTGCGCGCGCATCATCGTTCTCACTTGGAAGAATTCTCTCACACTCGGTTATGTGTCATTTTATGGATATGACGGTTTTTCTGAACAAATGATTCACACTATGGATATCGCGAATTTTGCGATTCTTTTTGAACGATGATTCATGCTATGGATATCACATTTCTTGCGATTCTTACGATTCTTCATTGAACGGCGATTCATGCCTTGGATATCACATTTCTTGCGATTCTTACGATCCGTTTTGAACAATGATTCATGCTATATTGATATCACATTTCTTGCGATTCTTAAGATTCTTCATTGAACAATGATTCATCTATATATATCACATTTCTTGCGATTCTTACGATTCGTTCTGAACGATGATTCATTTTTTGGATGTCGCGATTCTTGCGACTCCTGCGAATCTTTTTTGAACGATGATCATGCTAAGGATATTACATTTCTTGTGATTCTAACGATTCGTTTTGAACGATCATTCACCCTATGGATGTTACAATTCTTACGATCCGTTTTGAACGATGATTCATGCTATGGATATCACATTTCTTGCAATTCTTACGGTTCTTTTTGAACGATGATTCATGCTATGGATATCACATTTCTTGCAATTCTTAGGATTCGTTTTGAACGATGATTCATGCTATGGATATCACTTTTCTTGCGATTCTCACGGTTCTTTTTGAACGATGATTCTTTCTATTAATATCACGGTAGTTACGATTCCTACGAACCTTTTTTTAACGACGAAAACTGCTATGACTATTATGATTCTGGCGATTATTTTTGAACTATGAATTTCACGATTCTTTTGATTCTTTTTTCAACGACGATTCATACTAACTCTAACATGATTCAAGCGAATCTTAATTTGTAGTGGTTCAGATGAAGGACTGCTACATTAATGGTAGTGACGGACGAGCCGCCACTGGAGCAACTCGGACATGTCTTTACTGATACGAATGCCAGACTCACGTAATGCACGTTCCCTCTCTATGGAGACCACCCTTGTAACGAGAGGATGTGTAAAATGAATTTTACCGGCCTTAACATCCCCTAGAGCCTTTACAAGTCATGCACATTAAAAACACCCAACGTACGTACGTACGTGCGTGAATAATTAAATCATGTAATAGGAGCCCGGCCAGCGTAACGAAAAATGGCTCAATTAAAAGCGAGAAGATCAGAGCGAGGGCTTTACAATGAGACTCCGCTCACGTGGGGCAATGTAAACCGTTATCACATCTCTCAGCAAAACTTACAAAAATCTGATGCCTTCTATTCACATGACTTTCTCTACATCTCTGCAACAAATTACTGTTAAAAAACTTATGCTTCTATTTACTTCATACTAATAGAGAAAAAATAAGCAGAAATAGTCTTATTACTTGCTTCCTTGTAAGTAGAAGCGAAATAAGGGAGTACCATAGGCTAAAGTGATAGTCAAAAGCTGGTTGTTATGTGACTGAACTTCCTTTGTTTGTATTGACACGAGTTGTCAAATTCCTGTATGAGAAAAGTATAAGTTTTGAAAGCTGAAACCAAAAACAAGGAATAGCTAAAAAACGATCAACTCCACGAAAAATAATATATAACATAAATTGTGTGTTTTAATGTTCTCTATATTTTCTGTGTGGTCGATTTTTCTCCATCTCTCTCGGTTCAGCAGTTATGCAAAATTTCGTAAAATTCATCCAGAATAAAGTGGTTTTCAGAGGCTATTCCCAGAAAATTCAAGATATACATTTTATTTGTCAGGTAAATATCTTTAATATACGATATTTTAATCAAAATCGTTAGAGCCAATTATGAGAAAATCAACGTTTTCAAAAAAATTCCATTCAACGGTAGTTTGGGGTGGGGGGATTTTTCTCAAAATCTTCATGTCGCATCCCTTGAAGATACTAAACTTAAATACCAAGTTTGGTATTTTGCCGACTTTTCGTTTTTGAACTATCGTGTTCACAGACACACACACGGACCTTTTTCTGAAAACGCTTTTTTTTCTTTTTCTTTTCCTTTTTTTTTTTTTTTTTGATACAGAGGACCCTAAAATATATACTTCCCATGAAATCTCGGTATTGAATTTTTGGGTGGAGCGCAGTACCTTCTCTATACACTATGTAGCAGCATCTGTGGTTCACTGGTTACCGTGTAGCCCTGGGTTTAAATTCCAGGCAGAGTTAGCCAATTCATTTTCGCCAGCATTACTTCTTCTAAATCAACATTAAAAGGTTTTTTGAGAGCAACTCACAACCCGAAACGGACCTTTACGTGGAACATTTTTCTGCAATCTGAATTTTTCAAACATCTGAGGTTTTACACTCCATATTTTTACTTTATCTGGCCCGTATGTTCAATGTACAAAGTGGGTAGAAAATACGACCGAGATTTCAAGGAAAGTATGTTTTGAGGTCCCCTAAGTCCGAAAAACATTTTTAGAAAAAATATCTCCATGTGTGCGTGTCTGTGGACAGCATAGCTAAAACACTTGGTATTTAAGTTTACTATCCTCCAAGGACACGAAAATTTTTCAACAAAATCCCCCCCACCCCCAACTATCCTTTACATGGAAAATTTTAAAAAATGTTAATTTTCTCAAAAATGACTAACGATTTCAATTAAAATGCCATGTATTAAAGATACTCACATCATTAACATAATGTACAGTTTGAATTTTCTGGGAATAGCCTCTAAAAACCTCTTTATTCTTGTCGAGTTTTGCAGAATTTTGCATAACTGTTAAACCGTAAGAGATAGACAAAAACCTGCGACACAAAAAATGTAGAGCTCAATAAAACACATCACTTATGTCATACACGTTTTTCTTATAGAGTTGGAGATATTCACTTTTTCAGTTTTAAAAAAGCTTTTGTCAAACGGGACCAAGAAAAGCGAACCGAACCTCAATTGTTTCACATAGAAACCAGCTTTTAAAATATTTGACTAACGCTATAGCCTAGCGTATTCCCCTATTTCCGTTCTACGTACAAGGAAGCAAATAATTATCTAAATTACCATGACGTAGATAAAAGAATAAAAGAAAATATGTATGTGGAACAGGTAGAGAAAGTTATGTGCATGGAACACATCAGATTTATTTTTGCAAAAAACTATTCTTTGAAAAGCTTATTCTTCTATCCACTTCAGCTAATCGAGATAAACTTAAGTAAAATGTGTGTTATTATTTATTTCCTTATGGGTAAAAGGGCAATAACCTAATACATTAGGCTAAAGCGAATCAAAACTTTTAAGAACTGGTCACTATCTGATGGTATTCAATTCAGGTTATTTTTGCACCGACAGGAGTGAAAAAAAAGAAAAGAAAACGATTGCTTACTTCTTATTTGAGAAAATGATAAGTATCTGAAAATTTAAAATCATAACGTAGAACTATTTCGGAAATAAATAAAAAAAATGTGTTCCATTCACATGACCTTCTCTACATCTCTGCAACAAATTATTGTTAAAAAGCTTATACTTCTATTTACTTCATGCTAATCGAAAAATTAATAAAAATAGTCTTATTTCTTGCTTTATTGTAAGTAGAAGCGAAATAAGGGAGTACCATAGGTTAAAGTGAAAGTCAAAAGCTGGTTGCTATGTGACTGATGTTCCTTTGTTTGTATGGACAGGAGTTGACAAATTCCTGTATGAGAAAATCTGATGTGTTACACTCACATGACATTCTCTAGCTCTTTACGAAACTCCTACAAAAGATTATTCTTCTTTGTACACAATGATAATCAAGATAAATGTTAGCAGAATGTTATTACTTAGTTCCTTATAAGTAGAAGAGAATAAGGAAATGCGCTATACTAAAGTGATTGTCAAATGTTTTAAAAGCTATCGTTAAGCAACTGTCTTTGCAAATCACTTCTTTGCTTGGCCAGGAATAGAACAAAAGAAAAACAGACATCTCCTGTGTGAGAAAAGTTTAAGTACTTCAGAATTGAAACCAAAAACAAGGAATATCTCGAAAACGGTTAGCTCCACACAAAATCGTAAAGGACAAAAATTGTGTGTTTTGTCATCAGGTAGATTTTTTGTGCAGTACGTTTTTTTTCTATCTCTTACGGTTTAGCAGTTAAGCAAAATTCAGCAAAATTCATTCAGAATAAAGAGGTCTTCAGAGTCTATTCCCAAAAAATTCGAGATATACATCTTATTTCGAAGATAAATAGCTTTAATATACGGGATTTTAATCAAAATCATTAGAGTCATTTTTAAGAAAATCAAAATTTTCGAAATTTTTTCCCTGTAAAGGGTAGTTTGTGGTGGGGAGGATTTTTTTTTTGAAAATCTTCGTGTCGCATCCTTGGAAGATACTAATCCTAAATACCAAGTTTGGTATTTAACGGTCTTTTTGTTTTGGGGTAATGCTGTCCACAGACACACACACCCACACCTACACACACAGATACACGGAGATCTCTTTAAAAATGCCTCTTTTGGATATTGGGGACCCCAAAACATATATTTCCGGTAAAATCTCGGTATCGAATTTCTTTGTGCATTACAATACGTTCTCTTTCCCTATATACATTGAACATATGGGGCTGGAGAAAGTAAAAAGTATAAGTTTTCCAATAACAAGGAATATCTCAAAAACGATCAACTCCAAGAATAAAATTACATTAATTGTGTGATTTATCGTAATCGACATTTTTTCTTTTGTTCAATAAGTTTTTGTCTATCCCTTATGGTTTACCACTTATGCAAAATTCAATAAAATTCCTCCAGAATAAAGAGGTCTTCAGAGGCTGTTCCCAGAAAATTCAACATATACATTTTATTTGGCCTGTAAATATCTTAAATATTAGAGATTTTAATCAAATCCTATAGAGCCTTTTTAGAGAATTTCAGAATTTTTGAAATTTTTCCATGTAAAGGGTGGTTGAGGGTGGAGTATTTTCTTGAAAATCTTTATGGCGCATTCTTGGAAGATATTAAACTTAAATACCAAGTTTGGTATTTAACGGTCTTTCCGTTTTTGAGCTATGCTGTCCACAGACACACCTTTTTCCAAAAATGCTTGTTTTGGATTGTGGGGACCCCAAAACATATATTTCTGGTGAAATCTCGGTATTGAATTTGTTGGTGCATTACAATAACTTCTCTATGCACTATGTACATAGTAAGTGTAGAGAAAGTAAAAATGTGCGAAATAGCAAACTTGGTATTTAATTTTAATATGCTCCAACGATGCGATTAAAAGATTTTGAGAAAAATCCCCCACCCCTTAAAGTAAAATTTCTGCAAAATGGCTTGAGATTAAATTGCCATATAATAAAGATATACAAATCATAAATAAAACGTATATTTTGAATTTTCTGGGAATAGTCCATTTCATTCTGGTAACATGCTTCTCAATCCCACGTGAAAACAATTCTTTGGCTCGTGAGTGGAGCCAGTTATTCACTGCCTTATCATCTGCGTCACCAAGAGCTTAAAAATGTGACAATCTCAAGGTGCCAGACCTGGAGTGGGGCAAGCAGATGGACTTCAGATCTAATGTGACTCTAGCAGTGTTTGGCCATGCAGTAACAGTACGCCACTGGACACCAGTCCACGCCACTTGGTACATAAGGTTTGTGTACACCTCACTGTTTATATTTTCACCTCTCGGCATGTAATCTTCCCTTATGGTGCCAACATGACCTTATCAGCACTTCTTTGGTTTTGGAACTCCTCGTTTGAACTTACCTGCCCACTCAATCAACTTTCATTGCACTGCCATCTGACGGTGAATTTCAATTGGTTTTGGTCACAAAAATGTAATGACACTCCGCTGGTGCAAACCTGTAACTTGTTTTCACTGAATACCAGCATTCCGTTCGCGTGGTAGGGGTGACAAGCTATCTGATAATAGTTCTCAGCGTCCTATTCTATACTGGGCGTGAAAGACCGCTTAATTTTTCTCAGAGACCTCTGTATCAGGCTTGAGGTTCTTTTACGTGCCTTAAATCTACGACACGGGACCAACAGCTTTACTTCCCTTCCGAGGGAAGCCATGTTAAGGATTTTTACACCCGAAAAATCCATTGTCATCCGCCGGGTTTAAACCCGCGGCCTTGGGTAAAATCTTGTGTTTGTATATATACATACGCATACAGGATGATTAAAAATACGTTTACAAATTTGGGGTTGCATTCCTGACATCGAATCAAGAAAGTCTGTTCATATAAACAAATTCTCTAAAACGCTTAGTTTTCACGTTATTAATTTATTAATTAAAGTCACCTTCAACAGCTTTCCGGGTGCAACCTAATAACTTCATTTATTTATGCACTCATTCATAGAAGGCTTTGATTCATTTTACCCTGGCCTTGTGTTGCCAGGGCTACTTGTTAACATTTGTGTAATACAATCCCCCAGCACACCTTAAAAGTGCTGTCTTCATTCAGAACACTCTCCCAGACTTGTTAGAAAATGTGACTCTGTAAATAAGAAGAAACATTTTAGGCTCATTGTTCGAGATGCCCTGGCTGGTATCTAGCGTGGCAGATGGATAGGTAGAGGAGGACCAGTTCCATGGCCCGCACGTTTCCCCAACCTCAGTCGCAGGCTTGTATGACACGTAGATTGAGTTTCTTCATCCGGGAGGTCTGTTGCATAAACTTAATTTTTAAGGTGTCCCAAAGATGAAAAGCCAAAGGATTGAGGTTGGGGGAACGCGGAGGCCATGGGACTGGTCTTCCCGTGGTCTAGCTGCCCATCTATTATAGTAGATAGGAGCTAGTTCTTATTCGCAGGAGCAAATGTTCTGAATGTAGTACACATCTGATAAATGTTAACAGGTAGCCATGGCAACACAAGGCCAACTCTGCAGGGTAAAATGGGTCAAAGCCTTCTATGAATGACTGCATAAATAAATGAAGTTATTAGTCTCGGAAAGCCGGTGAACGTAAACTTCTATAACCGAACATTAAGAGTTTAGAGCATCTGTTTGCAGCGTTAGGATACGGCCGGAGTACGCACCACGTTACAGAGCCAAGTACATTATTAGCCCAGTGCTCAGATGGCGGTGCTTCAAGATTCACTTCACTACGGAATGAGTGGATCTAGGTGCCTTTTGTTGTGCAGATCTACTACCTTGGATGTGCCTCAGGTAGACTCAGCCTGCCTGCTGGTTTGACTCACTCGGGGTGGAAGCAATGAGGGTGGCTTATGAAATTGCTTAGACACACGTTACTTTTCCTTTAATTTATTGTCACTAGAAGACACGATACAAGTACTATGCTGTACAACCTGCTATTTACTAGGAGCTTTCTTTATCGACAATTCACACGTATTTTACTTATAACCCCTTTCTCTTTATATAATGAAGTCTAGATGTGCGTCAATGACTGTATCTATCCACTACTGAGGGCGCCGATAACTAAGTATCTGTGAGAGTTGCGTTGTTTAACTTGAAAGCCGATGTAACTGTGTGACAGCCCTGACGTAACTTCAATGCTTCGATGCAACTAACAGCAGCAATCTTCTCCTTATTTGGCAAAATTGCTATCATGGCGGTTTCTTTCTGATTGATCAGAAAGGCCGCGAAACTGGAGTCGATGTTACCCAAAATACATAATTTTATTCCCAGGATACAGCATAACACCCACGTGACAAGTGTTACACAATGGAAAAATACTCTTCTCCAAACTAAAAGGGACTTTACTGTCACACGTAGCTCGTACGTGCCCGGACAAAAGAGCATCTACTAACAATGAAAACCTCTCACTCCAGTTTTCAAGTTTGGCGTAAACAACTCTCAACTGCTGTTACTAAAAGCTTATTTTTACTCTCTTAATACATGAAATAATCGAGTATTGGCACTCTTTAAATATAAACTGATAAGTAATTAATAAAATTACAATGGTTATTATAGAAAAGTCAACTAACGGTCTCGTGTTTATTGGAACATATTTTCTTGTTTAGATATAAGGAATTCATCCTCAAACGATGTAAAAGTATTTTATCTGTGTGGGTATGTATATATTATATACTGTGTGATTCTCTCGCTAGAGGCCCCAAACTTTTGCTTATCTTTTGACCATTTATGTGAGTTTTGTGATGAATATTTGTGTAGACAACCTTGAAGTATGCACTGTCATATCCGATGCTGAAGATGGTCCTCTCCCACATACAGACATGTTTGAACACGTCGCTCCAAATTCTGGAAGACCTTCATTAGAGTCTCCTCGATAATGGCTTCAATCTCTTGACGTATAGCATATTTCAACTCTGCTATTACGTGGTCTATTTCTGCATACCTTTCCCTTTAGACGTCCCCACAGGAAGAAGTGGGGTGGTGTTAAGTCAGGAGATATTGGTGGCCAAAGATTTTTTGAGATGGTTCGATCTTCAAAAGAACTTTCGATTTCTCTCATGTATGCACGTGAAGTCTGACTTCATGTCCGTGAGTTAATTCATTGTCTGTCAACTGATTTACAAAGTCAGTGAGTATTCTAATGTGTTTTCCGTACTCTCATGAAAAATAGGGCCTACGAGACACTGCGCATGTCCGATTTTCTGTGCATATAGAAGTCCTGCATATAGGGCATTAGGATTTGTTTGTGTAGCCAATCATGCTTCATCCTTGAACCAAGTACAGTCCAAAATCCCAGGATTCTAAAAGTTTGAAACCTTACATAGACCTGCTCACGCCAAGGTCAGCGGAACAGTTCAAGCTGTTGAGAGCGGTGGGACACTATAATACGAGGGCCTTTGTTTTTCAACCTTTGATAGGCTATAAATAAAAGACAAGTTCATAGAAAACAATTATTTTATTACTAAAAGTTTTGTACACTTATGGTTACTTTTCAACATAATCACCGAAAAGATTGAGACATTTATCGTACCTGTGCACAAGCTTTGCAATACCCGCTTCAAAAAATGTTGCCGCCAATGATTTCAAATGAGCATTGACGTTGTTTAGAAAATCTTCTTTGGTTTGAAAGTGCTGCCTTCCTAGCCACGTCTTCAGTTCAGGGAAAAGGTGAAAGTCGCTGGGAGCCAGGTACGGCGGATGATCGAAAATGTCCCATTGAAATTGTTCAAGGAGCCGATAGGTTGTGCCAGCAGTGTGTGGACGAGCGTCGTCATGGATCAACACAATTCCTGAAGTCAGCATTCCTCTTCGTTTGTTTCAAAGGGCTCTCCGCAAACGTCGTAAAGTACGAAGATCTTCAAAACAACGTCAAGGCTCATTTGAAATCATTGGCGGCAACATTTTTTGAAGCGGGTATTGCAAAGCTTGTGCACAGGTACGATAAATGTCTCAATATTTTTGGTGATAATAAAATAATTGTTTTCTATGAACTTACCTTTTATTTATAGCCTGTTGGAGATTGAAAAAAAAAAAAAAAAAAAAAAAAAAAGGCTCTCGTACGTTGTTTAAAGGCTGTCCACACGGGTTTTCGTCACAAAAGTATATGATGGCGGGGGTCGGGGCCCCTACCGAGAGAATCGCTCTGTATAATATATGAAGCCATTCGTCTTGTGAATATTCTGTGTCTAAGGATATTTGTGGTATAGAGAGTGCAGATATTTGTGGGGGTGCGTGTACCGTGCGGCTCACTAGCGCCAGAGCTGAAACAACACGTATGCATACATATTCCCTTTGTGCCACGCGGGAAACATTGTGTTCACGCGCCACCGACACCCTCTGATGGCCGCTTCCAGAACTTACTCATCTATTATTCAGTACTTCCCGTTTCCTGCCCGACAGACGCACGCCTGGAATTTAAGAAGTTTTTCAAATGGGACAGAAAAATAGCAACGTCCGTCCTCTCATCCGGTAAACACACACACGGCCTTCATTTTTCACAGCGGCCTCCCTTAATGATACATGCAATATTTCATAATGTCAACAAATGTTTCATGATTAAAGGCAGAATAAATACAAAAAAAAAAAAAAAAAACATTATGTGTTCCATTCACATGACTTTCTCTACATCTCTGCAAAAAAAATATTACTAAAAAGCTTATGCTTCTATTTACCTCATGCTTATCGAGAAAAAATTAGCACAAATAGTCTTATTACTTGCTTTATTGTAAGTAGAAGCTAAATAAGGGAGTACCATAGGTTAAAGTGATACTCAAAAGCTGGTTGCTATGTGACTGATGTTCCTTTGTTTGTATGGACAGGAGTTGACAAATTCCTATATGAGTAAATTATTAAGTTTGTCTGGGTTGAAACCAAAAACAAGGAATATCTCAAAAACGACATCTCCACGAAAAAAAAATATATATAACATAAATTGTATGTTTTAATGTGCTCTACATTTTTTGTGTGTTGAGTTTTTTTCCATCTCTTACGGTTTAGCAGTTGTGTAAAATTCAGTAAAATTCATCCAGAATAAAGTAGTCTTCAGAGGCTAAACCCAGAAAATTCAAGATAAACATTTTACTTGTGAGGTAAATATTTGTAATATACGATATTTTACTCAAAATCGTTAGAGCCATTTTTGAGAAAATCATAATTTTCGAAAAAAATTTCCATGTAAAGGGTTGTTTGGGGTGGGGGGATTTTCTTGAAAATCTTCGTGTCGCATCCTTGGAAAATATCAAGCTTAAATACCAAGTTTGGTATTCAACAGTCTTTTCGTTTTTGAGTTATGATGTCCACTGACACACAGACACACACTCGGACCTTTTTCTGAAAATGTTTTTTTTTTTATTCATGGGCACCCAAAACATGTATTTCTGGTGAAATCTCGGTATCGATTATTTGGGTGGAATGCAATACCTTCTCTATACACTATGTACATGGTAGTGTAGAGAAAGTAATTATCGACATTTTTAGAATATTTTTGATTGGAAATTTAATTTTAATTTCACATACGAAGACCATTCAGAAAGTGACAGACGATTTTACATAACGAACTTTCTGGGAATAACCTCTGAAGATCTCTTTATTGCAGAATTTTACATAATGGTTAAACCGAAAATATATAATCAGAATATAATTGTTATGGGGTTGAAATTTTGGTTGAGTTAAAATGGCTTAAATAATTTCTGAATTTGTAAGTATTGTTGCATATATGTATTATTCGTATATAATAAAATCTGATGTGTAACACTCACATAACTTTCTCTAGCTGCTCTGTAATCTTCCTACAAAAGATTATTCTTCTCTCTATACAATACTAATCGAAATAAACACTGGCAGAATGTTCTTATTACTTAGTTCTTATAAGTAAAATGTAACCAAGGGAATGCGCTAGGCTAAAGTGATAAGTCAAATGTTTTAAAAGCTGTCGTTATGCGATTGTCTTTGCAAATCGCCTCTTTGTTTGGCTAGGAGTAGAACAAAAGAAAAACGGACACTTCCTGTTTGAGGAAAGTTTAAGTACTTCACAATTGAAACCAATAACAAGGAATATCTCGGAAACGGTTACCTCCACAACAAAAACGTAAAGGACATAAATTGTGTGTTTTGACGTGATGTACATTTTTAAGTGAGTTTTTGTTTATCTCTTACGGTTTAGCAGTTAAGCAACATTCGGCAAAGTTCATCCAGAAAAAAAGGTCTTCAGGGGCTATTCCCAGAAAATTCAAGATATACATTTTATTTCGGATATAAATAACTTAAATATACGGAATTTTAATCAAAATCGTTAGAGCCGTTTTTAAGAAAATAAAAATTTTCGAATTGTTTTCGAGGTTAGTTTGTGGTGGGGGATTTTTTTTTTTTTTTGAAAATCTTCGTGTCGCATCCTTGGAAGATACTAAACCTAAATACCAAGTTTGGTCTTTAACGGTCTTTTCGTTTTAGGGCTATGCAGTCCACACACACACACACACACACACACACACACACACACACACACACACACACACACACACACACACACACACACACACACAGGGAACTTTTATTAAAATTTCTTTTTCGGACTCAGGGGACCCCAAAATATATTTCCGGTGAAATCTCAACATCGAATTTTTAGTGGAATACAATACTTCTCTATCCCTATGTACATTGTACGTCCGGAGCTAGACAAAGAAAAAAAAACAGATAGGCAAAAGCTTACTTCACAAAAACTGTAGATATCGACAAAACACACAATTTATATCATATACATATTTTATTTGGTGTCGACCGTTTCTGAGGTATTCTGTGTTATTAGTTTGAATTTTGTTGCAGGGATGTAGAGAAGGTCATGTGAATGGAACAACACATACGATTTTTTCGAATAGCAGAAGCAAAAAAGAAGGAAAAGAAAGAAGAAACAAGAAAAGAAAAGGTTTCAACACATAGATTATTGCACTTAAGTGGTTTTTTGGAGGTATACTTAGTGAAATATGTTATACATTATCAACAGAACGATTCTGTATTGTTTGTTGTATTTTATATTTTCAACTCGAAAAGACCGTTTAGAAGCTTGGATAAAGGCAATTCGCAGACAAAATTGGCAACCTACTCTGGTTTATAAGAAACTTCTTGTTAATTCCCCATTTAGCAGTTATCGTGAGAAATAATTACTATCAAATTATGATACCAGAACATGAGAATAGAGGGCGTGTTCCTCGGACTCGGAATACAACGTTAATTATCACAATATTCCTCGACCGAAATTCTTGATTAATATCACACATTCTACTACAGCTTTAAACCAATGGTGTACAGTCTTTTGTTACATCAACAGTAGTTTCAGAACAAGAAATTGGAACAAAATTAAGTTGCCGCGATGTTTACGGCAATAATAACTTCTGAGCGGCCAAAAAATGTGATTGAATTAAATATTCGTTCAACTAGAGATCTCTCCTCTTCCATTGTTCTTTGGTTTTACTTTCTCTACACGTACTATGTACATAGTGTATAGAGAAGATATTGCATTCCACCCAAAAATTCCATACCGAGATTTCACCGGAAATACATGTTTTGAGACCTCCTGAATCCAAAAAAAGTATTTCTGCAAAAAGGTCCGTGTGTGCATGTGCAGTGTACCAAACAATACTACCATCTCTGTCACGCATTAAAAAAGACTGCCCGCTTATTTTAAATCAAACCGCGTGTCTCCAGGTCTGAGGAAAAAAATCTGATGTGCTCCATTCACATGACTTTCTCTACATCTCTGTAACAAATTGTTGTTAAAAACCTTATGCTTCTATTTACTTCATGCTAATCGAGACAAAATTAGCAAAAATAGTGTTATTACTTGCTTCCTTGTAAGTAGTAGTGGAATAAGGGAGTGCCATAGGTTAAAGTGAAAGCCAAAAGCTGGTTGCTATGTGACTGATGTTCCTTTGTTTGTATGGACAGGAGTTGACAAATTCCTGTATGAAAAAAGTATAAGTTTTTGAAAGCAAAATCCAAAAACAAGGAATGTCTCAAAAACGATGAACTCCACGAAAAAAATGTATATAACATAAATTGTGTGTTTTAACGTGCTCTACAATGTTTTGTATAGTAAGTTTTTGTCCATCTCTTACGTTTAATAGTTATTCAAAATTCCATAAAATTCATCCAGAATAAAGTAGTCTTCAGAGGCTATTCCCAGAAAATTCAAGATATACATTTTATTTGTCAGGTAAATATCTTTAATATACGATATTTTAATCAAAATCGTTAGAGCCGTTTTTGAGAAAATCGAAATTGTTTAAAAAAGTTCCATGTAAAGGGTAGTTTTGAGTGGGGGGATTTTTCTCAAAACCTTCGTGTCGCATCCCTGGAAGATACTAAACTTAAATACCACGTTTGGTATTTTACCGACTTTTCGTTTTTGAGTTATCATGTTCACAGACACACGGACACACGGACACACACACACGGACCTTTTTGTGAAAATACCTTTTTTGGATACAGGGGACCCTAAAACATATATTTCCGGTGAAACCTCGGTATCGAATTTTTGGGTGGAGTGCAATACTTTCTCTATACACTATGTACATAGTACGTATAGAGAAAGTAATAAGTACACAGAGCACAAATAGTAATAGACATCTAATTTCTGATTGTCTGTGGGGGAATTTAAGGGCATGTCTTGTGATATCCCTTGTCCGCTCTAATTGGGGAAGGTTGTAGCTTACTGTTGTAGTACACGTTACCTAACCTCACTTCTTGTTGTCGGAGGTGGCTATTCCTATTAGCGAATGAGTTGACAAACGCAGCATAGGTAAGCTCTGTTGGTTCTATACAGGACAAGGTGAAAGTATCAGCCAATAAAATGAAAACATGACGTAATAAAATATCCTACAAACGGTAAGGAATGCGTTGTACGAAACAAGGCAGTGCCGGTTTCGTTTTGTGCCTTTTGTGCCTAATCAATGTATTTAAACTCATTTGCTTGTTTTTGCATCTGCTATTCCAGAAAATACAACCAAACACCACACACGTATTTACCATTTTACTGGTTTAAAACTTACATTAGCCCACCTGGGTAGTGTAGTGATAGCGTGTCTGCCTCACATTCAACAGGTCGTGAGTTTGAATCTCGATTAGGGTGAGTTACCCGGATAAGATTTTTTTTTCGGGGCTTTCCCTTATTCTGAGAAGACGAATATCGGGCAACTTAGGCTCCATGTACCCCGAAATCATTTGAGCATCATTTCATCAATGTCATTCATCGTCCGATATGACCAACCAGGCTAAAGGATGTTAAGCTAGAAAAAAAAAAGAAAGAAAGAAAGAAAAACGTACACTCTAAATTTACTGCTTAATTGAACATTTAACATCACAAAATCACTTAAATTAGTACACTAACCTATGTATGAAAACACATTTCCATTTCCTTGTTTTTGCTTCTGCTATTCGAGAAACTACAACCAAACACCACATACGTATTTGCTATTATACTAGTTTAAAACTAAATTTACTGCTTAATTGAACATTTATCACCACCAAATCTTATTTTTGTGTGGACATTTAGCCCATACAAGGCGTACTCATTTCAAAAATTTAGTGCCTAACTATGGAGGCTGCGCGAAAATCCTACTTCTCAAACAGTGCATGAGGAGAGGGCATTTTCTGTCTATATCTGTGGCTTGCGCTCTGTGGTACGAACCTGTTTTAAAGCAGTGTTATCAACATTAAAACACAAATTATTATATTGGGCTCTCAGGCAATGTATCATATGATCTCCATGGCTAGCTCTGTTCGCATCATTTACATATTATTTTCCTTTCCTGAAGCAAGGGAATTAAAAACAGTTGACGACCTTGCTGAAGTAACTCTTCTGAGGATGGTGTCTCGGGAAATTGTCGACAGAGGGTGTTACTGTGCCTTTGTGCCTGGTACCAACCGTTTGAAATTAAAATCTTCCTGTGGAAATTGGAAATGTAATAGAGCCGGGATAAACAAGGGAAAATGATGAATAAAACATTTCATTAGCCTGGTTGTCTCTGCAGCTCTCAATATCATTCAAATTTCAGGTGTGTGGTGCGGGTTGCATTCCTTACCCCGAAGTCTTTGTGATTTGTGTGCGGCAAAATAACACACACTTCATAAAGTGTTGCATTCACATGACTTTCTCTACAACTCTGCAATAAATTATTGATAAAAAGCTTATGCTTCTATTTACTTCCTACTAATCGAGAAAAATTAGCAGAAATAGTCTTATTACTTGCTTCCTTGTAAGTAGAAGCGAAATAAGGGAGTTCCATAGGTTAAAGTGATAGTCAAAAGCTGGTTGCTATGTGGCTCAAATTGCTTTGTTTGTATGGACACGAGTTGACAAATTCCTGTATGAGAAAAGTATAAGTTTTCAAAGCTGAAACCAAAAACAAGGAATAGCTAAAAACGACCAACTCCACGAAAAAAAAATATATAACATAAATTCTGTGTTTTAATGTTCTCTATATTTTCTGTGTGGTCAATTTTTCTCCATCTCTCTCGGTTCAGCAGTTATGCAAAATTTCGTAAAATTCATCCAGAATAAAGTGGTTTTCAGAGGCTACTCCCAGAAAATTCAAGATATACATTTTGTTTGTCAGGTAAATATCTTTAATATACGATATTTTAATTAAAATCGTTAGAGTTATTTTGGAGAAAATCAAAATTTTCGAAAAAAGTTCCATGTAAAGGGTAGTTGGGGTGGGGGATTTTCTTGAAATCTTCGTGTCGCATCCTTGGAAGATACCAAACTTAAATACCAAGTTTGGTATTTAACAGTCTGTTCGTTTTTGAGCTATGTTGTCCACACACACAGACAGACACAGACACATGCACACGCGCACACACGGACGTTTTTCCAAAACTACATGTATTTCCGGTGAAATTTCGTTATTGGATTTTTGGGTGCATTACAATATCTGCTGTATACACACAGTACGTGTAGAGAAAGTAAAGAACGGCACATGTTCCGTATGAAGTGGCGCTAATACGAAATGGAGGGAGGAAGGAAGGAAGGCTCGAAACACCAACTCTCTTACGTGAAAGCATCGGGAATATAAAAAGTAGCCCGGCGAGTTGGTGAGATTGAAGGCGCAAGGTTGGTATTGACATTTCCCCAATGTTTACTAGATAAAACTGCAATAACTCGACACCAAACACTCAACTCAATATGTTTGTTTATTATAGCAAATTCTTTATTTCCTCAACTTTACCACTCAGACATATATATCGTGTTTTACGACACCTTCTCTGCGCTTTCTTTAAAAGATTATTGTCACTCGCCTCGGTAGCCTGTCTTTTGTTTCAACATGTCGCGAATTCGAATCTCACTTAGGATGACTTACCGTATAGGGCTTCTTTTTTCCATTAAAGGTTAGCAGAATCGGTGTTATTATTTGTTTCCTTGCAAGTAGAAGGAAATTAAGTGAACATACTAGGCTAAAATGTCTTAAAATGAAGTTCCTTTGTTTGTATGGCCAGAGAAAAACTGAAACTAATAGGAAGGAATATCTAAAATAGAGTAAATTCCACGAAAATGTGTATATGAAGACCTTTACATTTTGAATTATTTTGTATAACTCTTGTATAATTAATAAACCGTAAGAGATGGACATGAACTTACTACAAAAAAAAATCTGATGTGTTCCATTCACATGACTTTCTCTATATCACTGCAACAAATTATTCTATTTACTTCATCTACTGAAGCAAAAATTAGCAGAAATAGTCTTATTACTTGCTTCCTTGTAAGTAGAAGCGTAATAAGGGGGTACCATAGGTTAAAGTGATAGTCAAAAGCTGGTTGCTCTGCGACTGAAGTTCCTTTGCTTCTATGGACACGAGTTCACAAAGTCCTGTATGAGAAAAGTATAAGTCTCTATAGCTGAAAAAAAAAAACAAGGAATTTCTCAAAAACAATCAACTCCACGAAAAAAATGTATATAACATAAATTGTGTGACTTAAGGTGATCTACATTTGTTGTATGATAAGTTTTTCCATCTCTTACGATTTAGCAGTTATGTAAAATTCCGTAAAATTGACCTAGAATAAAGTTGTCTTCAGAGACTATTTCCAGAAAATTCAAAATATACATTTTATTTGTCATGTAAATATCTTTAATATACGATATTTTAATCAAAATCGTTAGAGCCATTTTTTAGAAAATCAAAATTTTCGAAAATCGTTCCATGTAAAGGGTAGTTTGGGGTGGGGGGATTTTTCTCAAAACCTTCTAGTCGCATCCCTAGAAGATACTTAACGTAAATACCAAGTTTGGTATTTTACCGACTTTTCGTTTTTGATTTATCGTGTTCACAGACACACGGACACGCACACACACGGATCTTTTTCTGAAAATACATTTTTTGGATACAGGGGACCTTAAAACATATATTTCCGATGAAATCTCGGTATCCAATTTTTTGGTGTAGTGGAATGCCTTCTCTATACACTGTATACATAGCACGTATAGAGAAAGTAATTGAGAATTCCTTAAAACACACAATTATGCCACATTTGTCTTATTTTTTTTTTTACTTTCTCTATACGCACTATGTGCATAGTGTATAGAGAAGGAATTGCACTCCAACCAAAAATTCGATACCGAGATTTCACCGGAAATATATGTGGAGTTGATTTTTGTTTTAGATATTCCTTGTTTTTCGTTTCAGCTATAAAAAACATACTTTTATCATACAGGACTTTGTGAACTTGTGTTCATACAAACAAAGGAACTTCAGTCACATAGCAACCAGCTTTTGACTATTACTTTAACCTATGGTACTCCCTTATTTCTCTTCTACTTAAAAGGATGCAATAAGACTGTTTCTGCTAATTTTTTCTCGATTAGCTGGAAGTTAATAGAAGCAAAAGCTTTTTAAAACTAATTTATTGTAGAGATGTAGAGAAAGTCATGTGAATGGAACACATCAGATTTTTCTAGATTAGATGAAATAAATAGAAGCGTAAGCTTTTTAATAATAATCTGTTTCAGAGATGTAGAGAAAGTCATGTGAATGGAACACATCAGATTTTTGTTTGTTTGTAGAGTTGACCTTTCCGAGATATTCCGAGTTGCTGGTTTCACTTTTAAGTTACGTAACTTTTCTGAAGCGGAAATGCGTCTTTCCTTTCTCCTTCTTTTGTTAACTCCAAGCAAGCAAAGAGAATCGAATTTCACTTGTTTCACATAGCCATCGATTTTTGAGGAATTTATCTATCGCGTTAGTCTAATGTATTTCTTCTTCATTAGCACGATGCAGATGAAAAACTAATCTTTTGTTAGAAACGTTTGATTGTGGAACAGCTAGAGAAAGTCATATGAATGGAAACTATCAGATATTGTTTTTTGATTCAAGGTGCAATCTAGATATCGAAAGTTTGGGTGCAATACAATAGCTTCTGTTTGAAATATGTACATGGCAAGAGAAAGTAAATAGTGTATTGCGTACTAAGAACTGTAAGTTATAATTATCAGGTCGAGAATGTATATTGGGGATACGAGACCTGATAAGTAACTTACAGTTCGTGGTAGCCAATTACTTTTTGAAGTACCTGAAAAAAAAAAAGATTATGCCTCTATTTACTTCATGCTAATCGAGAAAAAATTAACAGAAATAGTCTTATTACTTGCTTCCTTGTAAATAGAAGCGAAATAAGGGAGTACCATAGGTTAAAGTGGTAGTCAAAAGCTGGTTGCTATGTGACTTTGTTTGTATTGACAGGAGTTGACAAATTCCTGTACGAGAAAAGTATAAGCTTTACAGAGCTGAAACTAAACAAGTAATATCCCAGAAACGATTAACTCCGCGAAAAAGTATATATAACATAAATTGTGTGTTTTAAAGTGCTCTACGTTTTTTGTGTGGTAAGTTTTCCTCCATCTCTTACGGTTTAGCAGTTATGCAAAATACCGTAAAATTCATCCAGAATAAAGAGAATTCAAGATATACATTTTATTTTTTAGGTAAATATCTTTAATATATTATATTTTAATCAAAATCGTTAGAGCTATTTTTGAGAAAATCAAAATGTTCGAAAAAAGTTCATGTAAATACCAAATACCAAGTTTGGTATTTTACCGATAATTCGTTTTTGAGTTATCGTGTTCACAATCACACGGACATACACACACGCGCGGATTTTTTGTGAAAATACTTTTTTGGGTACAGAGGACCCTAAAACATATATTTCCGGTGAAATCTTGGTATCAAATATTTGGTTGGATTGCAATACCTTCTCTACACACTATGTACATAGTACGTATAGAGAAAGTAAAAATGAATTTTCGATATAAACAAATGAAAGGCTACATCTATTAAAATACCATTTAATAAAGATAGTAAAATGTATATTTGAATTTTCTGAGAAGAGCTGGATGACTTTAGCGTTGGTTACACAAAAGTCACCCAACCGTATTAGATAAACAAAAAGTTACTACACAAAAATGTAGATCTCGTTAACATACAGTTTATGTGATACACTATTTTTGGGGAGGAGGTAACGATTTCCGAAATATTTCTTTACTTTCTCTATACGCACTATGTACATGGTGTATAGAGAAGGTATTACACTCCACCCAAAAATTCGATACCGAGATTTCACCGGAAATATATGTTTTAGGGTCCCCTGTATCCAAAGAATCTGATGTGTTCCATTCACATGCTTTTCTCTATATTTCTGCTACAAATTATTGTTAAAAAGCTAAAGCTTCTATTTACTTCATGCTAATCGAGAAAAAATTAGCAGAAATAGTCTTATTATTTGCTTCCTTGTAAGTAGAAGCGAAATAGGGGAGTACCATAGGTTAAAGTGATATTTAAAAGATGGTTGCTCTGTGACTGAAGTTCCTTTGTTTGTATGGACAGCAGTTGACAAATTCCTGTATGAGAAAAGGTTTTTTTAAAGCTGAAACAAAAAACAAGAAATATCTAAAAACGATCAACTCCATGAAAAAATCTAGATAATATAAATTGTGTGTTTTAACGTGCCTTACATTTTTATTTAGTAAGTTTTTATGAATCTCTTACGGTTTAGGAGCTATGCAAAATTTCGTAAATTTCATCCAGAATAAAGTAAGCTTCAGAGGCTACTTCCAGAATGTTAAAGATATACATTTTATTTGTCACGTAAATATCCTTAATATACGACATTTTAATCAAAATCGTTACAGCCACTATTAAGAAAATCAAAATTTTACAAAAAAAGTTCCATGTAAAGGGTAGTTTGGGGTGGCGTGATTTTTCTCAAAATCTTCGTGTCGCATCCCTGGAGGATACCAAACTTAAATACCAAGTTTGGTATTCAACGGTCTTTTCGTTTTTGAGATATGCTGTCCACAGACACACAGACACACACACGGATCTTTTTCTGAAAATGCTTTGTTTTGGATTCATGGGGACCCAAAACATGTATTTCCGGTGAAACCTCGGTGTCGAATTTTTGGGTGCAATACAATACCTTGTCTATACACAATGTACATATTACGTATAGAGAAAGTAAAGGTCCGTGAGTGTGTGTATGTGTGTGTGTCTGTGTGTCTGTGAACATGATAACTCAAAAACGTAAAGTTGGTAAAATAGTAAACTTGGTATTTAAGTTTAGTATCTTCCAGGGATGCGACTCGAAGATGTTGAGAAAAATCCCCCCACTCCAAACTACCCCTTACATGAAACTTTTTTCGAAATATTTTATTTTCTTAAAAATGGCTGTAACGATTTTGATTAAAATATCGTATATTAAGGATATTTACGTGAAAAATAAAATGTATATTTTGAATTTTCTGGGAATAGCCCCTGATGACTACTTTATTCTGGATGAATTTTACGGAATTGTGCATAACTGCTAAACCGTAAGAGATGGGGAAAAACATACTCCACAGAAAATGTAGCTCACGATAAAATACGCAATTTATGTCATATACATTTTTTTCGTGGAGTTGAATATTTTTAAGATATTCCTAGTTTTTTGTTTTAGCTTTGAAAAACTTATACTCTTCTCATACAGTAATTTCTCAACTGCTGTCCATACAAACAAAGGAACTTCAGTCACATAGCAACCAGCTTTTGACTATCAGTTTAACCTATGGTACTCCCTTATTTCCCTTCTACTTACAAGGAAGCAAGCAATAAGACTATGTCAGCTAATTTTTCTCGATTAGGATGAAGTAAATATTAGTATAAGCTTTCTAACAATAATTGGTGCCGAGCTGTAGAGAAAGTCATGTGAATGGAACACATCAGATTTTTAAATACAATACCTATTTATCAGAAATTGTGTTTTGAGTTAGTATGTTGCCCACATAGAGTAACATTAAGGGAGCTCAAAGCGTGTATTTGAGGTGTGAAAGTAATTATGTCGGTCGGAAGAGGCGTTACTAAGCGACGGGTAAGTGCAAGTTACAGACCGCAGCCCCAACATAAAGTAGGCTAGAAATGGGGCAGCACCTCCCCTTTTCCATGAACCATTTGCTGTCTCCGCCACTCCCAGTTAAAGAACGATGTTTGCGGACTATTTTTTTTTTCCTTTCCTTTTGGCGGAAGGATATTGAGCGTCGTCATGTGTACGGAAGAAAATAATAATAAGAAAAACTGTTGGTAAAAGTGCAAATGGAGCCCCGCAGAAAGGCTAACTTGCCCTTTCAGTCGATATGCACAAACCGGGCTCATGCCCGCCGTAACAGCTGTTCTTGCCCTGCTGCGTTCTCTTCGCGTAGTACCCCATTGTAAATCACCTATACGGCCATACTAATTCACATTTACCTGTCCAAATGCTTTAACATTTCACAAAAGAAAATATAAAGTTTATTCGATAACTCTAGGAATGTTTTGGTTTTCTAAAATGGGGCAAATTGGCTTTATTTAAAGCAGGGGCTCCAAATACGTCCAGTTTAAATTATTTTACTTCAAGTACAAGACAGAGGTGATCATGGGAATGATTAGTTAAGCTTCTGAACAAAAATAGTTCTTATTAATCAACAAGTGGAATCGTATTAATGACAAATCTCAACAACAAATTATTGTTAAAAAGCTTATTCTTTTATTTACTTCATGCTAATCGAGAAGAAATTAGCAGAAATAACCGTATTATTTGCTTCCTTGTGAGTGGAAGTGAAATAAGGGAGTACCATAGGTTAAAGTGATAGTCAAAAGCTGTTTGCTATGTGACTGAAGTTTCTTTATTTGTATGGACATGAGTTGACATATTCCTGTATGAGAAACGTATAAGGTTTTCAAGGCTGAAGCCAAAAACAAGGGATTTCTAAAAAACATTCTACTCCACGAAAAAAATGTATATAACATAAATTGTGTGCTTTAATGTGCTCTACATTTTTTGTGAAGTAAGTTTTTGTCCATCTCTTATGGTTTACCAGTTATACAAAATTCCGTAAAATTCATCCAGAATAAAGTAGTCTTCAGAGGCTATTCCCAAAAATTCAAGATATACATTTTATTTGTCAGGTATAAATCTTTAATATACGATAATTTAATCAAAATCATTAGAGCCATTTTTAGAAAATAAAATTTTTCGAAAATTGTTCCATTTGAAGGGTAGTTGAGGGTGGGGGTTTTCTTGAAAATCTTCGTGTCGCATCGTTAGAAGATACTGAACTTAAATACCAAGTTTGGTATATAAAGGTCTTTTTGTTTTTGAGCTAAGCTGCCTACAGACACACACGCATACACACAGACAGACACACACACATGGCCATTTTTCTAAAAAAGCATTTTTTTTGTATTGAGGGTGTCCTAAAACATGTATTTCCGGTGAAACCTCGGTATCGAATTTTTTAGTGCATTACAATATCTTCTCTATACACTATGTAGATAGTGCGTATGGAGAAAGTAAAAATGCATAAAGCTCTAGAGCTAAAAGCACGGATAGTTAAATATCACTGCAGTACGAGGGTCGGCTGATAAGTCCCGGGCCTCTATATGAAGACAGCATTTAAAAAGAATTGCTTTATTTCTCAACATAATCTCCAGAAAGGCTAATACATTTGTCATATCGGTGTTCTATTTAATTAAACTATCTCTGTAGTGCGATTTATCAGGGTCCTCGAAATAGCTGTTTACCGCACCAATGACCTCGCTGCTCTGAAATGTTCGTCTTCCAGGAAATTGTTTGAGGTTTGGGAACAGGTGGTAGTCACTGGGTGCTAGATCTGGCGAATAGGGTGGATGTTCAAGCAATTCCAACTTTAATTCGCACATTTTCCCATTGCAATGGCTGAACGATGGGCCAGAAGATTGTCGTGATGAAATAAGATATTTTTTTGGCCAAATGAGGTCTTTTACTTTTCACCTCATCACTCAAACGTTGCAGTAAGCACATGTGGTAATCACCGCTGATACTTGTACCCTTTTCCAAGTAATCAATAAAAATAATTCCCTGTGCATCCCAGAAATCACTCGCCATAACCTTGTTAGCTGACAAAATTGACTTTGCCTTTTCTGGAGTGGTTTACCTGGCCCAATCCATTGTTTTGACTGTGCTTTTCTTTCTGGAGTGTAATGATGTATCCAAAACTCATCGATGGTAATAAGCCTTCTCAAAAATTCACTGGGATTTTTTTCGGTAGAGCTCCACATTCTTAACAGAAACAGTTTTTCTTTGCAACTTTTGATCGCGTATTAATAAACGCGGCACCCATCTTGCACAGACCTTGTGAAAGTCCAAAACATTAGTTAAAATATTACCTGCGCAATCTTTTGATATGTTTACATCCTCTGCTATCTCAAAACAGCTTTAATCTGCGGTCTTCAAGTACTAAACGATAATTTTTTTCAATGATCTCTGGAGTTGTCACTTCTACAGGGCGTCCAGAGCGAAGCTCATCACTAGTGCTCGTACGTCCCATTTTAAACTGTGCAACCCATCTTTTAATCATTGAATATGAGGGGGCAGAGTCTTTCAACGTACTGTCCATTCCTTTAGGCGTTAAGCCTTTCAAATGGAAGTATTTAATCTCTGCTGGTTTTTGCAAATTCTCCATTTTTGTGAAAACTCTAAAAGTTGTCTTGTTTAAAATGCTGTCATTGGAAACTAAACAAGCTATTGACCTGTAACTATGGATACAAGCTAGTCTAGAGTTGAACAATGCGATGCTAGCGTCTAACTGGCCTAGTGGCGCCATATCTGTGTGAGGCCCGGGACTTATCAGCCGACCCTCGTAAACACTGTTTGTATCGCGGCCATATGTAGCCCGTTCGTTTCCACCGCGGACTCAAATATCACGTCTTAACACAACGAGTCTTCCATAGCAAGTGAAGTCGCGTCTCTCGACCAACAAGAAATCCGTTTTTATTTACTTTATTTCCATCCTCGGGCAGTGGAACTTCGAACCCCTGCGGTTCATTGTCCTGCCCTTAACGGTACTGTTCTACCTGGGTCGTTTGCCAGCTCGTGCTAAACTTTGTGTTTGCATATTTGAACGTGTTTTACATTTCTTTCCTGACCCTTACAAATGCATATTTGTCCCTTCTTAATATACTTTTTATCTCCCTTATAAAGACATTTCAATCCCGGGCAATAGTCTCAAAGACTATGAGGAATATCTATGGTAGAAGACATTAGGGTATGATTTCATAACACGTATTAGTGGGTCGGCGGAAAATGATTCACGTCTAACGAAAATGTCATTTCCCAAACAGATGCCTATTTTGGAGACCTTACGTAATTCTACTTTTTGGAAGTCTGTAAACAGTTGGAGAAACGCAAGAGAAAAGTGTGTCGAGCTAAAAGGAGATTATGTTGAAACAAATCTATCAAAAATAACTTGTTTTTGTAAGGACTTATAGAATGTCCCGCCTGTTATTGTATATTTTATCCGAAAGTAGATGCTACATCTTGTTCTAGGTCCTTTCATTATGTTTTCTGGGGTGCCAACCTTAACACTACTATTACCACTACCACTGCCACTATTACTTTTACTACTATCACCACCTCCACCACCCGCCTGCGGCGCCATTAGTAGTTAAAGCGGACGTTAAACACTACCAAAAAAACCTCCACCACCACTACTACTACGAAGACCACCACCACCAACGCCACCGCTGACGCCACTACCACCACCCCCAATACCACTACCATCACCAATCAACACCATCATCAACCACCACTACCATCAACCACCACCAACACCGCAATCATTAACCACCACCATCAACCACCGCTATCATCCGCCACCAACCATCATCAACCACCATCATCAACCCCCACCACCATCAGCCACCACCACACCATCAACCACCACCACCACCATACAGCTGCTCCTGCCGCTTACAGAATGCATCCTGCAACCCCGAGTAAGACAGCTGGTTTTATCAGCAAAGCTAATTGATAGTCAAGGTCTTCTACATCATATTTTGTAGCACACTCTGGTGTTAAAGTAATTAGCGAAATCTCGTACATGACAACGTAATGTAATGAACTCCAGTGAAGTACAAACCTCCGTTCGGTCGATACAGTGTCTTTATGAAACAGGGAGACAGAGACAAGCACTAATTATGTGCAAGAGAGAGAGAGACACTCCTGCGTCGTCTACTTTGTTTATACAATGTCATCTTTGTTGTATTACTTTCTCTACACGTACTATGTACATAGTGATAGAGAAGGTTTTGTATTGCTACCAAAATTTACCTTACTGCAGGCTGCTCGCAGTTTAAATTTGTTATTTAAGCTTTAGAACACCATTAATTGCCAATGTGATAAAAAGCCGATGTTCCATTCACATGCCTTTCTCTACATCTCTGTAACAAATTATTTTTAAAAAGCTTATTCTTTTGTCTACTTCATGAAAATCGAGATAAATATTAGCAGAAACGGTTTTATTACTAGTTCTTTGCAAGTAGAAGGGAAATAAGGCTAAAACGGCAGTCAAATGTTTTAAAATGTGGTTGCCATGTGGTGGAAATCCATTTTTTTGCATTGCGAGGCGTTGACAAATTCCCTTATGTGAGAAGCTTAAACGTTACAAAACGAAAACCAATAACAAGGAATATCTCACAAAATGCACGTAAAAATTAATATGGCATAAATTGTTTGTTTTAAGAAGTTCTGCATAGTCAGCAAGTTTTTGTCTGTCTGCTGTGTTCCATTCACATGACTTTCTCTACATCTCTGCAACAAATTGTTGTTAAAATCCTTATACTTCTATTTACTTCATGCTAATCTAGGAAAAATTAGCAAAAATAAGGCTTATTACTTGTTTCCTTATAAGTAGGAGCGAAATAAGGGAGTACCATAGGTTAAAGTGATAGTCAAAAGTTAGTTGCTATGTGACTGAAGTTCCTTTGTTTGTATGGACACGAGTTGACAAATTCCTGTGTGAGAAAAGTATAAGTATTTCAAAGCTGAAACCAAAAACAAGAATATCTAAAAAACGACCAAGTTCACGAAAAAAATTATATAACATAAATTGTGTGTTTTATCGTGCTCTACATTTTTTTGTGGTAAGTTTTTATTTACCTCTTACGGTTTAGCAGTTATGCAAAATTCCGTAAAATTTATCCAGAATAAGGTAGCCTTTAGAGGCTCTTCCCAGAAAATTCAAGATGTACACTTTATTTGACATGTAAACATTTTTAATATACGATATTTTAAAGAAAATCGCGACAGATATTTTTGAGAAAATAAAAATGTTCTAAAATGTTTGCATTTAAAGGATAGTTTATGGTGAGGGGATTTTCTTGAAAGACACTGATTTTAAATACCAAATTTGTTATTTTGCGGACGTTTGGACATACATGGATCTTTTTTGGATTTAGTTAACAAAATATGTTATTCCGGTATCAAATTTTTGAGTGCAATACAATACCTTCTCTATACACTATGTACATAGTACGTGTTGAGAAAGTAAAAATTGGATCGACGTGATCTAATGTTACTCAGAAGTTATTCAAGGTCTTTACATTTTGTTTCCCATTTTATAATCAATTTCTTATTTTGAAGCAATTTAGCATTTGAGTTTCAATTTTGAAAACAGCAATAATTGAATGTTGATGAAACATTGCGATGTGTCATAGGAGGTTCCAAAAACAAAGTTTGAACTAATTATCTGGAAATATGAGGTAGCTTTGTGCGAGGATATTATTGTGTTGGTTGATGTACACAAACACGATTTGGTGACAGATTGGAGGCTTTTTAATCTCCATTAAAACACTCCGTTTTTATTTCATATTCCATCATCGCAGTCCCAAAACCACACTTTTTTTTTTTCGTGCATCCATAAAGCAAATCGGTGTCAGCAGGAAAGAAAGAAAGAAAAAAACATAATAGATAAATAAAAACGTTGCACGCGCGCTGTAAATCCGATACGCTCTACCACCATTTTGTAACCTAGTTAACAACTCAAAAACAAAAGCGAAGCTCGTAGCGTTTGTTTCATATAAATACACTTAACATTATTGGGGATATATTTACTTCTACTAGCAATTGCTTTTTACGTATATAGTGTTTAGAGAATGTATTGCATTCGACCTAAAATTTTAATACCGACATTTCACCGGAAATAATTTTTTGAGGTTACCTGGATTAAGAAAGGCATTTTTAAAAGAACATGTTAATGTGTGTGAGACAAAACTAAAAAATCTGATGTGTTCCATTTACAAGACTTTCTCTACATTTCTGCAACAAATTATTGTTAAAAAGCTTATGCCTCTATTTACTTCCAGCTAATTGAAAAAAAAAATAGCAGAAATAGTCTTATTACTTGCTTCCTGGTAAGTAGAAGCCAAATAAGGGAGCACCATAGGTTAAAGTGATAGTCAAAAGCTGGTTGCTATGTGACTGAAGCTCCTTTGTTTGTATGGACAGGAGCTGACAAAGACCTGTTTGAGAAAGGTATAAGTTTTTTAAAGCTCAAACAAAAAACAAGTAATATCTCAAAAACGACAAAATCCACGAAAAAAACATCATATAGCATACATTTGTGTTTTAAAATGCTCTATTTACTGTATGGTAAGTTTTTCTGCATCTCTTACGGTTTAGCAATTATGCAAAATTCCGTAAAGTTCACCCAGAATAAAGTAGCCTTCAGAAGCTAGTCCCAGAAAATTCAAGATATGTATTTTATTTTTCAGGTATAAATCTTTAATGTATGATATTTTAATCAAAATCGTTAGAGCAATTTTTGACAAAATAAAAATTTTCGAAAAATGTTCCATGTAAAGGGTAGTTTGGGGGTGGGGTATTTTTCTCAAAATCTTCGTGTCGCATCCCTGGAAGATACTAAACTTAGATACCAAGTTTGGTATTTTATCGACTTTTCGTTTTTGAGTTATCGTGTTCAAAGATACACCCACACACAGACACACACACACACACACACACAAAGACGCGCACGCCCGCAGACCTTTTTCTGAAAATGTTTTTCTTTAATACGGGGGGACCCTAAAACATATATTTCCGATGAAATATCGGTATCAATTTTTGGATAGAGTGCAATACTTTCTCTATACACTATGTACATAGTACGTGTAGAGAACGTAAAAACGAATTTAAATTTAGCGTCTTCTAACGTTGTGACACGAAGGTTTTGCAAGAAAATTCCCCCATCACACACTACTGCATGGAACAATTTTCCATAATTTGGGTTTTGTCAAAAATGGCACTGTTTTGATAAAGATGACAAAATGCATATCTTGATTTTTTGATAATAGCTTCTGAAGAGCTCTTCATTCTGGGTGACTTTTGAGTAACTGTTAAACGTAAGAGACACACAAAGACTTACTAGAGAAAAATCTTCTGCTGCAGGAAAAAGTGTACATGACACAAATTGTGTGTTTTAAGGAGCTCTACTTTTTTGTGCAGTAAGTTTTTGTCCATCTCTCACATATGCAAAATGCCGTAAAATTCATCCAGAATGAAATAGTCTACAGAGGCTATTCCCAGAAAATTCAAGATATACATTTTATATGTCAGGTAAATATCTTTAATATACGATATTTTAGTTAAAATCGTTATAGAGGGGGCGGGATTATCCTTGAAATCTTCGTGTCGCATCTTTGGAAGATACCAACATCAAATACCAAGTTTGATATTTTGAGCTATGCTGTCCACAGACACATATACACATACACACAAGCACACACACGGACGTTTTTCCAAAAATTCTTTTTTGCATTCAGGGGGACCCAAAACATGCATTTGCGGTGAAATCTCGGTATCTAATTTTTGGGTGGAATACAATACCTTCCCTCTACACTATGTACCTACATAGCACGTGTAGAGAAAGTAAAATGCATGTGACGTAATTGTGTTGGAAGGATGTCTTCTTGTTGTTTTTATTTTTTTGCAATATTTTGGGTCGCTTTAACAACATGGTCATATCGCGACCTTTCAAATTGTACATAAATAGTTATATGCACATTGGTAAAATACAAAATGGTTACATTTATACTTCACAATAACTCAAAAAGTTTAGATTGTCTTATAAATATTATTGTCTTTTTAATCGTCTGATGGTTATGTGAATCAGTTGGTAAGACACTGAAGCCGGCCTGAAGTCTCTGTTTGGCGGACACTGCAGCAGGACAGTAAGCGGTGTGTGGCAGGTCTCACATTTGATCTTTATTAATGATGAAGGAATGTGTCAGTTTCTGAGGCGGGTAACTACTGTTTGCTCACGGCGTTCTAATTTTCGGAGGGGCTCGAAGAAATTGGTAGATTCGGCATCAAGCAGTTTGCTGTGGGATTTGACCATGTTTCTATAAACAGTTGTTTGGTGTATCTAATGACGTCTTGATGTTATTCCGTGGTCACTGACGCCATGTCGGGAGGCTTCCTCTGCAGCTTTATCGGCGTTTTCATTTCCATCGGGTGAGATTTACTTGTTTTCCAGAGCGCTGAGTGACAGAATATAGGTGAAGGATGTCATGGATTGTGAGTGGCAAGAATTGTGCTTAGTGAATCAGTGTAAATTACATATTCTGTCTGATCGGCATTTTGAATGTAGTGCTTCACAAACTTGGAAAAAATCCATCCAGAATAAGGAAGTGTTTAGCGGATATTCCCAGAAAATTTAACATATACATTTTATTTGTCGTCTAATATCATAAATATGAAACATTTTTATCAAAATCGTTACAGCTATTTTTGAGAAGATCAACATTTTCAAAATGTTTTCCATTTAAAGCATAGTTGGGGGTGAGGAGACTTTCTTGAACATGTTTGTGTTGCATCCCTGGAAGATACTGAAGTTAGATATTTGTCATACTTTTTGTTTTTCAGCTCTGCTGTCCACAGACACGCCATAGACCTTTTTCCAAAAATAGGGGGACCCAAAACATGTATTTGCGTGAAATCTAATTTCTGGGTGCAATACATGTGGTGAATGGAAGACGCTAGAAATGGTTTTAAACGAAGGAGATAAGGGAATGCACGTAGAGCTAGCTAAGTTTAAACCACTTTAGTTTGATTATTTGGAGGGAGTTTGTTGAAAGTGGAAGTTTGCGCGGGAGACTCACATCTATCAGTGCTGCCAACACAACGTTTCTCTGCCACATCCATTGTTCCATAGTGGTAACACTTCGCGCTGCGCCTTTGTCTTTCTTGTGCTCTGGTTTCTAAGGCAACAGCTGGGACGTGGCGGACTACCAGCAAAACGTGTTTCTGTCACTCCATCACGGCTACCAACTTCAGCATGACAAATAGTTGCTAATGATCCTGCCCCCAACATGTTTCAAGGTTTGCAAAGCGCTTCTGGCACCACAACCTCATTTCACAGACTTTATTCATAACTGACGTCATTTCTGAAACACGGTATGAATAATTCACGTTCACGGTTTTTGTTTCCATTTTATTGTAGGACACTAAATGGGTATGATTCAACAATAAAATTAATTACTTTCTCCACACGTACTATTTGCATAGTATATAGAGAAAGTATTGTATTCCACCACAAATCTCGATACCGAGATTTTACCGGAAATTGAGGTTTTTAAGTCCCTTGAATCCAAAAAAGAAACATACTTAGATGTCCGTGTATTTGATTATGGACACCATAGCTCAAACTTGGATGCGACACAAATATTTTCGAAAATCCCCGCATTCCAACCTACCTTTATATGGAACTTTTTTCGAAAATTTCGATTTCCTCAAAAATGGTTCTAAGGATTTGTTAAAATACCATATATTAAATATATTTAGCTGAAAAATAAAATGCATATGTTGAACTTTCTGGGAATAGCTCCTGAAGACATAGGTATGAATTCTGCATAACTAGTAAATCGTAAGAGATAATCAAAAACTTACAGCACAAAAATGTAGATCTTGTTGACATTTTCAATTTAGCTCATATATATTTTTTTCGTGGAGCTGACCATTATTGAGGTATTCCTTGTTACTTAAAACTTTTCAGATACAGGAACTTGTCAACTCCTGGCGGATTTCAATGCCATAGCAACCACATTTTAAAACATTTGACTGTCGCTTTAGCTAGTGCAAGGGAGCAAGTAATAAGGACAATTTCTGCTAGTGTTATGACTTAGCATGAAATAGATAGAACAAGAATCGTTTGTTTCATAGACGTAGAGAAGGTCACGCGTGTGGAACACATCAGATCTTCCAAGGATGCGACAAGAGAATCCCCCTCAACAAACTACCCTTTACATGGAACATTCTGTTTTTCTCTAAAACTGCTCTCATTGTTTTGAGTTGAATCCCATATATTAAACATATTTACGTCCCAAATAAAATGTATATCTTGGGTTTTATGGGAATAGCCGCTGAACACCTCTATAGTCAGGCTGAATTTTGTGGAATTTTGCACAACTGGTAAACCTTAAGAGCTACACAAAAACACACTGCACAAAAATTGTAGATCTCGTTAAAACACAATATTTGTTATATACATTTTTTTTCGTGCAGTTTAGGCGCTTTGGAAATATTCGTTGTTATTTGTTTCTCATATGGGAACCTGTCAACTCCTAGTCATGTAAAGAAATGGATTTCAGTCCCATAGCAACATTTTAAAACATTTGACTATCGGTTTAGTTTAGTATATGCACTTATTTCCCTTCTACTTACAAGGAACTAAGTAACAAGACCGTTTCTGCTAATGTTTATCTCGATTAGCATGAAGTAGAAAAAGTCATGTGAATGGAATACATCAGATGTTTGAGTTTTGATGGGGTATACATACAGAATTCTTAAAATGTTATTTATTTAGTTCACAGAGCCTTTAAACGTGTATTTTCAGCGAACTCTCGATATCGTCTATTTAAACTCTACCATACTTCCTCTACTTATTGTATGTAACTAGTAGAGAAAGTAAAAAAAAAAAAAGAACGCGAAATGGTTTATGGAACAAAAGCCACATAATAGCGCACATAGTCCAACAATAGCTGAAAAAACAAAACACCTGTTCGCAACAAAAACACATCGCCATAGCATGCCCACAAAAATAAAAGAGGTCTGAGAATATAATCGATGTTTATCGCTTACCCCGCGGGAATGGTAAAAACTCGTTTACTGGGAAATCATTTAATTTTCGCCTTGCGAAATGCCGCTGCTGCTGTCTACGTTTTGAGAGCCCCCTCATGGATACAGTTTTAATCATTTGTGGTCCCTCGCTCGCTCGCTTTTTGTTTTTTTAATCCTGCACGGTTAGCATTGCCGTATATAACCGCATGTGCTGACATCTATTGACATTTTTTCGTCCGTTTTATAATGAACCAGATGTATGAAAAACTAAACTGGCGTCCCATGACATCACTTGTGATGCGTTTACGAAATATCCGCTAGCAAAAGCGCCCTCATACTGTTTCAGCTTCAGGCCAGAATATCTCTCTTCGTGTTCCACGGATACTGAACCAGACCTGGAAAATGTTAAATTTGTGTGGTCCCATTAACTCCTACTACTTCAAAACCACCAAAGTGCCTCCATCCATCATCATCATCTGCCGTGCTGGATACCAGCTAGTGCATCTCAAACGATGAGACAAATGTGCTAGAGCATCATGTTTCTTCTTGTTTGCAGAGACACATTTTCTAACAAGTCTGGGAGAGTGTTCTGAATGAAAACAGCACTTGTAAGGGGGAATGTATTACATAAATGTTAACAAGTAGCCATGGCAACACAAGACCAGTGTAAAACGAGTCAAAGCCTTCTATGAATGAGTACATAAATAAATGAAGTTATTAGGTTGGATCAGGAAAGCCGTTGGATGGACTTTCATTAATAAACTGATAACGCGAAAACGAAATGTTTTAGAGAATAAGTTTACAGGAACATATTTCCTTGTTTCCATGTCAGGAATGCATCCACAAACTTTGTAAAAGTATTTTTGAATCATCCTGTATATACAGGATGTTAAGGAGCATTACAGAGGTATCTGATAAAAGTAATTTCACATAGAAATGTATGTGTTTCAAATTGGTTTCAAATTCGATGTTAAATCAAAATCATGAAAATATGACTTGGAATGTAAGTCTTTAAAACTGATACACAAGTTTAGAAATGTCGATTTTCAGCAACTCCGAAAAAACAGTATTAGAAAAAGGTCCGTGCGTGTCCATGTGTCTTTGAACGCGAAGGAAAAGTAGGTAAAATATCAAACTTGGTATTTAACATTAGTATCTTCTAAGGATGCGGCATAAAGATTTTTAGAAAAATACCCCTCCCTAAACTACCCTTTACATGGAACAAATGTTGTCATTTTTTATTTTGATTTTCTAGGAATAGTCCCTGAAGACCTCTTTATTGTGGACGAATTTTACATATCTGGTAAACCGTTAGAAGTAGACAAAAACTTCTTGTACAAAAATACTAATTTATGTCATATACATTTTTGTTCGTGGAGTTGGTCACTTCTGAGATATTCCTTGTTATTGTTCCTATTTTAAAATACTTTTCTCATACGGGAATTTGTAAACTCCTGGCCATGCAAAGAAAGGGATTTCAACCACATGGCAACCATCACTTTATGATGATGTTTATCTTGGTTAGCATGGAACAGGTTCAGGTTCAATAATAAGGTTTTGTAAGAACTGTTACTTCCTGAATAGGTAGAGAAGGTCAGATCAATTGAACACAACATTTTTGAAGCTCGAGTATGCTGCTACTAAATAATAAACCTGAATAGTGCATATTTTCTAATTGTTTTATTTATTTATGCTAAATAGCACAGAACTGATGCAGTTCCCTAGAAAATCCCGTTTTGCGCCTCTTTTCGAAATGTATCTGCAACGAATATAAGGAAACGGTTCTGAAAAGCGTACACATGTAAAAGAAAATCAGGTTTTACAAAGAATATATTGGAATAGAGTGGGTAGAGAAAGTAATTTGATTTTATAATAAAGCCGCAGACAAGTGGAGACTAAACTAGAATTCCTAGAATAACATTTTTATATGTATATTCCATGATAAACTCAATTATTTATTACTTTCTCTATACGTACTATGTACATAGTGGATAGAGAAGGTATTGTACTCCACCCAAAAATTCCATACCGAGATTTCACCGGAAATACATTTTTTGGGTCCCCCTGAATAAAAAAAGAAGCATTTTTACAAAAAGGTCCGTGTGTCTCTGTGTGTATGTGTGAGTGTGTTTTCAGAAAATCCCCCAACTCCAGCTACCCTTTATATGGAAGTTTTTTCGAAAATTTTGATTTTCTTAAAAATGGCTCTAACGATTTTGATTAAAATATCGTATATTAAAGATATTTACCTGATAAATAAAATGTACGTATGTCGTGAATTTTCTGGGAATAGCCTCTAAAACTACTTTTGCATAACTGCTAAACCGTAAGAGATGGAGAAAAACGACCACACAAAAAATATAGAGCACATTAAAACACACAATTTATGTTATATAATTATTTTCGTGGAGTTGATCGTTTTTTTAAATATTCCTTGTTTTTGGTTTCAACTTTGAAAACTTATACTTTTCTCATACAGCAATTTGTCAACTCCTGTTCATACAAACAAAGGAACTTCAGTCACATAGCAACCAGCTTTTGACTATCACTTTAACCTATCCCTTATTTCACTTCTACTTACAAGGAAGCAAGTAATAAGACTATTTCTGCTAATTTTTTTCTCGATTAGCATGAAGGAAATAGAAGAATAAGCTTTTCAACAATAATTTGTTACACAGATGTAGAGAAAGTCATGTGAATGGAACACATAAGATTTTTATCTCAACATTCAATAGCATGATTGTCCTGTTGCATTAACTAAGCAGTTTTTCTGTGTTCTCATAATCAACTGTTAAAAATAGTAATTTGCAGACCTAACAATGCCTTGTTTAACAAAAGACTATTTTATGTCCAGCGAGTAGATTTTAAACAGAAACAAAATCTGACGTGTTCCATTCACGTGACTTGCTATTCCTCTGTGCAATACATTTTTGTTAAGTAGCAGGAAAATAAAGCTGGTTGCTATGTGACTGAAGTTCCTTTGTTTGTACGGACAGCAGCTGAAGTGTTTTAAAACCGAAACCAATAAGAAGCAATATCTCAAGTAATAAAATCTGATGTTTTCCATTCACATAACTTGCTCTACATCGCTGTAAGAAATTGTTGTTAAAAAGCATATTCTTGTACCTACTTTATGATAATCCAGATAAACATTTGCAGAAATTTTCTTAATTACTTGCTTCCTTGTAAGTAGAAAGGAAACAAGGGAATACACTAGACTAAAACGATAGTCAAATGTTTTAAAAGCTGGTTGCCGTGTGGTTGAGATCCGTTTCTATGCAGGGCCAGGAGTTTACAGCTTTCCTGGTGAGAAAAGTGTAAGTATTTTGAATCTGAAACAAATAACAAGTAATATGCCAGAAATGGCCCATTCCACGAAAAAAACATACATGACATAAAGTGTCATATACATTTTAACGTGATCTACATTTTTTGTGTAGTTAATCTCTGTCTAACTCTTACAGTTTACCAGTTACTTAAAATTCGGAATAAACAGGTCTTTTAGAGGCTATTGCCAGCAAATTGACGATATACATTTTATTTGCCATACAAACATGTTTAATATACGGTATTTTAATCAAAATCGTTAGCCTTTTTTGAGAAAATCAAAAATTTCGAATTTGATTGTATAGGGTAGTTTAGGGTAGGGGGATTTTTCTCAAAATCTTCGTGTCCCGTCCCTGGAAGATAGTAAACTTAAATAGCAAGTTTGGTATTTTACCAACTTTTCGTTTTTGAGTTATCGTGTTCACGGACACACGGACACACACGGACTTTGTTTTTGGGATACAGGAGACCCTATAACATGTATTTCTGGTGAAATCTTGGTGTTGAATTTTTGGGTGGAGTACAATACCTTCGGTGTACACTATGTACATGGTACGTGTAGAGAAAGTAAAACATATTTTTGCTTTTTTTTTCTCGATTAACATGAAGTAAATAGAAGGATAAGCTTTTAACAATAATTTGTTGCAGAGATGTAGAGAAAGTCATGCGAATGGAACACATCAGATTTTTATAATCAGGAAATTTAAATTATTTTATGGAATTAAAGTTAACAATTTTTGGTGATTTTTCAAATAATTTCGGTCATGTATGTGTTTATCATCAACACTCGAAACTTCACCAAAATCACTAAAGCTGAACCATGCAACATTCCTGTGGTTAAGCGCTTACCAGGAGAGAGATGAGGAAGCACCAAGAATTCTTTGGTGACAAGAGGAAACGGCAGTGTTTATCCTGTTGAAGCAGACGTGCTCCACCAGCAGAAGAAGGATACAGGATCTCGCCACGCGTGAAATTAAAGACGATAAATCAGAAGTAGAGGGCACCAGGTCCTGACATTATGGCCCATTTTCATTTGACACTGCCCCCAACTCAACTCCTCCATTTCTATGCTCTTAAAAACAGAATCACCACCACTTTCTGCATTTTACTTTATTTCCATCAAAGGCAATGAAACAATAATCTAAACTATGTGCATTTAAAAAAACATGTTCATGTTAGTGAAAACACTGGTGTGTTACATTCACCTGAATTTCTCTACCTACACTTCGTTCGTTTCGTAGTTGACTTACACTCCACCCGAAAATTCGATACCAGCATTTCACCGTTTTAGGGTTCTCTGTATCCAATAATAAAAAAAAATCAGAAAAACTCCATGTGTATGTGTGTGGTTTTTTTTTTTTTTTTTTTTTTGTAGTGTTGAACGCCCGCTTTAACTACTCATGGCACCGACGGCGATGGTGGAATGCAATGGCGGGTAAAACCGAAGAACCCGGAAAAAACCCGCCTAGCGCCACTTTGTCCACCACAAATCTCACATGCGGTCGCTTGGGATCGAACCCGGGACGTCTAGGTGAGAGGCCACGGCGCGGCCGTTGTATTTGTATGTGTGTGTGTGAACACGAGGAGTCAAAAACGAAAAATCGGTATAATACCAAACTTGGTATTTAAGTTTAGTATATTCCAGGGATGCGACACAAAGATTTTGAGAAAAATCCCCCCCACTCCAAACTACCCTTTACCTGCAACTTTTTCGAACATTTTAATTATCTCAAAAATGGTTCTAACTATTTTGATTAAGATATTAAATATATTTACCTGATAAATAAAATGTATATATTGAATATTATGGGAATAGCCTCTGAAGACTACTTTATTCTAAATTAATTTTATGGAATGTTGCATAACCGCTAAACTGTAAGAGATGGACAAAAACTTACCACTCAAAAAATGTAGAGCACGTTAAAACACACAATTTATGTAATTTTTTTTTTCGAGGAGTTCTTCTTTTTTAGATATTCCTTGTTTTTGGTTTCAGCTTTAAAAAACTTAAACTTTTCTCATACAGGAATTTGTCAACTCCTGTCCATACAAACAACTTAAAAAAAATATTTTTATAGAAAGAAAAATCTGTTTATGAGGGCAAAAAACAAAAAGTCCGTTGAATACCAAAGTTGGTATTTAAGTTCAGTATGTTATAAATATGCCACAACCCCAACTACCGTGTACATAGAAATATTTTCTCAATAATGACTAACGATTTTAATTAAAACGGCATATATTAAAGCTGTTGAACGACATATAAAATGTATGTTTGGAATTTTCTGGGAATAGCCTATGAACACTACTTTATTGTGGATTAATTCTACGGAATTTTGCGTAACTACTAAACCTTAAGAGGTAGACAAAAACTTAGTGCACAAAAAATGTAGATCACGTTAAAACACACAAGTTATGTCATTTACGTTTTATTCGTGGAATTGACCATTCCTTTTTATTGGTTTCACTTTTAAATTGTTTTTCTCATATAGAAACTTGCCACGCAAAGAAACGGATTTCAATTCCATAGCAAATACGTTTTAAAACATTTGACTATCATTTTAGCCTAATGTATTCCCTTATACTTATAAGAAAACACTTTTGGTAATGTTTATCTCTATTAGCGTGAAATAGATACAAGAATAACGTTTTTACTTTCTCTAGCCCCATATGTACATAGAGATAGAGAAGGTATTGTAATGCGCCCAAAAATTCGATACCGAGATTTCACCGAAAATACATGTTTTGGGGTCCCCTGAGCCCGATTTTTTTTTTTAAAGAAAAAGGTTCGAGTGTGTGTGCCTGTGTGTGTATGTGTGGACAGCAGCTCCAGAACGAACAGAGCGTTAAATACCAAACTTGGCATTTAGGTTTAGTATCTTCCAGGGATGCGACACGAAGATTTTCAAGAAACTCCCCCCACCACAAACTAATCTTTACATGGAAAAAAATTCCAACGTTCTGATTTTTTTAAAAATGGCTCTAACGATTTTGATTAAAATCTCTTATATTTAAAATATTTACTTGCCAAACAAAATGCATATCTTGAATTCTCTGGGAATAGCCTCAAAGTACATCTTTATTCTGCATGAATTTTGCTTAACTGCTAAACCGTAGGAGATAGACAAACTCACTAAGCAAGAAATGTACATCACGTCAAAGCACACAATTTATGTTTTTGTTGTGTACGTAACCGTTTCCGAGATATTCCTTGTTATTAGTTTCACTTTTATCATATAGAAAGTTGGCAATTCCTGGTCGCAGAAAGAAGCGGATTTCAATGCCATAGCAAACACGTTTCAAAACATTTGACTGTCGGTTTAGTCTACTGCATTCCCTTATTTCTTCTCTAGTTATAAGGAAGTATTTGTACTTATGTTTATTCGATTAGATAGAATGAAAAACCTTTCTAACAGTAATTTGGTACAGAGATGTAGAGAAAGACATGTGAATGCAGCGAATTAGATGGTATTCTTTACAAAATGAAATAAATACAAACTCGTACATGTTTACTTTCTCTTCACGTACTATATACATTGTGTATCGAGAAGGTTTTGTATTCCACCCAAAAATTCGATATCAAAATTTCACCGGAAATACATGTTTTGGCTCCACCTGAATCAAAAAAAAAAAAAAGAAAAAAAAAAAAGCATTTTCAGAAAAAGGTGCGTATGTGTGTGTCTGTGTGTTTGTGGACAGCATAGCTGAAAAACGAAAAGACCGTTGAATACCAAAATTGGTATTTAAGTTTGGTATGTTTCAAGGATGCGACACGAAGATTTTCAAGAAAATCCGCCCGCCCTCAACTACCCTTTACATGGAACTTTTTTAGAAATTTTTGATTTTCTTAAATGGTTCGTTTATTTTCGGGTGGGGGGGTTTCTCAAAATCCTCGTGTCACATCCCTGGAAGATACTATACCAAGTTTGGTATTTTAGCGACTTTTCGTTTTTGAGTTATTCACAGACCGACCAACTGCGGTTGGTCATCCTTTGGCTAGTTTGTGATAAAGCACATATTTAAATAGTTCACATTTTTACTTACGAGCCTTAGATACAAATGAGAGTCGCCGAGCGAGAAATGCCACATTTTCATCAGAGACACTGCACGTTATTTACAAGGTTGTCATCACAAATTTGCCTGACGACAAAAGTGGTGTCATCGCGCACGATAGCTACATCCTGTCGTAAAAATAACTGCAACATTATTAATACGGCGTCCACCCGTTAAAATTAAACGCTATAAATCACCTGTGACTTAGAGCCGCGAAATTACACGTCGCCATGTGATTGATATTATCAGTTCGTCAGCTCTGGCTGGAGTGATTATTGGCGTAAGGGCGTTATTGGCTTCTATTTCTGTCATGCGGGGGGGGGGGGATTTAATATTATTCACCACCTGACTGAAGATATTTAAAATTAACCACACGAAAAGGTTCATAAAAATTGATGTGTTCCATGTTCCATTCACATGCTTATAACTTTCCCTGTAAGAAAAATTTAATTTTATAAAGCTGAAACAAAAAATGAGGAATATTTAAAAAACGATCAACTCCACGACAAAAATTTATATAACATAAATTGTGTGTTTTAACGTGATCTACATTTTTGTGTAGTAACTTTTTATCTATATCTTACGGTTTAGCAGTTATGCAAAATTCCGTAAATTTCATTCAGAATAAAGTAAGCTTCAGAGGCTATTCCTAGAAAATTCAAGATATATATTTTATTTGTCAGGTAAATTTCTTTAATATACGATATTTTAATCAAAATCATTAGAGCCATTTTGAGAAAATTAAAATTTTCGAAAAAAGTTCCATGTAAAGGGTAGTTGAGGGTGTGGGATTTTCTTGAAAATCTTCGTGTCGCATCTTTCAAAGATACCAAACTTAAATACCAAGTTTGGTATTCAACGGTCTTTTCGTTTTTGAGCTGTTTTCCACAGACACACACACATACGGACCTTTTTCTGAAAATCCTTTTTTTTTATTTAGGGGGGCCCAAAACATATATTTCCGGTGAAATCTTGGTATGAATTTTTGGGTGGAATGCAATACCTTCTCTATACACTGTGTACATAGTACGTGTACAGAAAGTATAAACACATGAATTGTGTATTTTAACAGATTCACATTTTTTATGCAGTAAAGTTTTATCGCTCTCTTACAGCTTTCGCAAAAGTCATCCAGAATAATGTCATTCCCAGAAAATTTAATATATTCATTTTATTTGTCACGAAATATCTTTAATATACGACATTTTAATAAGAATCAAATCATTAGAACCATATTTGAGAAAGTCGAAAATTCTCCCCCCGCCAAAAAAAAAAAAAATCTGACGTGTTACACTCACATGGCTTTCTCTAGCCTCTCTACAAACAAACTTCTTACAAAAGATAATTCTTCTTTCAACACAATACTAATCAAGGTAAATATTAGCAGAACGTTGTTATTACTTAGTTCCTTATAAGTAGAAGGGAACTAAAGGAATGTGCTATGCTAAAGTGATAGTCAAATGTTTTAAAAGCTGTCGTTATGCGATTGTCATTGCAAATTGCTTCTTTGCTTGGCCAGGATTAGAACAAAAGAAAAACGGACCTTCCGCTGAAAAAAAGTATAAGTATTTCACAATTGAAACTAATAAGGAATACTTCGAAAACGGTAAGCTCCGCGGAAAAAAAATGTATATGACATAACTTGTGTATTCTAACAAAATCTACATTTTTGTACACTAAGTTTTTGTCTATCTCTTGGTTTATTAGTTATGCCAAAGGAAGCAACATTTATCCAGAATAAACGAGTCTTTAGAAGCTATTCACAAAAATTCATGATATACATTTTATTTTTGATAGAAATGACTTTTATATGTGGTATTTTAATAAAAATCCTTAGAGACATTTTTAAGAAAAACAAAATTTTCGAAATTTTTTCCATGTAAAGGGTAGTTGGGGGGTAGGGGATTTTCTTGAAAATCTTCGTGTCGCATCCTTGGAAGATATCAAACTTAAATGCCAAGTTTGGTATTCACAGACACACACACAAACACATACACGAACCTGTTTCCGAAAATGCTTTTTTGGATTCAGAGGGTCCTAAAACATGTATTTCCGGTGAAAACCAAACATCGGATTTTTGGGTGGAATATAATACTCCTCCATCTCTATGTACATTGTACATACGGGGTAGAGAAAGTAAAAAAGTCCTCCAAGTAAAGAAGAGGGAGTTTTCGAGATAATCCTTGGAGAATACTGAAATTAATACCAAGTTTGATAACTAAACGACTTTTCAATTTTAAATTCTGCTGTTCACACACGGACCTTTCCCCAAAAGTGGTTCTTATTCAACGGTCCTTAAAACAAGTATTTCCGTTGAAATATCGGATCGAATGTTAGAGCGGAATATAAGATATTTAGAATATATTGTTTGAAGAGCGGATAGAGAAAGTCATGTGAATGGAACGCGTAAGATATTTTTGGCACTTGTGTGATACAGAAAGTAAAAAAAAAAAAAAACCTGATGTGTTCTATTCACATGAATTTCTTGACAACTGTGTAACAAATTATTGTTAATAAGTTTATTTTTCGATCTGTCCATGCTAATCGAGATAAACATTAGCAGAAACGGTCTTATTATTTAGTTCCTTTATAAGTAAAAGGGAGATAAGGGAGTCTTTAGACTAAACCGACAGTCAAATGTTTTAAAATGCGGTTGCTATGGTCTTGAAATCCGTTTCTTTGTGAAATCAAAAGTATTTTAAAACTGAAAACAGTTTCGAAAACAGTCAACTTCATGAAAAAAAAAATGTATATGACATAAATTGTGTGATTTAATGTGATCTACATTTTTCTGTGGTAAGTCTCTTACGGTTTACAGTTATGCAAACTTCAGAACAGGACATCCAGAATAAAGATGTCTTCAGAGGCAGACATTTTATTTGTCATGTAAATATCTTAAATATAAGAGCATTTGATCAAAATCGTTTGAGCCATTTTTGAGCAAATCAAAATTTACGAAAAAAAGTACCATATATAGGGTACTTTGGGGTGGGGTTTTTTTCTATGAAAATCTTCGTGTCACATCCTTGGAAAATCCCAAACTTAAATATCAAGTTTGGTAGTCAACGGTATTTTCGTTTTTGAGCTATGCTACGCACGCGCGGATCTTTTTCTGTATTCTGAAATCTCGGTATTGAATTTTTGGTTGCAATACGAGAAGGTAATAAGTGCATCTATTTTGTGCAAACATTTTGTTTATCGGCTTTAGGCGTTATACAATGAGATAATTGGAATGCGTAACTAAGTTAATTGTCTTTTCAATAATGCCGTGTCAGATAAGCCGCTCATGTCTGAGTGTTTATATAAACAAATGAGTGAAGCAGAGCCGGGTGTCTTATCTGCCACCTCATTGTTTCCCACTCAGAGACAAAAGACGGTCGGGCGGACATTAGAGAGGAAGTCCAAGGCTTTCAAACAATCAGAAAGGGCAGTCTCCTCGGACCCCAATTAGGGGATATTGTTTCCCTCAGGGGGGGGGGAGACCAAGATGTGCACAGTTGGTGCCCCGCAAGGTACAGTCCCGTCAACGATAAACATGCTAGCAATATAAACTAACGTAATTAGACACACCACATACTACACGTACTAAATAAATAAATAAAATGTGAACATCCTATCCCGGCACCTTGGTTACTATTTTTTTTTTTTTTCAGGTAACTTAACCTAATACAACTTATAAAGCAAAATAAATTAAAATAACGCAGTGAAAAAAATACGAAATCAAACTAAATAAAATAAATCAATAATAATTTAGTTCAAAAATACGAGAAAGGAATAAGCATATTTATTACAGTAATTAAAACTATACGACAGGGAGCAAGTTAAAGCAAAAATAATAAACGTACAAAACACTTGTCTCTAATATTTAGGGGAAGCCAGTAAATGTAACTGGTAACCTATTACACCTAACTACAAAATATGATGTGTTCCATTCACATCAATTTCTCTACATCTCTGCAACAAATATTCTATTTACTTCATGCTAATCTAGAAAAAATTAGCAGAAATAGTCTTATTACTTGCTTCCTTGTAAGTAGAAGCGAAATAAGGGAGTACCATAGGTTAAAGTGATAGTCAAAAGCTGGTTGCTATGTGACTGAAGTTCCTTTGTTTGTATGGACACGAGTTCACAAAGTTCTGTTTGAGATAAGTATAAGTTTTTATAGGTGAAACCAAAAACAAGGAATATCTCAAAAACAATCAAATCCACGAAAAAAATGTATATAACATAAATTGTGTGTTTTAAAAGGCTCTACATTTGTTGTGTGGTAAGTTTTTGTCCATCTCTTACGGTTTAGCAGTTATGAAAAATTCCGTAAAATTGACCCAGAATAATATAGTCTTCAGAGGCTATTCCCAGAAAATTCAAAATATACATTTTATTTGTCAGGTAAATATCTTTAATATACGACATTTTAATCAAAATCGTTGTTGCCATTTTTGAGAAAATCAATTTTCGAAAAAAGTTCCATGTAAAGGGTAGTTTGGGGTGGGGGGATTTGTCTCAAAATCTTGGTGTCGCATCCCTGGAAGATACTAAACTTAAATACCAAGTTTGGTATTTTACCGACTTTTCGTTTTTGATTATCGTGTTCACAGACACACGGACACACACACACGCACCTTTTTGTGAAAATACTTTTTTTTGGATACAGGGGACCCTAAAACATATATTTCCGGTGAAATCTCGGTATAGAATTTTTTGGTGGAGTGCAATACCTTCTCTATACACTATGTACATAGTGAGTATAGAGAAAGTAAAAACTAACTGATAACCACTGGAAGCGAGCTGAAAATGTGCTGGAAACCTCCAGTCAGCTAGTATTAACATATGTATAGTAAGTTTCTACTAGTTAAGTTTATTAATTCCACAAACGGACCCTTATTATTTATTTTTATTATTGTTAATACTATGATGATGATGATCATTATTATTATTATCGCTATTATTGTATTCATTTCTCATCTCACTTTGTTTATTTAAAATATTAAATAAATCATTTTACTCTCTCAATTTAACCTTCTACACGTACTATTTACATAGAGTACAGAGAGAGAGATAGAGAGAGAGAGAGAGGGAGAGAGAGAGAGGGAGAGAGAGAGAGGGAGAGAGAGAGAGAGAGAGAGTATTGTTATACACCCAAAAATTCAATTGCAAGATTTCACTGGAAATACAGGTTTTGAGACTCCCTAACTCCAAGAAAAAAAGCATTTTTAGAAAAATGTCCGTGTGTATGTGTGTGTGCCCGTGTGTGAGTGAACACGATAACTCAAAAACGAAAAGTTGGCATAATAGCAAACTTGGTATTTAAGTTTGGTGTCATGCAAGCATGCGACACGAAGATTTTCAAGAAAATCCCCCAACCCCCAACTACCCTGTACATGGAATTTTTTTCGAAAATTTTGATTTTCTCAAAAATGGCTGTAAAGATTTTCATTAAAATATTTTATATTTAAGACATATAGGTGTCAAAACAAATATATATTTTGAATTTTCTGGGAATAGCCTCTCAAGACTACCTTATCCTGGATGAATTTTACGGTATTTTGCATAACTGCTAAACCGTAAGAGATGGACAAAAACTTGCCACACAAAAAATTTAGAGCACGTTAAAACACACAATGTATGTTATATACTCTTTTTTCGTGGAATTGGTCGTTTTTTAGATATTCATTGTTTTTGGTTTCTGCTTTAGAAAACATACTTTTCTCATACAGTAATTTGTCAACTCCTGTCCATATAAACAAAGAAACTTCAGTCACATAGCAACCAGCTTTTGACTATCACTCGCTTATTTCGTTTCTACTTACAAGAAAGCAATTAATAACACTATTTCTGCTATTTTTTCTGGATTAGAATGAATTAAATAGAAGAATAAGATTTTTAACGATAATTTGTTGTTGCAGAGCTGTAGAGAAAGTCATGTGAATGGAGCAAATCAGATTTTTTATTCAGGGGACACAAAACATGCAGTTCCGGTGAAATGTCGGTGTTGAATACCTTCTCTATACACTATGCACATGGTAAATGCTATCTTTATTTTAAGGTCACCAATACGCCAAGCTAGCGATAGATGGCATTTATTGCATGTCTCGGCAGCCACACAATTCAGTATCACGTGACACATATATATGACATGTTCGCATTTTCAACAGAAATGCACTTTTTTTCTCCCATATTTGTAGAAAAGGCGTCATCAGATCTTTCCGGACTTTTCTCGTCTTCAATCGTTACTCATCCGGAATCCGACTTTGATCGAGATGTATCGATTATAGTGAAACATCAATCATTTGACACGAACAGTTGTCATGGTAACCCAGATATTCCCAATATCTTCAATTGCTTGGGAAGGTTGGAAAGTAATCACACATTCACGTGAATCTCCGAGTAGTTTCGTTAATATAATACGAGACGCAGTCTAATAAAGCATAAATAATACGAGGGCCGTTTTCTGTTTCAACCTCCGATAGGCTGTAAATAAAGGTAAGTTTTTAGAAAACAATTATTTTATTACTAAAAGTTTTGTACACTTTTGGATACTTTTCAACATAATCACCGAAAAGATTGAGACATTTATCGTACCTGTGCACAAGCTTTGCAATACTCGCTTCAAAAAATGTTGCCACCAATGATTTCAAATGAGCATTGACGTTGTTTTGAAGATCTTGGTTGTTTTGAAAGTGCTGCCCTCCTAGCCACGTCTTCAGTTCAGGGAAAAGGTGAAAGTCACTGGGTGCCAGGTCAGGACTGTACGGCGGATGATCGAAAATGTCCCATTGAAATTGTTCAAGGAGCCGATGGGTTGTGTGGTCGAGCGTTGTCATGGATCAACACAATTCCTGAAGTCAGCATTCCTCTTCGTTTGTTTGAATGGCTCTCCGCAAACGTCGTAAAGTACGAAGATCTTCAAAACAACGTCAATGCTCATTTGAAATCATTGGCGGCAACATTTTTTGAAGCGGGTATTGCAGGTACGATAAATGTCTCAATCTTTTCGGTGGTTATGTTGAAAACTAACCATAAGTGTACAAAACGTTTAGTAATAAAATAATTGTTTTCTATGAACTTGTCATTTATTTATAGTTATGGGAGTTTGTAAAAAATAACGACCCTCGTATATTTGTTTTTAAGGTGAGTAATCACTGTACTTAAGAATTGATAAAAATATATTTTATTGCATTCACATGACATTCTCTATCCATTCTGCAGCAAATTGTTCTTACTAAAGCTTCATATTTTCACTACTTCATGCTAATCGACATAAACAATTACATAAATGATCTAATCAGTTAGTTCCTTTTAAGTAGGAGGAAAATAAGGAAGTACACGACATTAAAGGAAAATCAAATCTTTCAAACAGCCGTCGCTACGTGATGCAATCCAGATTCCCTTCTCTTTGGATGGCCAGGAGTAAAGCAAAAGAGATATGAAAGGAATAACGACATGCAGTTTGAAAACAACTTTAAGTCTTTTAACATTAAAAAAATAACAAGAAATATCTCGGAAACTGTTGACTGCAAAAGAAAATAAATAAATAAAACATGTAATTGTTCCATTCACATGATTTCTCTATCTGTTCTGCAAGCAAACCTTTTCTTACACAATATTATTATTTTATCAACATAACGCTAATCGAGATAAATATTAGATAATTGCTCTTATCTTGCTCGTTTATAAGCAAAAGGGAACTCACTACGCTAAAGGGTTAATCAAATCTTTTAAAAGCCGGTCGCTATGTGTACAATTGAAGTTCGCTACGCTATGTATTGCTACAAAAACAAAAGAGAGATGCAACAATGAGAAGAGTTTGGTAGTTTCAAATTGAAACCAACAACAAGGAATATCTCGAAATATGATTAAAATGTACATGACATAACTTGTGTGTTTAACGAGATCTACATTTTTTTTTTTGTAATAAACTTTGTCTTTTTCTTATGGTTTACCAGTTATGAAAAAATTCAGAAAAAATCAACCAGAATGAAGAGGTCTTCAGAAGGTATTCCCAGAAGATTTGAGATGTACATTTTCAGTATAATCAAAATCGTTACAACCATTTTTGGGAAAAACATAATTTTCAAACATTTTTCCACATAAAAATAGTTTGAGGTGGAGGGATTTTCTTGTTTATCTTCTTGTCGCATCCCTAGAAGATACTAAACATAAGTTTGGTATTTAACGGTCTATTTCTTTTTGAGCTATGTTGTCCTCAGACACGTACACACAAACAGACCTTTTTCTAAAAAATCTGATGTGTGCCATTCACATGACTTTCTCTACATCTTTGCAACAAATTACTACTAAAAAGCTTATGCTTCTATTTACTTCATGGTAATCGAGAAAAAATTAGCAGAAATAGTCTTATTACTTACTTCCTTGTAAGTAGAAGCGAAATAAGGGAGTACCATAGGTTAATGTGATCGTCAAAAGCTGGTTGAAGTTCATTTGGTTGGACACGAGTTAACAAAGTCCTGTTTGAGAAAAGTAGAAGTGTTTTAAAGCTGAAGTCAAAAACAGGGAATATCTCAAAAACTATCAGCTCCACGAAAAAATGCAAATAACATAAATTGTGTGTTTTTCAGTGCTCAACATTTTTTTTTGTGGAAAGTTTTAGTCCGTCTCTTACAGTTTAGCAGTTATGCAAAATTCCGTAAAATTCATCCAGAACAAAGTAGTTCTCACAGGCTATTACCAGAAAATTCAAGATATACATTTTGTTTGTCTTTAATATGCGATATTTTAAACAAAATCGTTAGAACCATTTTTGAGAAAATCAGAATTTTCGAAAAAAGTTTCATGTAAACGGTAGCTGGGGGTGGGGGGTTTTCTTGAAAATCTTCGTGTCGCATCCAACTGTCTTTTCGTTTTTCAGCTATACTGTCCACAGGCGCACACGCGCGCCCACACACACAAACACACGGCCCTTTTTGCATAAATGCTTTTTTTTTGGATTCAGGGGGACCCAAACATGTATTTTCGGTGAAATCTCGGTATCGAATTTTGGGTGGAATACAATACCTTCTCTATACACTACGTACATAGTACATGTAGAGAAAGTAAAAACAAATTATGAAGCCTCATTTGAGCAAGAAGAGCTGCAAAACGTATTTTGGTGTTCGGACACTCACTTTAAAATTGGCTAACTCCGCCACTGCTGTTATTTGCATACCGAGCAACAGAACTAGGTGGCTCAGGAAATTTATCTGAGACTGGCATTCGGGAGGATAGATTCCCGCGGCGGACCTCTCTGACTCATGTGTTTTTTCCAGAGTTTTCCCGGGTCTCTAAGCGAATGCTGGGGAGGTTGCTTCATGGATGCGGTCTCTTTCAGGGCTGTAAGTGAGGGCCAGAATTACGGTGATGACACCCTTCCGTGGTGGTGCTTTAGAAATACAACCACAATGCAATTAATTTGACAGATGTTGATGGGAATACCCGAAGCTTGTGTGAATAAAATCCGCCACTGGGGAGCTTGTTAAAGACTTTTCTTAAATTAATGAGATTTACGTTGCAATGAGTAGTGCAAACAGTTTCCTTATCGCCGTGAGAGTAATATGAGGTTACATTTAACACAAGGGTGGCTTTATAATCAAGGAAGTTGAAGAAAGTTAAAGAAAAGTTTGTTCTCTCCGTGCTATATTACTCTATGGCTGGCTTTCACACAAGCAAGGCAATTAAATCATTAACAAGCTTCCTCTGACGTGTTGGTTTAATATTTCACTGACTTTGTCGAACGTTCCCTGCTCTTTGCGATTAACGCGCCGTTATAAAATACAGTGTACTTAAATATACATGAGCACACAAGATAATTTGCTGAATCCCCGCGACAAAAATCTTCAGATATACAGAATAGTAGTAGGGGGTTCAAAAGACCTTAGAAAATCCTAGAAGTTCCACTTTTAGCATAAAAAAAAGTTTGTGTTTAGTAACCCTCGTCTCTTACTAGATGGCAGTTAAAGTTTCAGCTATATCCATCACGTGGTTTCGTTGCCATAGGCGATTGAATCAACAATCTTATGCTTATTTAGAAATATGGAAAAACGAGTTTTGTGCGGTGATTAAACACTTTTATTTGAGAGACTTAACACCGAAAGAGATAAAAGCCGCCGAGTTGGATCAAGTTCATGGCACATCTGCTCCTGTGTTTGTAACAATTTACAATTGGATAAATGAATTATGTTGTATTGTGCCCTTCAGTAAAGGCAGTGTGATGATGATTATTCAACAATTGGGGTACTCAGAAGTTTGTTCGTGGTGGGTACCAACACTGTTAACCGTCATGAATAAGGAGACAAGAAAAACAATAGCCGCCGAACTCTTGTAGCGCTTCAATTTGGAGGGAAAGGAGTTTTTGGAAAACACTATGACTGGATACGAAATATGGCGACAGTGTTCTGGGATGCACAGGGTGTTATTCTGGTTGAACTTTTGGACCAGGGATGCACAATAAATTCTGTCAGCACCCTCAGAAAACTTTAAGCGAGTTCGCCCAACAAAAACCACACACCACTGAAGCGATTGTGAAAATTGGATGGGAAGTCTTGCCTCATCCCCCATACAGCCATGACCTAGCACCATCTGTATGGGCCGCTACAGAAAGCTCATCGTAGAATTCAGTTTGAAGATGCAGAGGCCGTGAAAACATCTGTCCGGTAGCAAGACCGTGCAGTTTACCACACTGGAATAAATGCCCAAAACTGTGGAAAAGGAACAATTTAATCCTCAGTATTGTGGCTTTCATGCTGTGCAAGTATAACGACTTTGCTCAGAGGCCTCTTTTATCAGGCTTGAGGTTCTTTTTCGTGCTTTACTTATCTTCCAAAGAAAGCCATGCCCAAAAAAATGCATTGTCCTCCGCCAGGTTTGAACCTGCGACTTTGGGTAATTGAAGCTAGCATGGTAACCATTGCACCATGAAAGACTCTCTGTTTGAGAAAAGTATAAGTATTTTAAAATTTAAACCAATAATAAGGAATATCTTGGAAATGCTCAACTCTACGAAAAAAGCGTGGTTACATTTTCTGTGCAGTAAGTTTTTGTCTATCTCTTGCAATTAACTATTGTGAAAAATTCTGCAAGAATCAACCATTTTCAAGAATTTTTCCATATAAAGGGTAGTTTGGGGTGGCTATTTTCTATGAAAATCTTCGTGTCGCATCCTTGGAAGATAACACGCTTAATTCCCAAGTTTGGTATTTAGCGGTCTTTTAGTTTTTGAGCTATATTGTCCACACATACTCGTACCTTCTTCTAAAAATGCTTTTTCTTTTACTTTCTCTAGCCCAGTATGTACCATGTATATAGTAGATACAGAAGATATTGTATTTGACCCAAAATTTTGATGTCGAGATTTCACCGAAATATATGTTTTGGGATCCCCTGAGTCCAAATAAAGCGTTTTTAGAAAAGGTGTCTGTGGACAGCATAGTTCTAAAACAAAGTATGTTAAATAACAATCCACGTATTTAGATTTGGTATCTTCCAAGGATGCGTGACGAAGGTTTTCAAGAAAAACCCCACCCCAAACTACCCCTTACATGAAAAAAAATTGCAGAATTTTTATTTTCTCAAAAATATATCTAATGATTTTCCTATATTAAAGATATTTACCTGGCAAATAAAATGTATATCTTGCATTTTCTGGGAATAGCCTCTGAAGACTACTTTATTCTGGATGAATTTTATGGAATTTTCTGGGAATAGTCTCTGAAGACTACTTTATTCTGGATGAATTTTATGGAATTTTCTGGGAATATCCTCTGAAGATGACTTTATTCTGGATGCGTTTTGCCGACATTTGCTTAACTTAGAGATAGTCAAAGACTTACTGCACAAAAAATGTAGACCTCGTCAAAACACACAATTTATGTCCTTAGGTAACCACTTCCGAGATATTCCTTGTTATTGGTTTTAATTGTAAAATACTTATTACTTTTCTCATACAGGGAGTGTCGTTTTTCTTTTATTCTACTCCTGGCCAAGCAAAGAAGCGATTTCGAATAACAACCGCATAACTACAGCTTTTAAAACATTTGACTATCACTTTAGCATAGCGCATTCCTTTAGTTCCCTTCTACTTATAAGGAACTAAGTAATAAGAACCCGCCTGGGTAGTGTGGTGGTAGCGTGTCTGCTTCACAATCAACAGCTCGTGAGTTCGAATCTCACTTAGGGTGAGTTACCCGGATAAGGTTTTTTTTTGGGGGGGGGTTTCCCTTATCTTGAGAAGACGAATGTTGAGTAACTTTAAGCTCCATGGACCTCGAGATCATTTGAGCATCATTTCACCAATTTCATTTATCGTGCGATATAACCAACCAGGTTAAGCGACGTTAAACTACAAAAAAAAAAAAAAAAAAAAAAAAAAAAAAAAAAAAAAAAAAAAAAAAAAAAAAAAGTAATTAGAATATTCTGTTAATGTTTATCTCGATTAGCAAGGTGTAGAAGGAAGAATAATCCTTTGTAAGACGTTTGTTTGTAGAGCAGATAGAGAAGGTCATATGGGTATAGCACTTTTGATTTTTTAGTTTCAGGGGGTCTCAAAACATATATTTCCACTGAAATCTCGGTTTTGAATTTTTGGGCGCAATACAATGGTTTCCCTATACTATTTGCACATAGTACGTGTAGAGAAATAAAAAAAAAATAAACAAAAAGAAGTATGTGGCTGAAAAAATACATCACATAATACATGACATTAAGATAAATGCGAGTTTCATTTGTTTGTGTATTGTTTCATACCTGCACATAAACAAAAGACACAAGGTTTTCTAGTTTAGAGTATAAAAGTTGACAGTCGCATTACACTATTCTTTATATGAGAGGCTTGTTAAAGGAGATCTAGTAACGAAAGACAAATGAGCGAAGCATTTACATGAAGAGGCGTGGTAAATAAAGCAATTGGAAGCTGATAGCGACAGTATGGAGTACGTCCTTTTGAACTGGTAATCTGACTAGTGTCGCTTCCCAGCTGCATTTTCCGGAGCACAGAGATAAAAACCCTCTCTAAAAGTTAGGTTAACGGAAACGTCTCTTCTTGGCGTAAACAGAGCGCGCTGCCTGCATATCTGCTGCTGCGGCTCTGGAACAAAAGAATAATGATAACGTTTTCTGGCAACCTATGTATGTATGTACTTCTGCTGCTGTAATATTCCAGCGCTTTTTTGTTTTCCTCTCAAGAAGTGCTGCCAATACACCAAGTTAAAATATGCTCACGTTTGAACGCGATTTTTGCATGGGTTAACCAGTATAATGGCAGTGTTTGTAGTGCGTAGTATTCTATCACATTCTACTGGTTTTATAAACGTAAAAGAATGGCTAAACTAAGATTTGTTTCATATAAACAGAGCTCGGTCCGCGGTCATGAAATTGCCCGATTGAGGTTCGTTGCACACAGTGTATAGATTACATTAGAAAGCATTCTGTAGGTTGGTTTAGGCCAGGAAGCCTCTGAACATAGAACTTGTCAAGAAATATACATGTATACATATGTTTATACACTACTGGGGAAAAACGATGTATAAAGCTCTAGTGCTAAAAGCACGGGTTACAAAAACAGTAGAATAGACATATAACCACACCATTTGCTTTTGAGGACTGTACGCCACTGCACTATACTTAATGTGCTCTATAAAAGCCTATTTTTTTTACTTTCTCTACACATACGATGTACTTAATGTATAGAGAAGGTATTCCACTCCACCAAGAAATTCGATACCGAGATTTCACCGGAAATATATGTTTTAGGGCCCCCTGTATCCAAAAAAAGTCTTTTCAGAATAAGGTCCGTGTGTGTGTGTATGTGTGTGTGTGTCCGTGTGTGTGTATGTGTGTGTGTGTCCGTGTGTGAACACAATAACTCAAAAACGATAAGTCGGTAAAATACCAAACTTGGTATTTAAGTTTAGTATCTTCCAGGAATGCGACACGAAGATTTTGAGAAAAATCCCCCCAACCCAAACTAACCTTTACATGGAACTTTTTTCGAAAATTGTTATTTTCTAAAAAATGGCTCTTACGATTTTGATTAAAATATCGTATATTAAAGATATTTACCTGATAAATAAAATTTATATTTTGAATTTTCTGGGAATGGCCTCTGAAAACTACTTTATTCTGAGTGCATTTTACGGAATTTTGCATAACTGCTAAACCGTAAGAAATGGACAAAAACTTACAGCACAAAAAATGTAGAGGACGTTAAAACACACAATTTATGTTGTATACATTTGTTTCGAGGAGTTGATTGTTTTAGAGATATTCCTTTTTTTTTTTTTTTTTTTTTTTTGTTTTTTGTTTCAGCTTTGAAAAAAATATACTTTTCTCATACAGGAATTTGTCAACTCCTGTCCATTCAAACAAAGCAACTTCAGTCACATAGTAACCAGCTTTTGACTATCACTTTAACCTATGGTACTCCCTTATTTCACTTCTACTTACAAGAAAGCAACTTGAAAATAAAGAGTATCAAAAATTAGTGTTAAAATATATAAATAAATATAATTTCATTATATGCAACACTGATGTGTTGTCAGATGATAGTTTTCTAATTATCGACATAAGATTATATAAAACTAAAATATGATTATTGTATTATGTACTCTTCATAAATGTCAACAAATGCCAATAACTATGCCGTAATGAAGTAGGCGTGGTCTCTACACACCTTTTTGAAACGTGTTGTACTGTCTAAACTCGGGGAGATCCATAGTGATCCCTGTCAGCCAGCGCAGCGTCTCACACTGAATGAATAAGTGTATTTATTGACATAACAGTATACATACATTGAACTTCAACAATCGCACGGATCCACAGACCGTACGTGCTTTTGTAATGTACAAAAGAAAAACCATATTAAAGCAACAACAAAGGAAAATAACAATACAAAGATATTCAGATACAGTAATTTAAAGTTACAGCATAGAGTACACCCTCATAATAGATACTTACACTTAACAGAAATATACACACAACACAACAATGACATAAAATATATGTAGGTAAACCATTGCTGAAACTTTTGTTTAGCTATTCTAATCCCCCCCCCTTCTCAGATCTTAGCTGTCTTACCTTAAGCATAAATTTACCTAGCCCGTCTACGTCTTTCGTGCCTGCCAGTAGCGTCCAACGTGCTTCTAGCTCTACATTCGCGGTGGTAAAATTTCGGGGTAAATATTTTTCCCTCCATTCCTCCGTACCCCTACATCTTGTCAAGATGTGAGTCCACGACTCTTCCTCCTCGCAAATGGGACAGATTCTCATACCATTCTCGTCAGAAGTTTTCGTGCTCCTCCATGCTCCTAGTCTAATCCACGCGAGCCTCTCTCTAATGAGTTTGGTACTTGTTATGATGTATTGCTCCATACCCCACTCCGATTTTAGCCCAGACTGTACTTCTAATGAAATCTTCTCTGTGCACTGCGTAATTATTTGCTGTCTGACGATATCACAGAGACGGTTCTTAATTTTTCTCCAAGTACTCCGCCTGTTTGCCTGCCCCGCCATCCAAATGTATCCCATCCCAATGATTGCCAACCCTTTCTCTAATTTTGATGCCCACGTCGAATTACCTCCATTTGCAAATGTTTACGATAGCCCTAATTAGAGATTGGTTTCCGTGAACGATTCTCATACAATATTTAACTGCTCTGATTTTCCACTCTATTCACTATGCGCCCCAAATTCCCTCATTATTCCGCACCCCTCCCTACACCTAAAATTCCTTTAAAAATTGGGTCCTCTTTTGGTCCAGATTCCCTGTTTGTTCCCACTCCCACATGTCATCGTGGATCTAGATGTCGCTCCATATATAGTTTCCATTAAGGTTATGGAGCGCTGATAAGAGGTATATCTGCCAACAGACTCATGCCACGTAAGCAATGACGTCAGCCTTGTTGCAACATGTAGCAAACATTCCTTAATGCAGTTTCAGTTGACGCCGGGTAATCCTAGTATAATTATAAATATAAAAAATATGATGTGTTCCATTCACATGACTTTCTCTACATCTCTGTAACAAATTATTCTTAAAAACCTTTAGCTTCTATTTACGTCATGCTACTCAGAAAACATAGCAGAAATAGTCTTATTACTTGCTTCCTTGTAAGTAAAAGCGAAATAAGGTTAAACTCGTAACCACCATTTGTATAACATTAAGATTCAAAGTTTTCTTTTGTCAATACGACAATTGAGGAATGGAATAAATTGTCTGCAGCAGCCTTTCAGGTTTGGCCTCTGAGCTTTAAGAAGCTTAGGGACAATTTAAAGAGAATAAATGTAAAATATTATTTAAAGTAAATATTGTGAAGTAATTAAGGGTCTGTAAAACTACTAATGTTGAGTCTCCATAATAACCGTTTCTACACATGCTAGCGCTTAACATAAATATTACTATTATTAACTGCAAGATTAATTATTATTGCAAATGAATTACTGCCACTGGGCAGCACCCAAATGCAGAGAATAAATAAATAAATCAATCCATACTACATACTTTCATTTGTAAATGTACCAGGCGTTTTTATTTACCAATCATATTGTGAAATACTTGTTTTATTGTGTTACTTAAGTAATAAAACGACAAATATCATGACAATAAATGTAATGAGTTATTTTTGGAACAGGTTATGTGTGCATGCTTACACTAAAAACACCCTCCCCCAAAGCCCTCTCTTTATACTGTTGACTGCTCTGTGTGTTCGTAACTGTGTGCGCTTGGGAACCTAAAAACCTGGCCTTACACATAACATTGTCCGGTATCTCTTATCGCGTGAATAAACATTCTCTTGGCTGCTGTGCTTGTGTGGTACAAAGTATTTCCTTATTTAGCTTAAATATTGTAATAAAGGACTAAATTGACTTAAAATCGGTTACAAATAAAGTCATTAATTCACTGCTGCAAATTATTCACTCGACGCTTCGACGTGTAGTTTGATGTATTTTTCCATCCAGGGCTGTGCGCTAACCTCCAATCTCTCACGATACACTATAACTACTTACTCACACCGGCTTGTAATTCTTCCCACTTTAATAGCTCTAAAATGACGTCAAAGAACTTTCTGGAATCTTGTAGAAACCAAAAATTCTAGAAGAATCGAGATATCTCGCGTTCCAAATTCTCTGGTTCCCGTTGCGCCGCACTTCCTGTGTTGCTATGCATTCCAAGGTCTCCAACTGCGATGACTCGCATACCAAGGTGAACGTGAGTACCACTGCAGAAGATGACACTGTCACACTATATAATTAAACTTTTATTTTCAAAGCGACATGAATATAATATATTTTGCATAGGTGTATGCTGCTACAAACTCTGGGTCACCTACATAGTACGTAGGTAGAGAAGATATTGCATCCACCCAAAAATTGGACCAGATATTTCACTTGAAATATACGTTTTAGGGTCCCCTAGTGTATTCTCTTATTTCCCTTGTGCTTATAAGGAAGCAAATAATAAGACCGTTTCTCCTAATGTTTACCTTGATTAGTATGAAGTCGATGCAGTAAGTATGCTGCAAAACATGGCCGACAGGCGCACGGTCCGTCACACAGTCACACATGCGTAGACGACAAATAAAATCTCTAATCACATTAATAAATATAAAAAACATCTAATGTGTTCCATTCACATGACTTTCTCTACTGCTCTGCAAAAAATTATTATTAAAAAGCTTATGCTTCTATTTACTTCATGCTAATCGAGAAAAAATTAACAAAAATAGTCTTATTACTTTCTTCCTTGTAAGTAGAAGCGAAATAAGGAGTATCATAAGTTAAAGTGATAGTCAAAAGCTGGTTACTATGTGACTGAAGTTCCTTTGTTTGTGTGGACAGCAGTTGACAAATTCTGTATCAGAAAAGTATAAGTTTTTCAAAGTTGAAACCAAAAACAAGGAATATCTCAAAACGATCAACTCCACGATAAAACTATATATCATAAATTATGTGTCTTAAGGTGCTCTACATTTTTTGTGTGGTTATTTTTTGTCCATCCCATACGGTTTAGCAGTTATGACAAATTCATCCAGAATGAAGTAGTCTTCAGAGGCTATTCCCAGGAAATTCTTAAGATATACATTTTATTTGTCAGGTAACTATCTTTAATATACGATATTTTAACCAAAATCGTTAAAGCCATTTTTGAGAAAATCAAACTTTTCGAAAAATCTTCTATGTAAAGGATAGTTGAAAATCTTCGTGTCGCATTCTTGGAAGATAACAAACAAATACCATGTTTGGTATGTAACGATCTTTTCGTTTTTGAGCTATACTATTCACAGACACACACATACGGACATTTTTCAAAAAATGTGTTTTTTTGGATTCAGGTGGACCCAAAATATTTGTTTTCGATGAGATCTCGGTATCGAATTTTGGGTGGAATACAATACCTTCTCTATACACTATGTGCACAGTACGTGTAGAGAAAGTAATAAACACAAAACATACCTTATCGAAGGTGATAATGGATATTCCTGGACAACAGTAACCTTGCATGGTTTGATTTTAAAAAGTTTTATTGCTTTCCATGCTGAAGGTTTCGAAATGTGAGTGTCTTGTGCAACGGACGTAAGAGATTTTTCAGGTAACCGTTCTATACTTTCTCCGATCGATTCTAATTTCTGCTCCATAAGCACACGCCTTTACCTTTATTTTTCTATCACAAATTGATCCCTGAAAGCAAACGAACGGCTTCTCTACTCGGAACACGCACGCTTCGTCGCTACAACATGACGTAAGCACATACGTGTCATACTATTTGTGGTACTGTATACTAAACATTGCTAATGTTATTCACGTGTGAACTGCACTGGAACAGAAGTAACACTGACGCACATGTGACAACAGAACGAAGTAGGGTGCGCGCGCACGGAAATACACTGAAGGTCACTCGGACCGCATTTTGGCGTCCAAGTTTTGAACAAACGTACTGTATAAGAATAGGCCTTTGAAAGAATATTTCCTTACAGAAAAGGTAGAAAATAAAACATATGAGATATATTTACTTTCTCTAACCCCCTATGTACAATGTACATAGAGATAGACAAGGTATTGTATTCCACCCCAATATTCGATGACGAGATTTCACCGGAAATGCATGTTTTAGGACTCCCTGAGTCCAAAAAAAAGCATTTTCAGAAAAGGGTCCGCATGTGTGTGTGTGTGTGTGTGTGTGTGTGTGTCTGTGGACAGCATAGCTCAAAAACGAAAATACGATTGAATACCAAACTTGGTATTTAAGCTTGATATCTTCCAAGGATGCGACACAAAGATTTTCAAGAAAATTCCCCCATCCCTAACTACCCTTTACATAAAACTTTTTCGAAAATTTTGTTTTTCTTAAAAATGGCTCTAACGATTTTGATTAAAATGCCATACTAAAGCCATTTCTATCACAAATAAAATGTATATCTTGAATTTTCTGGGAATAGCTTCTAAAGATCTGTTTACTCTAGATGAATTTTGCTTAAGTTGACATAACTAATAAACCGTAAGAGATAGATAAAAACTGACTATAGAAAAAATGTAGATCCTGTTAAAATGCACTAGCTATGTCATATACTTTTTACTTTCTTTATACGAACTATGTACTTAGTGTATAAAGAAGGTATTGTATTCCACCCAAAAATTCGATACCGAGATTTCACCGGAAATACATGTTTTGGATCCCCCTGAATCCAAGACAAGCATTTTTACTTTCTCTAGCCCCATGTGTACAATGTACATAGCGATAGAGAAGGTATTGTAATGCACCCAAAAATTCGATACCGAGATTTCATCGGAAATATATGTTTTGGGGTCCCCTGAGTCCGAAAAAAACATTTTTAAAAAAAGGCCCGTATGTGTGTGTGTGTGTGTGTGTGTGTGTGTGTCTGTGGACAGCATAGCCCCAAAACAAAACGACTGTTAAATATCAAACTTGGTATTTAGGTTTACTATCTTCCAAGGATGCGACACGAAGATTTTGAAAAAGATTCCCCCACCACAAACTACCCTTTACATGGAACAATTTTCGAAAATTTTGATTTTCTTAAAAATGGCTCCAACGATATTGATTAAAATTCCGTAAATCAAAACTATCTATGTACGAAATAAAATGTGTATTTCGAATTTTTTGGGAATAGCCTCTGAAGACCTCTTTATTCTGGATGAATTTTGCTTAGCTACTAAACCGTAAGAGAGAGAGAGAGAGAGAGAGAGAGAGAGAGAAAACAACGTACTGCATAAAAAATGTACCTCATAACAAAACACACAATTTTTGTCCTTTACATTTTTGTTGTGGAGGTAACCGTTTTCGAGATATTCCTTGTTATTGGTTTCAATTGTGAAGTACTTAAACTTTTCTCAGACAAGAAGTGTCTGATTTTCTTTTGTTCTATTCCTGGCCAAGCAAAGAAGTGATTTGCAATGACAATCGCATAACGATAGCTTTTAAAATATTTAAGTATCACTTTAGCCTAGTGCATTCCCTTCTACTTCTAAGGAACTAAGTAACAACATTCTGCTATGTTTATCTGGATTAGCAAGGTGTTGAAAGAAGAATAATCTTTTGTAAGAAGTTTGTTTATAGAGTAGCTAGAGAAAGTCATGTAAGTATAACACATCAGATTTTTGAATATGTTTCCAACATATTTCTTGTTATTGGATTAAGTTTTGAAATACCTAAATATATTTTTACTTTCTCTACACGTACTATATACTTAGTGTATAGAGAAGGTGTTGTATTGCACCCAACAATTCGATGCCGAGATTTCATATATGTTTTGAGGTCCCCTGTTTTAGAAAAAGGTCCATGTGTGTCTGTGGGAAAGAGCTCAAGAATTCGGTTAAATACCAAACTTGGTATTCAAGTTGTGTATCTTTATGTATCGAAGAAATGCCCCCAACCCAACTACCCTTTATTTGGAAAATTATTTGAAAATTATAAATTTCTCAAAAATGGCACTTACAATTTTGATTAAAATACCTTATGTTTAAGATATTTTTATGACAAACGAAAGGTATATCTTACAAAGGTATATTTTCCATATAAAGGGAAGTTTAGCGTCATGATTTTGTTAAAATATTTGTGTCGCAACGTTGGTACTTAACCGACTTTACATTTTTGAATTATGCATTGTCAGACGCAGAGATAGACAAAAACTTATTAAAGAAACAATGTAGATTACATTAAACACACACAATTTGTCATGTACGTTTGTTTTTTTTCATGGAACTGGCCATTCTGAGATGTTGTTTGTTTCAGATTCAAACTATTTTAACCTTTCTCATACGGAAAGTTGTAAATTCTATTATACTCCCTTATTTTTCTTCTACTTACAAGGAAGTAAGTACTTAAAACACTTTTACTAATGTTTTTTTTCGATTATCATAAAGTAGAATTTGTTTTTTAGGAATACTTTGATACAGCGATGTAGAGAAAGTCATGTGAATGGAACACATCAGATTGTTTCTCTACAACCGAGTATAATTGAGTAGTTTACGAGCTCATTACAGAATCCAATTTGATTTTTACGGAATCCACGCGCAAAGAAGTGCAGCAACCGTAAAGTAATTTTGTTCCAACTTTACGATATTAGTGTGTATACATCAAAAGACACCACTTCATAAATTTCTCATAAACTTTTCGTGGTTTAGCAGTTAGTAAATTTGATTCTGTAGCTCTAAGGATATCATAATTCTCACAGAACAACAATAATATTCGTTTGTCATGGCCTGCTATAACCGTACCGTCATCGCGCCCAACAATGCGGAGTAAATAACCAACTATAACCCTTGGTGAATGGCTAAAACTTAACCTCAAATTTATTTCATATATCGTTGTTTTTCCTTTAATATCAGAAAATTCTCGTAGAAAAAACTTTATATGATAACGCGAGCGTAAAGTTTTGTTTTGATTCACAATATTACACCCTTACATCATAAATAACTATTTCATATAGGGGTTTTTAGGATATATATTTATAGGGAAAATTGAGCATGTAAATTTTGGATGAAATGCAATACTTTGAGAGCCTATTGTGTACGTATAGAGAAAGTATAAAAGTTCATGACTGACACTCGGGAGCGTTTATGCGACACGGTCAGGATTTAGTGTAGTGCTGTGTGTACACAGTATAGTTATGATTTATGTTTATTTGTGTTAGCACGTGCCATTACTCACCTGGTAAACTCGCACGTGATAGTGAAAACTAAGATTTACACGTGTTCAGAGTGCACGTAAACACTACAAATGTATCACTCCGCGCTAAATTATCTCATTCCGAACCAAGAGTCTCTCTCGCATGTACAAACACCCACGTAACCATGAAAACTGTTCTTTAAACATATGACCTCTTCCATTCACATGACTTTCTCTACATCTCTGTAACAAACTATTGTTAAAAAGCTTATTTCTATGTACTTCATGCTAATCGACACAAACATTAGCAGAAATGCACTTATTGCTTGCTTCCTTATAAGTAGAAGGGAAATAAGGGAATAGACTAGGCTAAATCGATAGTAACCTTTTATAAAACTAGTTGATAAATGTTTCAAATCCTTTGTCAAATTCCCGTCTGAGCAAAGTTATATTTTAAAACTGAAACCAATAACAAAAATATCTACAAAACGGTCAACACCACGAAAGAAATCTGATGTGTTCCATTCACATGACTTTCTCTACATCTCTGTAACAAATTATTGTTAAAAAGCTTTTGCTTCTATTTACCTGATACTAACTAAAAAAAAAAAAAAAAAAAAAAAAAAAAAAAAGCCGAATATCTTGCTTCCTTGTAAGTAGAGCCGAAATAAGGGAGTAGCATAGGATAAAGTGATAGTCAAAAGCTGGTTGCTATGTGACTGAAGTTCCATTGTATGGACACGAGTTGACAAATTCCTGTATGAGAAAAGTATATTTTTTTCAAAGCTGAAGGCAAAAAAAAAAAAAAAAAAAAAAGAAAAGAAAAATTAATATGTCAAAAACGATCCACTCCACGAAAAAAATGTATATGACATCATTTATGTGTTTTAATGAGCTCTACATTTTTTGTGTGTTAAGTTTTTGTCCAACTCTTACGGTTTAGCAGTTATACAAAATTTCGTAAAATTTATAAAGTAGTCTTCGGAGGCTAAACCCAGAAAATTCAAGATATACATTTTATTTTTCAGGTAAGTATCTTTAATATTTGACATTTTAAAATTTCAAAATCGTTAGAGCCATTTTTGAGAAAATCAAAACTTTCGGAAAATGTTCCTTGTAAAGGGTAGTTGGGGGGATTTTCTTGAAAACTTTCGTGTCGCATCCTTGGAAGATACCAAACTTAAATACCAAAGGTCTTTACGCTTTTGAGCTATGCTGCCCAAGACACACACAAATACACACAATGCTTTTTTTATTCATGGGCCCTCAAAACATGTATTTCCGGTGAAATCTTGGTAGCGCATTTTTTGGTGCCTTACAATACCTTCTCTATTCACTACGTACATAGTTGTCGAGCAAGAAACAATAAGGATGTCTCGATTGTTTAGATTCATCGATAAAAGGAATGCATATGACATAACTTGTCGATATCTATGTTTTGTATATCTCACACGGCCTATACAACAGTAATCCAGAGTGAGGAATTCAAGCTATACATTTTATTTGACTTTTAATTATCTTTAAGGCCTACACACCTCTTTATTCTGCATTAATGTTGTTGGATTTTGCATAACTAGTAAACTGTAAGAGATATGCAAAAACTTACTCTGTAAAATACGCAGATCTCGTTAAAACAGACATTTTATGTCACATATTTTTTTTCGTGGAGTTGACCATTTTTGAGATATTCCTTGCTATTGGTTTCAGCTTTAAAATACTTTTCAGTTTTTCATATATGGGTATTTGTCAACTGCTGGTAATGCAACCACATAGCAACCAGATTTTAAAATATTTTTCTATCGCTTTAGTCTATTGTATTCCATTATTTCCCTTTTACTTACAACAAAGCATTTCTGCTCTTGTGATAATTTTATTGTTTTTTCTCTCAAGCCATATGTATGACAGGAGTTGGATAGGTAGAGTCAGACTGAACAATTCAATGATATGCCGGCTTGTTGCCATGGTAGCTCAGTGCTAGAGCAACCGGCTAGAGATCCGTGCTTCAAATCCTGGCTATGGCATTGAATCTATCATTCTGACTCTACCTAACCAACTCCTGTCCTACACACGGTTAGAGACCGGGAGATCCGTGGTTCAAATCCCGGCTATAACATTGAATGTTTCAGTCTGACTCTACCTAACCAACTCCTGTCCTACACACGGTTAGAGACCGGGAGATCCGTGGTTCAAATCCCGGCTATAACATTGAATGTTTCAGTCTGACTCTACCTATCCAACTCCTGTCCTACACACGGTTAGAGACCGGGAGATCCGTGGTTCAAATCCCGGCTATAACATTGAATGTTTCAGTCTGACTCTACCTAACCAACTCCTGTCCTACACACGGTTAGAGACCGGGAGATCCGTGGTTCAAATCCCGGCTATAACATTGAATGTTTCAGTCTGACTCTACCTATCCAACTCCTGCCCTACACATGGCTAGAGACCGGGAGATCTGTGGTTCAAATCCCGGCTATGACATTGAATGTTTCAGTCTGACTCTACCTATCCAACTCCTGCCCTACACATGGCTAGAGACCGGGAGATCCGTGGTTCAAATCCCGGCTATAACATTGAATGTTTCAGTCTGACTCTACCTATCCAACTCCTGCCCTACACATGGCTAGAGACCGGGAGATCCGTGGTTCAAATCCCGGCTATGACATTGAATGTTTCAGTCTGACTCTACCTATCCAACTCCTGCCCCACGCACGGCTAGAGACTGGGAGATCCGTGGTTCAAATCCCGGCTATGACATTGAATGTTTCAGTCTGACTCTACCTATCCAACTCCTGCCCCACGCACGGCTAGAGACTGGGAGATCCGTGGTTCAAATCCCGGCTATGACATTGAATTTTTCAGTCTGACTCTACCTATCCAACTCCTGCCCCACGCACGGCTAGAGACTGGGAGATCCGTGGTTCAAATCCCGGCTATGACATTGAATGTTTCAGTCTGACTCTACCTATCCAACTCCTGCCCTACACATGGCTAGAGACCGGGAGATCCGAGGTTCAAATCCCGGCTATGACATTGAATGTTTCAGTCTGACTCTACCTATCCAACTCCTGCCCTACACATGGCTAGAGACCGGGAGATCCGTGGTTCAAATCCCGGCTATGACATTGAATGTTTCAGTCTGACTCTACCTATCCAACTCCTGCCCTACACATGGCTAGAGACCGGGAGATCCGTGGTTCAAATCCCGGCTATGACATTGAATGTTTCAGTCTGACTCTACCTATCCAACTCCTGTCCTACACACGACTAGAGACCGGAAGATCCGTGGTTCAAATCCCGGCTCTACCTATCCAACTCCTGTCCTACACACGGTTTCTGTGAGAAAATGATCACAATTGGCTATATTATGAATCCTGGGACTTATAATACAACATTGTAAGTCGCCATTGGGTTGTTATCTCAAAACAATTTGAGATCAACTTGCGGTTTACCGGGAAACTTGCGAGTCAGTTGAGAAATTCAATGCTATACCAGCATGTTGCCATGGTAGCTCTGTGGCAGAGCAACCGGCTAGAGACCGTGGTTCATGGCATTGAATTTTTCAGACTGATTCTACCTATCCATTTCTGCTCTTGTTTATGTGATTAGCATGAAGTAGATAGAAGCGTAAGCTTTTTAAGAATGATTTGTTAAGGAGATGAAGAGAAAGAAATGAGAATGGAACACATCAGATATTTTATTCAGCGGTCCTCAAAGCGTGGTTTGTGGTGAAATAGTTAAGGTAATGCTCCTGTGGAGTTTGGTAAATTCACAGTAAGATATCTTACTGAAATAGTAACATTTTCCCATGTATCAAAATTACAGCATAATGTTTTATTTAATAGCAATTGTTTTCTGTCTAAATTCATTGTTCTAATGTAAATGAGCCACCTGGTCTATTTTTAAAAATATTCACATACAAACATCCAGTTTTTCAGAAAATGAGTGTAAAAATAAATCTGTTATATTATATTTTAAAATATCATCCCTAATCAGTGGAGGAAAATAATTACTCTTCGCTCTTTCCAAAACTCATAATTTTTCAAAATCTGATAATTTATTTATAACAACTGGAGCATTATTTATAAAATATAATCTCAGAAGTTTATTTAATGTGCTTTTCAGAGGCTTGAAACAAATTAGTGAAAAATTGCATCATGTAAAACAGTTTAGTATGGAAAAGTGTTGGAAAAAAGTTTATGATAAAATTCGGTTTAAAGTTGGGAGTGACAGGCATGCGCCTGTCCTTTTATATTTGAGTTAATTAGTAGTTATAGTGAGCTTAGTGAGAAAAACAATATCCTTTCTGAGCGCCTCCGTGGTCGAGTGGTCAGCGAGGTCCCGGGTTCGATTCCCGGCTGGGGCGGGGAATTTTTCTTTAGTGAGATTTATTCCCTATCCCCCACAGAGTCTGGAAGTATGTATGTGAGAGTGAATGTGTGTGTTTCCGAGGAAAATGAAATGATGTAAGCCAATCGTAAAACGAGTTGTTTCTATTGTCAAGTCGCCGATGTGACCTTACATATTAAAGGGGGCTATATAAATGAAACAATATATATATATTCTTAAAGTTTAGATACATTATTTTACTGTCAAAGAAAATATTTCTTTTATTTTCCACAATGTTTGGTCCAATTTGACAGATGCATCACCGTAAGGTAGAAGAGGAAACTTTCTGGAGCTGTAATAACTTTTCTCACACCTTAGCCATTAACACGCTGATGGCGGCGGTTTCGTTTCTTTGTTGCCTGGTATTTATCGAGCGCTGCCTTAACAGTTGAGGTAGTGCTTTTGTTGCTAAACACGCGTGCAGTCCAGCATGAAGAAAATGCTGCTTTTACGTCTCTTGGGACTGCTGGTAGCGAAAGACAGTCTTATCATACAAGGCGATCCATGAGTTACATTCAACAAACACTACTCATAGAGGCTTATTCTTCTATCCACTTGAACCTCATCAAGATAAACGTTAACAAAAATGCCTTTAATTTCCTTATAGTGCCGGGAATACGCTAGGCTAACGTGAATGTCAAATGGTTTTTGTGTCGATGTGACTAATTTATTCTACTTATCCATATTGTTGTAATATTCCGACACATAACCTGGTTGCTATAGAAACAAAACAAATAGCAATATTGATATGGCCTCTAAAAGCACACGTGCGGTAAGTAAAGCAGTTTCAATGTTTTGTACACTAACTCGTACTTTGTTTACACTTCTCCGGAATTAATGTAGAGTATTAATCATTTTTGGTAGAGTTTTTTTCAGCATAGTCTCCTTTTAGCTCGACACACTTTTCGAAGCGTTTCTCCAACTATTTTAAGCCTTCCAAAAAGTAGATTTCGGAAGGCTATCAAAATAGGCAGCTGTTTGGGAGATGGCCTCTTCGTCACATGTGAATCATTTTTCAACTCCTGGGCATACAAACAAAGGAATTTCAATCACATGGCAACCAGCTGTTATAACATTTGACTATCGGTTTAACCTAGTTTCCCTTATTTCGCTTCTACTTACAAGGAAGTTATGAAGTAATAAGACTATTTCTGCTAATTTTATCTCGATTAGCATCAAATAGAAGAATAATAATCTTTTAACAATAATTTTGCTACAGAGATGTTGATAAATTTATGTAAATGGGACGCATCACATTATTACTTTCTCTACACGTACTATGTACATAGTGTACAGTGAAGGTATTGCATTCCACCCAAAAATTCGATACCGAGATTTCACCGGAAATACACGTTTTGGGTCCCACTGAATCCAAATAAAAAAGCATTGTTTGCAAAAAAGTTCCGAATGTATGCGTGCGTGTGTGTGTGTGTATGTGTGGACAGCATAGCTCAAAAACGAAAAGACCGTTAAACACCAAACTTGGTATTTAAGTATGGTATCTTCTTAGTATACGAGCCGAATATTTTCAAGAACCCCCCCCCCACAAACTACCCTTTACATGGAAAAGATTTCGAAATTTTGATTTTCTCAAAAATAATTTTAACGATTTTGATTAAATTATCTATATTAAAGATATTTACCTGACAAATAAAATATATATCTTGAATTTTCTGGGAATAGCCTCTGAAGACCTATTTATTCTGGATGAATTTTATTGAGTTTTGTATAGCTGTTAAACCGTCAAAGATAGACAAAATATTACTACACAAAAAATGTACATCACGATAAAACACACAATTTATGCCATACATATTGTTTCGTTGAGTTGCTCGTTTTAAGATATTCATTGTTATTGACTTCAGTTTTAAAATACTTATACTTTTCTCAATAGCCACGCAAGGAAACGGATTTCTATACCATAAGAACGACATTTTAACATTTTACTGTCTGTTTATCCAAGTGTATTCCCTTATTTTCCTTCTACTTACAAGAAACTAAGAAATAAGACCGTTTCTGCTAATGTTGATCTCGATTATCATGATAGCAAAATTACATTTCTATGGAATAACGAATAACATGTTAGAGTGGTTCATTTCATACCTAGAGAGGAGAAAACAAAGAGTCGAAATTAATAACTCCAATGGGTATCAAAATACTGCCTCAGAATGGAAAACATGGTGTTCCCCAAGGGTCAATCTTAAGGCCTCTTTCGTTCTTAGTTTACATAAATGACCTCCCATTATACATTAACAGTTTTGCAAGTATTTATTTATTCACAGATGGCACTAGTGTTCTAGTAACAAGTAAAGATTTCAATAACTGTGTAGTAAAATTAAACTATGTTCTAAATTGTATGTCAAATTGGTTCAAAGCAAACAAACTCTCATTAAACCTTGAAAAAACAAAAACAATTAAATTTATAACTACTCGCTCACAAAAAACACGCATAGAAATAGGAATTAATGATAGCATTAATGATAAATGAAGTCAAATTTCAGTTAGATAAGCATTTGTACTGGAAGTCACATATTAGCTACATCACACCTAAACTTAGCTCAGCATGTTATGCTCTCCGAGTTAAATTTAACTCAATCGATACACTTAAATTGGTGTATTTTGCCTACTTTAACTCCATCATCGAGTATGGAATAATATTCTGGGGTAATTCAGTGGATAGTAAATGCATATTCCGGATACAGAAGAAAGCTATACAAATAATCTGCAATGCTTATAGCAGACAGGCATGCAAAGAACTATTTCAGAAATCTGATGTGTAGCATTCACATGACTTTCTCTACATTTCTGCAACAAATTATTCTTAAAAAGGTTATACTTCTATTTACTTCATGCTAATCAGAAAAAATTAGCAGAAATAGTCTTATTACTTGCTTCCTTGTAAGTAGAAGCGAAATAAGGGAGTAATATAGGTTAAAGTGATAGTCAAAAGCTGGTTCATATGCCACTGAAGTTCCTTTGCTTGTATGGACAGCAGTTGACAAATTCCTGTATGAGAAAAGTGTAAGTTTTTCAAAGCTGAAACCAAAACAGGAATGTCTAAAATACGATGAACTCCACGAAAAAAAATATATAACATAAATTGTGTGTTTTGACGTGCTCTACATTTTATAGTGCTCTAAGTTTTTGTCCATGTCTTACGATTTAGTAGTTATTCAAAATTCCGTAAAATGCATCCAGAATAAACTACTCCTCAGAGGCTATTCCCAGAAAATTCAAGATACACATATTATTTGTCAGGTAAATATCTGTAATATACGATATTTTAATCAAAATCGTTAGAGCCATTTTTGAGAAAATCGAAATTTTCGAAAAAAGTTCCATATAAAGGGTATTTTGGGGTGGGGGGATTTTTCTCAAAATCTTCATGTCGTATCCCCGGAAGATACTAAACTTAAATACCAAGTTTTGTATTTTACCGACTTTTCGTTTTTTAGTTATCCTGTTCACAGGCACATGGACACACACACACACACACGGACCTTTTTGTGAAAATGCTTTTTTTGAATATTGGGGACCCTAAAACATATATTTCCGCTGACATATCGGTATCGAATTTTTGGGTGGAGTGCAACACCTTCTCTATACACTTTGTACATAGTAAGTGTAGAGAAAGTAAAAATTGGGCATACTCACCTTACCTTGTGTTTATATATTGTCCATTTTAAAATTCTAGGCAACTAATCGACACAGTTTTATAACAAACATGGAAATTCATAACATTAATGCTAGACAAAAGGGATACATTCATCGCCCCAATGCCAATCTTCGTTGCTTTCAGAAAGGTGTATATTATGAAACAGTCAAGATATTTAATGCTCTCCCCAGTAATCTCAAAGAAAATGTTGGGCTTTTAAGGCCTCTCTTAAGGAGTAACTTTGCAATAAATAATTTTACCTGTAGGTGAATATTTAAGTGACAAATCTGTCTGACAATACTGTCAACAATCATTGTATTTATAAGTATGATAATGTATTGCATTTTGTGTATATTAGTGTGTGTGTGTTTTATATTCATATTAAACTGATGTATACTTTGACTTGCACGAATGTGTCAAATGAGTTTTTTAGTATATAGCAATGTCACTAGGTGTCTGAATCTTGATGTTTTGATATTTTACTCTCTAGTGCATAATTGTAAATTCTATAACATATTTGTAAATGTGTATTGTAATTTGTTGACATTTATGAAGAGCACATAATACAATAATCATATTTTAGTTTTATATAATTACTACTAGTAACTATTACGTCGATAATTAGAAAACTATAGTCTGAAATTACATCAGTGTTACATATAATGAAATTATATTTATTTACACATTTTAACACTAATTTTTAATACTCTGTGTTATGTGCATGCAAAAAAAAAAAAAAAAGAAAAGAAAAAAAAAGAAGGAAGTGCATATTCTTTTATAGAGCACATTAATTATAATGTAGTAGCGTACAGGCCTCAAAAGCAAATGGTGTGATATTCTGTTGTTTTTGTAACCCGTGCTTTTAGCACTAGAGCTTTATATGTTGCTTTTTTTTTTTGTAGTATATAAACACATGTATATCCCTTGACAATTTCTATGTTAAGTGGCTTCCTGGCCTAAACGAACCTACAAAATGCTTTCTAATCTAATCTGATTTAGATAGAAGAATACATTTTCTAACAATAATTTGTTACAGAGATGTAGAGAAAGCGATGTGAATGGAGCACAACAAAGTTTTTATTCTGTGTATATACATGGAGCTTCGTAACGTATTAAAAATAAAGAATTAGCGAGTCAGAAGTATATGTGAAGATTTAGAAAGCCGTGCGGGTGTGGAGTCCACAAAATGGCGCCGGAGTGCCTGAGGAACGGCTTCCTATGCTGACGTCATCAGGGCCGGGCCATAAAGGAAGGAGAGACCACGCATAAATAACTACGAATCGCATCGCGCTTTCAAGAGAGGGTTTATGCTTTTTGGAGAACTTAACTCTTTACTAAAAACTAATTTCCTTCTCATATGTGCTTGATAGAGGCATTAGAAACAAATGATGTGTTGTGTTAAAAATCTCATGAGTTTCTCTACATGTTCTGCTAACAAACTATTTTTATTAAAGCTTATTCTTTTATCTACATAATGCTAATCGAGATAAGAATTAGCATAAATTTTCCTATTACTTGCTTCTTTGTAAGTAGAAGGGAGTACACTGGGATAATCCAACAGTCAAATGTTTTAAAATGTATTCGTTTTCTTCTCCGGTTCTGTTTGCATGGCCAGAAGTAAGACAAAAGAGAATTGAAACGAATGATGACTTCACGTTGGATAAACGTTTGAACATTTTAAAATTGTAAAAATGTATGACATAAATTGTGTGTTTTAAAGTTGTGTGGTAAATTTGTGTCCAGCTCTTACGGTTTAGCAGTTATGCTAAATTCCGTAAAATTCATCCAGAATAAAGTAGTCTTCAGAGGCTATTCCCAGAAAATTCAAGATATTAATTTTATTTGTCAGGTAAATATCTTAAATAGCCGATATTTTAATCAAAATCGTTAGCGCCATTTTTGAGAAAATCAACATTTTCGAAAAAAACTCCACGGAAAGGGTAGCTTGGGATGGGGGAATTTTCCCAAAATCTTCGTGTTGCATCCCTGGAAGATACTAAACTTAAATACCAAGTTTGGTATTTTACCGACTTTTCGTTTTTGAGTTATCGTGTTCACAGACATACGGACACACTGACACAGGACACAAACACACACACTGACCTTTAACTGAAAATACTTTTTTTGGATACAGGGGACCCTAAAACATATATTTCTCTATGCACAATGTACATAGTACGTATAGAGAAAGTAAAAATGAGTTCCATTCACCTGACTTTCTCTACATCTCTGTGACAAATTATTGTTAAAAAGCTTATGCTTCTATTTGCTTCATGCTAATCGCGAAAAAATTAGCAGAAATAGTCTTATTACTTGCTTCCTTGTAAGTAGAAGCGAAATAAGGGAGTAACATAGGTTAAAGTGATAGTCAAAAGCTGGTTGTTATGAGACTGAAGTTCCTTTGTTTGTATGGACAGGAGGACAAATTCCTGCACGAGAAAAGTAAGTTTTTCAAAGCTGAAACCAAAATTAGGAATATCTCAAAAACGATCAACTCCACGAAAAATGTATATAATATAGATTGTGTATTTTAATGTGTTCTACATTTTCTGTGTTATAAGTTTTTGTCCATCTCTTCCAGTTTGGCAGTAATGCACAAATCCATAAAAGTCATCCAGAATAAAGCAGTCTTCAAAGACTATTTCCAGAAAATTCAAGATATACATTTTATATGCCAAGTAAATATCTTAAATATACGAGATTTTAATAAAAATCGTTAGAACCATTTTTAAGAAAATAAAATTTTTCTAATTTTTTCCATTGAAAATCTTCGTGTCGCATTCTTGGAAGATACCATACTTAAATACCAAGTTTGGTTTTTAAGAGTCTTTTCATTTTTGAGCTATGCTGTCCATAGCCACATACACAAGGTGAGACAGACAGTCACACTGACTGACATTTTTCTAAAAAGGCTTGTTTTGGATTCAGGGGATCTCAAAATATATATTTCCGGTAAAATCTCGCTATTGAATTTTTGGATACAATACAATACCTTCTCTATATAGAGAAAGTAAAAAAAGAATAAGGAAGAAGGGAACTATAAAACCAAGGAAAACAATACAAATAAGAAAAGGTTTCAAGAAACGCTTGGAGCGAGACTTAAGAAGGTGGCCAGTAATTGGTACGTGATGCGCATGCGCGGCCTCATGAATCTTTCATTAGACGGTCTGTTGCAATACCGTGACAAAACACGTAGCAAGCCGCGACCAATAATTAGCGAGCAGCAATTTTGTGTAACTTCCAAATAATCATTTGTCACACATAACACTGAAAATTTAAATTTTCTAAATTAGACAACATTTTAAAATTTATGCAAATAAATATAATGCACTATGGGAGAAATTTGGTGGATAAAACCAGAATTTTTACTTTTTGCACACGTCCTATGTACCTACATGATTGTATTCCACTAAAAAAGTGTGATACCAAGATTTCACCGGATATAAATGTTTTGAGGTCCCTATGAGTTAAAACAATTTAGAAAAAGGTTCGAGTGCGTGTGTTGGTGGTAGAGTTTTTGCTAAGGGTATGTTGGTTTACCTGATAAAAGTTAAAACTCTTTTGGTCCAATAATATTCCTTTACCAATTATACAGGCTGTTTCTAAACGATACCAAACGAAGATATCGGTCGATTAGCTTTCACTTTGACTTGTCCGAAACTTGATGTCGCAACTTTCAAATTCTTCTATTTAAAGTTTTATGTGTTTAAAAATCTCACACATTTGGGATTAGGCAGTGAAGGAGCAACGGATGTCATACGTCACACTTACATGCTACGTTTTCTATTGCTAAGGTGACCTGTTCCGCGCCGGCGTATCTATCAAATCACGCCTACACTACGTGACTGGGACCTTCGCTTCCAACCGGCATCTCTTTTGGAATGGGTCAGGCACGTCCCGTTTGGTTATGCACGACTGCCTAATCCATGATGATTTTATGGCAGTTTTTGTATGTGCCGAATTTAGAGCTGAAAATTATATTTACGTATCACGTACGGTATGACCAACAAGGTCCTCCACATCTTCCTTTAGTGTCGTTTTGAAACACCCTGTATATAATGCCTTTTCAATAGCTTTCTAGTTTGGTTAATAAATTTACATTTCGTATATGTGTGGCCAAATAGCTATTTTTGCTTTTTCTACATGTACTGTGTGCATAGTGTTTAGAGAAGGTATTGTATTCCACTAAAAAAATCGATACCGAGATTTCAATGGAGGTTCCCTGAGTCCAAAAAAATGCATTTTTGGAAAAAGGTTCGTCTGTATGTGTTGGTGGTAGGGTTTTTACTATCGGTATGTTGGTTTACCTGATAAAAGGTAAAACTGTACTCATACAAAAATGTTCCTTTACCAATTATATAATACCTTTTCAGTAGTTTTCTATTTTGGTTAATAATTTTTTATTTCGTATCTGCGTGGCCAACTGCTGTTTTTATGATATAATTTAATTTGCATGACTCTTTTCTCAGGCAATTGGTACGAATAGTAACTTGCTACTGAACAAACAAGATACGTTTTAGAATTAATGTTTTATTTCTCTCTCGAACTTATCAGTTAATTTAACACGTCGATAACATAATAATCATAATACACTCTATCGATATAACATATAAATCGATGGATGTGTTTAATTATTCACTTCAATTCCTTTACACAGCATTCTCATATTTCACAATTAAATTACACGTACGAGGGTCGGCTGATAAGTCCCGGGCTTCACACAGATATGGCGCCACTAAGCCAGTTAGACGGTAACATCGCATAGTTTAACTCTAGACTAGCTTGTATCCATAGTTACAGGTCAATAGCTTGTTTAGTTTTCCAATGACAGCATTTTAAACAAGACAACTTTAGAGTTTTCACAAAAATGGAGGATTTGCAAAAAATGAGCAGTGATTAAATACTTCCATTTGAAAGGCTTAACACCTAAAGAAACCGGACAGTACATTGAAAGACTCTGCCCCTTCATATCCAATGATTAAAAGGTGGGTTGCAGAGTTTAAAATGGGACGTACGAGCACTAGTGATGAGCCTCGCTCTGGACGTCCTGTAGAAGCGACAGCTCCATGAGATCATTGAAAAAATTCATCGTTTAGTCCTGGAAGACCGCAGATTAAAGTTGTTTGAGATAGCAGAGGCTGTAAACATATCAACAGAACGTGCATGTTATATTTTAAGTAACGTTTTGGGCTTTCACAAGATGGGTGCCGCGTTTGTTGACGCCTGATCAAAAGTTGCAAAGAAAAACTGTTTCTGTTAAGAATGTGGAGCTCTACCGTAAAAATCCAAGTGAATTTTTGAGACGGCTTATTACCATGGATGAAACTTGGATACATCACTACACTCCAGAAAATAAATCACAGTCAAAACAGTGGATTGCACCAGGTGAACCAACTCCAAAAAAGGAAAGTCAATTTTGTCAGCTAACAAGGTTATGGCGAATGTTTTCTGGGAAGCACAAGGAATTATTTTTATTGATTACTTGGAAAAGGGTAAAAATGTCACTGGTGACTACTACACAAGCTTACTGCAAAGTTTGAGTGATCAGGTGACAAGAAAATGACTTCATTTGGCAAAAAAAGAAAAGTCATGTTTTATCACGACAATGCTGTTTTCATTGAGAGGCCTGGGACTTATCAGCCGATCCTAGATTTTACATTTCATCTCCGTCTCTAAGTAAACTTTTCCAAAGAGAAACAGGTCACAATGTATTCCTAATTCTCTAGTTCTTTCCTTAAGGAAACAATATTATAAGCTTTCATTTAAATTCGTTCGACGTTCGAAACTTTATATACATAAAACAATCCTTTTTAATTATTAATACCACAAATTACAGCTAATTACATAAAATTGCTCGGTTACACAATAACTTCCCTTTGCAGTGGACACATTGCTCCAAAACTAAAAGACCGTTAAATACCTAAATTAATACTTATTTCAGTATCTTCCAAGGATGCAACACGAAGATTTTCAAGTAAATCCCCTCACCAACAACTACCTTTCTTCTTTTCTCAAAAATGGCTCTAACGATTTTCATTAAAATCTGGTATATACGAGAGTTGAATGGAATGTAACGCCTCCAGCTTCGTAACTCTTCAAGAGATGGCAGCATTGGTATGCGGCAGGTACTGGCTTGTTCCGTAGCCTCTTCTCTACAGCTCCAGTTGGCGGGAAGCCTTAGCATTGAACGGTTGTGTTGTTACAGTATAAAGTATGGAACCCTGCGCAGACGGTCAGTCAATGTGTTGGATAGGTAGAGTCAGACTGAAAACCACGGATCTCCCGGTCTCAAGTCGTGTGTAGGACAGGAGTTGGATAGGTAGAGTCAGACTGAAAAATTCAATGCCATAGCCGGGATTTGAACCACGGATCTCCCGGTCTCAAGTCGTGTGTAGGACAGGAGTTGGATAGGTAGAGTCAGACTGAAAAATTCAATGCCATAGCCGGGATTTGAACCACGGATCTCCCGGTCTCAAGCCGTGTGTAGGACAGGAGTTGGATAGGTAGAGTCAGACTGAAAAATTCAATGCCATAGCCGGGATTTGAACCACGGATCTCCCGGTCTCAAGCCGTGTGTAGGACAGGAGTTGGATAGGTAGAGTCAGACTGAAAAATTCAATGTCATAGCCGGGGTTTGAACCACGGATCTCCTGGTTTCTAGCCGTATATAGGACAGGAGTTGGATAGGTAGAGTCAGACTGAAAAATTCAATGTCATAGCCGGGGTTTGAACCACGGATCTCCTGGTCTCTAGCCGGTTGCTCTGCCACTGAGCTACCATTGTAACATGCCGGCATAGCATTGAATTTCTCAACTAACTCGCATGTTTCCAGGTAAACCACAAGGTGATCTCAAATTATTTTGAGATGAGAACCCCGATGGCGACTTACAATGTTGTAAGTACTTTAAGTCCCAGGATTTATAGTATGGCCAACTACCATGGACAATTAATTTTCATGTAATTGTTTTTTCTCACCTCCGAGTCAGCAGAGGAATTTAATTCCGTGTCGGCATGTTGCTCAGTGGTAAAGTAATCGGCTAGAGACCGGCAGATCCGTAGTTCAAATCCAGGCTAAGGCATTGCATTTTTCAGTCTGACTCTACCTAACATAACATCATGGCACGACAGTTCACTTGGTTTACCGCCCGGCCGCTGCATCCCCCACCTCGGTCCGAAGGCGTCATGAATAGGGTGCAGTGCTGGAGGGTGGGACGTGATCAGCGCCTCTAGTCCCTCCCGACCGGTCTTCTCGATCTGGAGCCACTACTGCTTAATCAAGTAGCTCCTCAATTGGTCCCCCAGGGACCTCACGAGGCTGACCAGGTCTCCCAGCAAGGGAAAATTCTCCACGCCGGTACCGGGAATCGAACCCAGGTCTCCCGCTTGGTAAGCAGCCTCCTGACTCTATATATCCAAGACAATTTCTACTAGCGATTACGTAGATAAAATAATACCTAATCTTTTGTAAGGAAAGTTGTGTGTGTAAATCATGTGAGTGGCACACATCAGATTTGTATTATAGGTCCTTTTTTTCTGGTAACTTAAAGTCGTTTAACCTTATCGGAAGTTGAATGAAATTGGTGAAATAAATGATCGAGTTATTCGATATCCCTCTTCTCAAGATTAGGGAAAACCCACGAAAAAAAAATCTGATGTGTTACACTCACATGACTTTCTCTAGCTGCTCTACAAACTTCTTACGAAAGGGAACTAAAGGAATGCACTAGGCTAAAGTGACAGTCAAGTGTGTAAAAAGTTATCGTCATGCGATTGTCTTTCTAAAGCGTTTTTTTTTTTTTCCCCTTGACCTGGAGTAGAACAAAAGAAAAACGGATCCTTCCTGTCTGAAAGAAACTGATGCGTTCTATTCACATGACTTTCTCTACATCTCTGCAACAAATTATTGTTAAAAAGATAATGCTTCTATTTATTTCATTTTAATCAAGAAAAAAATAGCAAAAATTGTCTTATTACTTGCTTCTTTGTAAGTAGAAGGGAAATAAGGGAGTACTCAAGGCTAAACTGATAACCATAAGCTGGTTTGTATGTAACTGAAGTTCCTTTGTATTAGAAAAGTATACTTTTTCAAAACTGAAACCAAAAACAAGGAATATATCAAAACCCATCAACTCCACGAAAAAATATACATATAAAATAAATTGTGTTTTTTAATGTACTCTACATGTTTTGTATGTTAAGTTTTTGTCCATCTCTTACGGTTTAGCAGTTACACAAAATTCCGTAAAATTCATCCAGAATAAAGTAGTCTTCAGAGGCTATTCCCAAAAGATTCAAAATATAAGATTTATTTGTCAGTTAAATATCTTTAATATTTGTCATTTTAACCAAAATCGTTGCATCCGTTTTTAAGAAAATTAATTTTTTTGAAAAAAGTTCCATGTAAAGGGTAGTTGGAGGTGGGGGGATTTTCTTGAAAATCTTCATGTCGTATCCTTCAAAGATACCAAACTTAAATACCAAGTTTGATATTTAACGGTCTGTTCGTTTTTGAGCTATGCTGTCCACACACACATACACACACGCCTTTTTGTAAAATCGCTTTTTTTTTTATTCAGAGGGCCCAAAACATGTATTTCCGGTAAAATCTGAGTATTGAATTTTTAGGTGCACTACAATACCTTTTCTATATACTATGTACATAGTACGTGTAGAGAAAGTAAAAACTACAAGTACTTTACAATTGAAACTAATAACAAGGAATATCTTGGAAACGGTTACTTCCAGAACAAAAACATAAAGGACATAAAATGTGTCTTTTGACGAGATCTAAATTTTTTGCAGTAAATTTTTGTCTATCTCTTACGCTTTAGCAGTTATGCAAAATTCGACAAAATTCATCCAGAATAAAAAGGTCTTCAGAGACTATTCCCGGAAATTCAAGATACCTATATATTTTATTTGTGATCTAAATAGTTTTAATAAGCGGGATTTTAAACAACATCTTTAGAGCAATTTTTTAGAAAATTAAAATTAACGAAAAATTGTCCATATAAAGGGTAGTTTGTGGTGGCGGATTTTCTTGAAAATCTTCGTGTTGCATCCTTGAAATATTTCAAACCTAAATACCAAGTTTGGTATTTTACGGACTTTTCGTTTTTTGACTTATTGTGTTCACGAACGTACACACACGGGCTTTTTTCTGAAAATGAATTTTTTGGATACAGGGGACCCTAAACATTTATTTCCGGTGAAATATCGGTATAGAATTTTTGTTGGAGTACAATACCTTCTCTATACACTACATAATACGTGAGGAGAAAGTAAAAAAAAAACCCTTATCCGAGTGATTCGCCCTAAGCGAGATTCGAACTTGTGACCTGTTGAACGTGAGGCAAGCTACTATCAGGGATGTTGGAACAGAGTTGGGGAACCAAAAGAAGAGACTTACCTTTAGATGGAAGCTGGCGAACACTCCCAACAGCGACTGGACGAGGGAGTTCCGCAGGGAGCAGGTCTAAGTTTCTATCACGTCACCAAGTTCCCTAATTCTGAACATCTACTCCCGGGACGATACGATTGGCTTCATCAACATCGCCCCAAGGTAACTGACTGTCTGACAGTGTTTCTCACACCAACATCTTACCTTCCAGCACTCATAGTATCTCATCCAGAATAGGCAACTCTGTGTTCCATTCACATGACTTTCTCTCCATCTCTGCAAAAAATATTGTTAAAAAGCTTCTATTTACTATATGCTAATTCAGAAAACATTAGCAAAATAGTCTTATTACTTGCTTCCTTGTAAGTAGAAGTGAAATAAGGGAGTACCATAGGTTAAAGTGATAGTCAAAAGCTGATTGCCATTTGACTAATGTTCCTTTGTTTGTATGGACAGGAGTTGACAAATTCCTGTATGAGAAAAGTATGTTATTCACAGCTGAAACAAAAAAAAAAAAAAAAAAAAAAAATATCTGATGTGTTACACTCACAGGACTTTCTCTAGCTGTTCTACAAACTTCATACATAAGATTCTTCTTCTTTCTGCACCTTGCTAATCGAGGTACTCATTAGCACAATGTTCTTATTATTTAGTTCCGTATAAGTAGGAAGAAAATAAGGGAATACACTAGGCTAGATCGATAGACAAATGTTATAAAAGCTGTCGTTATGCGATTGTCATTACAAATCGCTTCTTTTCTTGGCCAGGAGTAGAACAAAAGAAAAACGGACACTCCCGTCTGAGAAAAGTATAAGTACTTCACAACTGAAACTAATAACAATGAATACCTCTAAAACGGTAAGCTCCACGAGAAAAATGTATATGACATAACTTGTGTATTTTAACAAGACCTAACTTTTTTGTACAGTAAGTTTTTGTCTATCTCTTACGGTTTACTAGTTATGCCAAATTAAGCAAAATTCATCAAGAATAACCAGGTCTTCAGAAGCTATTGCCAGAAAATTCCATATAAGCATTTTATTTGTTAGGTAAATATCTTTAATATATGATATTTTAAACAAAATCGTTAGAGCCATTTTTAAGAAAATCAAAATTTTCGAAAATAGTTCCATGTAAAGGGTAGTTTGAGGTGGAGGGATTTTCTTGAAAATCTTCATGTCGCATCCTTGGAAGATACCAAACTTAAATAACAAGTTTGGTATTTAACGGTCTTTTTGTTTTTGTTCTATGTTGTCCACAGACACACACAGACCTTTTTCCAAAAACTTATTTTTTGTTTTAGGGGGACCCAAACATGTATTTGCAGTGAAATCTGGAATGCAATACCTTCTGTACACACTGTGTACATAGTACGTGTAAAGAAAGTAAAAATGTGACAAATGGCTATTCAATTGTAACTTCTTGGATTCTATAAGTACTTTGAATGTCAATATCAAGAACTTTTCTGGAAATATTTTAGATGAGATTTTTACTTTTGCTATACGTACTATGTATATAGTGTATAAAGAAGGTATTGTATTGTACCCAAAAATTCGATACCGAGATTTCACCGGAAATACATGTTTTAGGACCCCCTGTATCCAAAAAAAGCATTTTGAGAAAAAGGTCCGTGTGTCTATGAACACGATAACTCAAAAACGAAAAGTAGCTTAAATACCAAACTTGGTATTTAAGTTTAGTATCTTCCAGGGATGCGACACGAAATTTTGAGAAAAATCCCCCCACCTCAAACTACACTTTACATGGCACTTTTATTAAAATTTTCATTTTCTTAATAATGGTTCTAACGATTTTGATTAAAATAATGTATATTAAAGATATTTACCTGACCAATAAAAGTATACATTGAATTTTGTGAGAATAGCCTCTGAAGACTACTTTATCCTGGATGAAGTTTACGGAATTTTGCATAACTGCTGAACCGTAAGAATGGAAGAAAAATTTACCAAACAAAAATCACACAATTTATGTCATATACATTTTTTGCGTGGAGTTAATTGTTTGAGACATCCGTTGCTTTTGTTTTCAGCTTTGAAAACCTTATACATTTCTCATACAGGAATCTGTCAACTCCTGTCCATACAAATAAAGGAACATCAGTCACATAGCAACCACCTTTTGACTGTCACTTTAACCTATGATACTCCCTTATTTCGCTTCTACTTACAAGGAAGCAAGTAATAAGACTATTTCTGCTAATTTGTTCTCGATTAGCAAGAAATAAATAAAAACATGAGCTTTTTAACAATAATTTGTTGCAGAGAAGTAGAGAAACTCGTGTGAATGGAACACATCAGTACCATTTTAACCATTTTTCTTAAAAGGATAGATGCCCTGGACATCTGTCTTTTAACAAGTTTCTAGTATGTTTGAATTGGCAATACATAAAAACAATATTAAACTAATTGTTGTGCTTGGAGATAATTGCATTGTTGTGGATTGTAAGTCCTGGAAAACACCATTAAGAATCATGAGTTCTTCAGATGAAAGTGAAGGTTCTCGTAGGGGAAAAAGAAAAGCCAATTCTCAAACTTATAAGAGAAATGTCAACAAAAAACTGATGTGTTCCATTCACATGACTTTCTCTACATCTCTGTAACAAATTATTGTTAATATGCTTATTCTTCTATTTACTTCAAGCTAATCGAGAAAAAATTAGCAGAAATAATCTTATTTGTTGCTTCCTTGTAAGTAGAAGCGAAATAAGGGAGTACCATAAGTTAAAGTGATAGTCAAAAGCTGGTTGCTATGGGACTGATGTTCCTTTGTATGGACACGAGTTGACAAATTCCTGTGTGGGAAAAATATAATTTTTTAAAGCTGAAATCAATAACAAGCAATATATAAAAAATGATCAAATCCATGAAAAAAAATGCATATAACATAAATTGTGTGTTTTAAAATGCTCTACATTTTAGTGTGATAAAGTTTTTTCCATTTCTTACGGTTTAGCAGTTATGCAAAATTCCGTAAAATTCGTCCACAATAAAAAGTCTTCAGGGGCTATTTCCAGAAAATTCCAGCTATACATTTTATTTGTCAGATAAATATCTTTAATATAGAACATTTTAATCAAAATCGTTAGAGCCATTTTTCAGAAAATCAAAATTTTCGAGAAAAGTTCTATGTAAAGGTTAGTTTGGGTGGAGGAAGTTTTTCTCAAAACGTTCGTATCGCTTCATTGGAAGATAAACTTAAATACCAAGTTTGTTATTTACGGTTTCTGCGTTTGTGAGTTATGTTGTCCACAGACACACACACACACACGGACGTTTTTCCAGAAATGTTTTTTTTTTTTTGGATTAAGGGGGGCAAAAAACGTGTATTTCCGGTAAGGTATTGCATTCCATCAAAAAATTCGATACCAAGATTTCACTGGAAATATATGTTTTAGGGTCCCCTGTATCCAAAAAAAGTATTTTCAGAAATAGGTCCGTGTGTGTATGTCAGTGTGTCAGTGTGTCTGTGAACACGATAACTCAAAAACGAAAAGTCGGTAAAATACCAAACCTGGTATTTAAGGTTAGTATCTTCCAGAGATGCAACACGAAGATTTTGAGAAAAAAAACCCACCCCAAACTACCCTTTACATAGAACTTTTTCGAAAATGTTGATGTTCTCAAAAATGGCCCTAACGATTTCGATTAAAATATCTTATATTTAAGATATTTACCTGACAAATAAAATGTATATTTTGAATTTTCTGGGAATAATCTCTGAATTCTACTTTATTCTGGGTAAATTTTACGGATTTTGCATAACTGCTAAACCGTAAGAGATGGACAAAAACATTTTTTTCGTGGAGTTCATCGTTTTTGAGACATTCCTTGTTTTTGGTTTCTGCTATGAAAAACATACTTTTCTCATACAGGAATTTGTCAACTGCTGTCCATATAAACAAAGGAACTTCAGCGACATAGCAACCAGCTTTTGATTATCACTTTAACCTATGGAACTCCCTTATTTCGCTCCTACTTACAAGGAAACAAGTAATAAGACTATTTCTGCTAATTTTTTCTGATTAGCATGAAGTAAATAGAAGTATAAGCTTTTTAAGAATAATTTGTTGCAGAGATGTAAAAAAAGTTATGTGAATAGTATATATCAGATTTTTACTTTCCCTATACGTACTATGTACATAGTGTATAGAGAAGGTATTGTAATGCACCCAAAAATTCGATATCCAGCTTTCGCCGGAAATATATGTTTTGAGACTCCCTAAATCCAAAAAAATCATTTTTATAAAAAATGTCCGCGTGTGTGTGTATGTCTGTCTGTCTTTCTGCCTGTGTGTACATATGTGTGTGTGTGTGTATTTGTGGGCAGCATAGCTCAAAAACGAAAAGACCGTTAAAAACCAAACTTGGCATTTAAGTTTGGTATCTTCCAAGGGATGCGACACGAAGATTTTCAAGAAAATCCCCCTATCCCCAACTACCCTTGACATGGAACTTTTTTCGAAAATTTTGATTTCTTAAAAATGGCTCTAACGATTTTGTTTAAAATCTCTTATTATTAAGATATTTACATGCCAAATAAATGTATATCTTGAATATTCTGGGAATAGCCTCTGAAGAGTAGCTTAATCTGGATGCATTTTGCGGAATCTTGAATAACTGCTAAACCATAAGAGATGGACAAAAACTTACCACCTAAAAAATGTAGAGCATGTTAAAACACACAATTTATGTTATATACATTTTTTTCGTGAGTTCATCGTCTTTTAGACATTCCCTGTTTTTTGTTTCTGCTATGAAAAACATACTTTTCTCATACAGGAATTTGTCAACTCGTGTCCATACAAACAAAGGAACTCCAGTCACATAGCAACCAGCTTTTGACTATCACTTTAATCTATGGTATTCCCTTATTTCGATTCTACGTACAAGGAAGTAAGTAATAAGACTATTTCTGTTAATTTTTTCTCAATTAGCATGAAGTAAATGGAAGCTTAAGCTTTTTAACAATAATTTGTTGCAAAGATGTAGAGAAAGTCATGTGAATGGAACACATCAGATTTTTTAAAAATCAGTTTTCACCTGGAGAAATTCCGATTGTTATTGTATATGTCACAACATGCTCATGAAAGTTCATTAAGTACCTGCTGATATGTGAGGATTTAATTTTGACAAATTGTTATGCCTTCTACCCTTAAGCAAATATAGACCAAGTCTGCAGTTTGTATTATGTAGCCCGTGTAAACTATTACTGTAAGTGAAGTTTCCAAAAGTGCAGGTACTTGGTGTGGCGTGTCTTCAGCCCCCAAGGTTGCCAACTGCTGCAGCAAGTTACCAAACGCAGGACAAAGGAAACAAACTCGTGTTCACAGACGATGTTGTTTTGTCGCATTCAAATAAGCGTATCGCGGTTATAAAACAGAAAGTTGCACGGTACATCAAAGCTAGAGCACATAATTAATGACCCCCCCCCCGCGGGTAACAAGCCCCAGCCGGATCTACTTCATTTGTCCTTCTTCACAGTACTTTGTTTTAAACCAGTCTTACACGCTACTCTTTCTAATTTCTGTTGGCAGTTGCGTGTGACAGGAAACATGGTCCCAACTTGGTACTCAACTCCAAAGGTCAAAGCTTTTCATTTTCATTACATACGTTAATTCTGAACACTTATTTTGTTAAACTAACTTTCAAATTTGCATCCAACTGTCATTCAGGATTACTCTTTTTCGGTAAATTGTACCATGGAATGAAGATGGTACAGCAGTGGAGTCCAGAGAAAATCCGCCCCTGTGCCGCTTTTTCCACTACAAACCCAACACGCGGTCGCCTAGGATTAAAGACTGTCCGTCTGGAAGAATAAAATGGAGTTTATGGAAGAAGGTGCCGGTGTAGTGAATAGGGTTATTATTGCTGAATTGACAGTAACGATAGTGAGAGAGGCAACAAATGATAAATATGAGTATGAGGAAGAAGAAGGTGCCGGTGTAGTGAATAGGATTATTATTGCTGAATTGACAGTAACGATAGTGAGAGAGGCAACAAATGAAGAATGAGTATGAGGGAGAAGAAGGTGCCGGTGTAATGAGTAGGATTATTCGTACTTCTTCTCCCCCACCACTCGCCTCTCACCTAGGCGGTCCGTGTTCGATCCCAAGAGACCAAATGTGGGAATTTGTGGTAGACGAAGCGGCGCAGGCGCTGTTTTTATCCGGATTCTTCGGTTTACCACGTCATCGCATTCCACCGGTGCAGTTCATCGCCTGCGGTGCCACAATTAATCAAACTTTTTCATTTTGATTATGTATGACAGTCGGCTGATAAGTCCCGGGTCTCACACAGATATAGCACCACTAGGCCAGTTAGACGGTAACATCGTATAGTTTAACTCTAAACAAACTTGTATCCATAGTTACAGGTCAATAGCTTGTTTAGTTTTCCAATGTCATCATTTTAAACAAGACAACTTTAGAGTTTTCACGCAAATGGAGCATTTGGAAAAACGAGCAGTGATTAAATACTTCCATTTGAAAGGCTTAACGCCTAAAGAACTCAAGGAGGAAATGGACAGTACATTAAAAACTCTGTCGCTTCATATTCAATGATTAAAGGGTGGGTTGCACAGTTTAAAATAGGACGTACGAGCACTAGTGATGAGCCTCGCTCTGGACGTCCTGTAGAAGTGACAACTCCAGAGATCGTTGAAAAAGTTCATCGTTTAGTACTGGAAGTCTACAGATTAAAGTTGTTTGAGATAGCAGAGGCTGTAAACATATCAAAAGAACGTGCTGGTAATATTTTAAGTAATGTTTTGCGCTTTCACAAGATGGGTACGCGTTTGTTGACACCTGATCAAAAGTTACAAAGAAAAACTGTTTCTGTTAAGAATGTGGAGCTCTACCGTAAAAATCCCAACGGCTTATTACTATTTTCAATACACATAGGGATAGAGAAGGTATTGTATTCCACGAAAAAATTCGATGTCGAGATCTCACCGGAAATATATGTTTTTGGATCCCCTGAGTCCGAAAAAGCATTTTTAGAAAGGTCCGTATGGGTCTGTGGACAGCATAGCTCAAAAACGAAAAAACCGTTAAATACCAAAATTGGTATTTAGATTTAGTATCTTCCAAGGATGCGACATGCAGATTTTCAAGAAAATCCCCCTAACCCCAACTACACTTTACATTAAAAGAATTTCGAAAATTTTGATTTTCTAAAAAGTGGCTCTAACGGTTTTGATTAAAATGCCGTACATTACAGATATATACGTTCCAAATAAAATGTATATATTAAATTGTTTGGGAATAGCCTCTAAAGTCCTCTTTATTCTGGATGAATTTAGCCGAATTTTGCTTAACTGCTAAACCATAAGATATACATGTAAACTTAGTCCACAAAATATGTAGATCTCGTCAAAACACACAATTTACGAGATATTCCTCGTTATTGGTTTCAATTGTAAATTACTTCTACTTTTCTCAGACAGGAAGTGTCCGTTTTTCTTTTGTTCTGCTCTTGGCCAAGCAAAGAAGCGATTTGCAATGACAATAGCTTTTAAAACATTTGACTATCACTTTAGCATAGTGCATTCCTTTAGTTCCCTTCTATTTATAAGGGACTAAGTAACAAAAACATTTTGCTAATGTTTATCTCTATTAGCATTGTGTAGAAAGAAGAATACTGTTTTGTAAGAATCTTTTAGAGCAGCTAGAGAAAGCCATGTGAGTTAAACACATTTTAGTTGCAGTTTCTTTTGTAACCTGTTTATCTCAAAATGTGCCATTCAAGGGAGATACAGCGCCTTATATTTGATCTTATTTCTTTTTTCCCAGCTTGTGTATATTTTTTACGAGGTATTTATTTTCTTCTGTATCCCATTGTTGTATTCCAAATATTAATATTAATAATAATATAGTAATAATATAATAATAATAATAATAATAATAATAATAATAAAAGCCCCAAAAGAAGGAAGAGATATTATATATAATTTTCAACATTCATTTTTACTTTCTCTACAGTACGATGTACATAGTGTATAGAGAAGGTATTGTATTCCTTCAAAAATTCAATACCGAGATTTCACTGAAAATACATGTTCTGGGTCACCCTGAATCCAAAAAAAATTTTTTTGGGAAAAAGGTCCATGTGTACGTGTCTGTGTGTGTGTGTGTGTGTGTGTCTGTGGACAGCAAAGCTCAAAAACGAAAATACCGTTAAATACCAAACTTGTTCTTTACGTTTGGTATCTTCCAAGAGTGCGAAACGAAGATTTTCCAGAAAATGCCCCCCAACTACCCTTTACGTGGAATTGTTTTCGAACATTTTGATTTTCTCAAAAGAGCCTGTAACGATTAAAATGTCGTATATTAAAGATATTTACCTGACAAATAAAATGTATATCTTGAATTTTTTTGGAATTGCCTCTGAAGAATACTTTATTGTGGATGAATTTTTCGGAATTTTGCATAACTGCTAAACCGTAAGAGATGGTCAAAAACTTCCTGCAAAAAAAAAAAAAAAATTGAGCACATTACTTTTCTCATACAGGAATTTGCCAACTCCTGTCCATACAAAGAAAGGAACTTCAGTCATATAGCAACCAGCTTTTGACTATCACTTTAACCTGGTACTCCCTTATTTATTTTCTACTACAAGGAGGCAAGTAATAAAACTATTTCTGCTAATTATTTCTTGATTAGCATGAAGTAAATAGAAGCATAAGCTTTTTAATAATATTTTTTTTGCAAGGTTGTAGAGAAAGTCATGTGAATGGAACACATCAGAATTTTACTTATATTCTGCTGTATGTATAAATTATCCCAATTTTGTATTTTAAATAATAATAATAATAATAATAATAATAATAATAATAATAATAATAATAATAATAATAAAATAGCCCCAAAAGATGGGAGAGATATTATATAGAATTTCCAAACGTTCAATTTTTTTAAAGGCATGCATATTCATAAGTAAGTATTATATTTTATGATGTAGTACTGGAAAGTCCCGGAAGCCTTGGGTGCCCGGAGTTATGGCAGCTAATACCAAAATAAGAGACTTATAATTAATGCAGCCTACCTTGAAAGTCAGCTGTAAACAAGCGAAAGCTGTACGCCGTAATTTCGCTGCTTCACTTCGCAATAAAAGTGCCTTCTTGCGGTCGAGTAATCAGAACAAACGGCCGGCAGGGATTTTCCAACAAAGGCCATCATTGCTGGTAAAGACAAAAGGCATTGGGTGCCTCCGAGAGTTGAGATTTGTGGTTTTGCAGGGAGGGCTAATTTAACCCCCTCTAAGTGGGCACTTGCGCCTGGCTTTTGTTGGTATGCAAATTGCGTCCATATAGTATACCGGCTTGCCCTCCCTTATAATAACTGATACCAACTTGATAAGCTGTGTTGGCCTTTACACCACCATCACTGGGATTTCCTTGTCCTGCAACTTGGTAATAAGAAGTTACGACCCGAGGTTTCAGGGGTGACTTTTTAAATCTTTACCCACCATGTTATTAATTTCATTACACGAGCAGAAAATATTGTATTCCATCCTAAATATCGATACCCAGATTTCATAGCAAATTCACATTGACGCTTTTAAATAATAATAATAAAAAAACATTCATGAAAGGTTTATTTTCTTTACTACAGGACCAGAACATTTTATATTTCATCCTAAATTTCGATACCAAAATTTCACAGCAAATTCATTGACACCTTTAAAAAAATAAATAAATAAAAAACATTAATGAAAGTACATATTATTTTCCTTACTACAGGACCAGAAAATATTATAATCTATTCTAAATTTCCATTCCAAAATTTCGCAGCAAATTCATTGACGCCTTTAAAAAATAAATAAATTTAAAACATTCATGAAAGTACATATTATTTTCCTTACTACAGGACCAGAAAATATTATATTCCATTCTAAATTTCGATTCCAAAATTTCGCAGCAAATTCATTGACGCCTTTAAATAAATAAACATATAAATAAAAACATTGATGAAAGTATTATTTTCCTTAATACAGGACCAGAAAATATTATATTACATTCTAAATTTTGATACTAAAATTTCACAGCATATTCACATTGACGCCTTTAAATAAATAAATAAATGAATATTAATGAAAATATTATTTTCCCTAATACAGTAGCAGAAAATGTTGTATTCCAACCTAAATTTCGATACCGAGATTTAACAGCTACACAAAAAATGTAGATGCAACACGACTTATATAAATTATCTTTTTTGTGGTATAAACAATATTCGATCTGTTCGTTGTTATTGGTTTCAGTTTTAAAATACTAAAAATAAAATCTAATGAAATAGTAATTTTTCCTTTCTTTCCTTTATTTTTTTAGGAAGAAAAAATCACGTAAATGTAACCATCAGAAGTTTTCTTTTTCTACACGTACCACGTACATAGTGTAAAGAGTAGGTATTGTATTGCATCCAAAAATTCGATACCGAGATTTTACCGAAAATATATGTTTTGATATCTCCTGAATCCCAAAAAAAATCTGAATTTCTCTACATCTCTGCAACAAATTATTGTTAAAAAGCTTATTCTTTTATTTACTTCATGCTAATCGAGAAAAAAAATAGCAGAAATAGTTTTATTACTTGTTTCCTTGTAAGTAGAAGCGAAATAAGGGAGTACAAGTTAAATTGATAGTCAAAAGCTGATTGGTATATGACTAAAATTCCTTTGTTTGTATGGACAGGAGTTGACAAATTTCTGCATGAGAAAAGTATGTTTTTCAAAGCTGAAATAAAAAACAAGCAATTTCTCAAAAACGGCCAACTCCAAGAAAAAACCTTATATAACGTAAGTTGTGTGTCTTAACGTGTTTTTTAAGTTTTCGTGCATCTCTTACGGTTTAGCAGTTATGTAAAACTCATCCAGAATAAAGTAGTCTTCAGAAGCTATTCCGAGAAAATTCAAGATATGCATTTTATTTGTCAGGTAAATACCTTTAGTGCACCATATATTAACCAAAATCGTTAGAGCCTTCTTTTGAGAAAATCAAGCTTTTCGAAAAAAGTTGTATGTAAAGGGTAGTTGGGGGTGGGGAGATTTTCTTGAGAATCTTCGTGTCGCATCCTTATAAGATACTAAACTTACATACCAAGTTTGGTATTCAACGGTCTTTTCATTTTTTAGCTATGCTGTCCACAGACACACAACATTTTCTAAAAATTCTTTTTTTGGATTCAGGGGGACCCAAAACATGTATTTCCGGTGAATATCGGTATCAAATTTTTGGGTGCAATACAATACTTTCTCTAGTGAACATAGTACGTGTAGAGAAAGTTATGTGAATGGAACACATCAGGTGTTTTTATTCAGTCACATACTAATAAGTATGAAAGGTAAAGAGACATTTACTGTATAGTATCGGAGGCGTTACTTACCTCTCCAGACGACCGATAAAGCACACAATGGAGTTTGCGGAGAATGGTCACTCTTTGCCTTGATTCTCGAAGCGGTAAATGGGACAAACACTTAATCCCAGATTCGTTACGTAATCACATCACGTGGGGCTAGTTCCCTCAAGTTGAAACAGCCTGTGTTGATATGTACAGCCTCAGGGGTGTACAAGCCTCTCTTTTCTCCACCAACAAAACCTCTTTACTTCCTCCACAGATTGGTTACAATAACAAACTTTGATCAATGTTTTTGTAACAATTATGCCGTCTAGTTGTGTTTCGACGTTCGCTGCGGCCACGTTTACTGCTCGCCACAAATTTACCGTCGAAACTCGCTCAACTGTTCACAGTGAAAAGTGAAACCTTCGTTCCTCCTTTTACAGCTCTCGGTCACGTGGCTGGAACCTTCTATAAGCAGCTGCAATGCCAAAAGAACTTCTCGCCGGGACACTTACCTAGTAACGCACAGGTCATATCGCATAGCAAGAGTTTTTAAAACATTTGACTGTCGGTTTACACTACTGCGTTCCCTTATTTCCCTTCCACTTAGAAGGAAGGCAGTAATAAGACCGTTTCTGCTAACTTTTATGTCGATTAGATTGAAATAGATGACACATGGAATGACGATGGAGCATCGTTGGAAAACAATGGGGGGGGGGGGGGGGTAAACCGGAGAACCCTCCCTGCGCCGCTATGTTCATCGCAAATCTGACATGCGGTCGCTTGGGATCGAACCCTTACCTGAGAGGCAACGGGACAAACCACGCCGAGATTGACAGAAACTTACTTCAAAATATGTATACATACAGGGTGTTTCAAAACAACACCAAACGAAGATGTGGACCTTGTTGGTCATACCGTACGTGATACGTGAATATAATTTTCAGATATAAATTCGGCACATACAAAAACTGCCATAAAATCACCATGGATTAGGCAGTCGTACATAACCAAATAGCACGTGCCTGGCCCACTCCAAGAGAGATACCCGTTGGTAGCAAAGGTCTCAGTCGCGTGGTGTAGGCGTGGTTTGATAGACACGCCGGCGCGGCACAGGTCACCTTAATAATGGAAAACATAGCATGTGGGTGTGACGTATGCCAACCGTTGTTCCTTTGCTGCCTAATCCCAAATGTGTGCGATTTTATACAACATAAGGCTTTAAATAGAAGAGTTTGAAAGTTGCGACATCAAGTTTAGGACAAGTCAAATTGTAAGCTAATCGACTGCTATCTTCGTTTGGTGTCGCTTTGAAACGGTCCGAATATCGAAACACGCAAATTTATTTCATATACATCTTTTCGTGAAGTTGACCATTTCCGATATATTCCTTCTTATTGGGATTAGTTTTAAAATACCTTTCTCATACGGTAATTTTTGAAGCCCAGGGCGTGCAAAGAAACGAACTTCAAAGCAACCACATTTCAACCCTTAGTTACCTGCAGTGGTATACTACATGTGCCATTTTTTTTTAATTCAAGCTTAAAACTAGAGCTCTAGTAAAAATATATCGGAATAAACCTATAAAATTATTATATAAAATAATGGAGAAAATAGAAATGAAAATTAAACTAGATCCTTTATTAATCTGTTTCTTCCCAATTAAAAGTTTAAATTCTTGTAAACCAGTTTTCATAATCCTGCCAAAGACACTACCAAAGAACTGGTTCAAATGGCCATGAGTGTTAGGTGATTGATAATGGACTGGCCATCCATTCAAAGCCAAATGTTGCAAATCTCAGTAACTGTAGTAAAGGACGGGGAGAGCCCAGGTAAAATAATCGGTGTGATGCTTGGAAGTTAACGGGGCTATATTTGACTGTAGTTATGAGCGTTTTACTCTTTTATTTGTTTTAAAAAATCAATGCAATTTTAGGGCAAAATTAATATATATTACCTTCTCTACACGTACTGTGTACATAGTGTATAGAGAAGGTATTGTATTGCACCCAACAATTCGATATAGAGATTTCACCGGAAAAACATGTTTTGAGACCTCCTGAATACCAAAAAAAAAATATATTTTTAGAAAAATGTCCATGTGTGTGTGTGTGTGTGTGTGTGTGTGTGTGTGTGTGTGTGTGTGTGTGTGTGTGTGGACGTAGCTCAAAAACGTAAAGTTCGTTAAACACAAAAGTTGGTATTTAAGGTTGGTATCTTCCAAGAATGCGATACGAAGGTTTTCAAGAAAATCCCCCCACACCGAACTACCCTTTACATGGAAAAAATTTAGAAAAATTTGATTTTCTCAAAACTGGCTCTAACAATTTTGATTAAAATATTGTATATTAAATATATTCTTATGACAAACGAAACGTATAACTTGAATTTTCTGGGAATAACCTCTGAAGACCGCTTTATTCTAAAGGAATTTTACGGAATTTTACATAACTGCTTAACCGTAAGGGATAGACAAAAGTGACTACACAAAAAATGTAGAGCACGTGAAAAACACACAATATATCCCGTAATAATCCATAACCACCTAGCTTAAGCAATACACCTGCTAAGATTATAGACCCTGAAACAGGGGCTTCAACATGAGCTTGTATACATTTTTTTCGTGGAGTTGATCGTTTTTGACATATTAATTGTTTTTAAAGTATAAGTTTTTAAATACTTATACTTTTCTCATACAGGAATTTGTCAACTCCTGTCCATACAAACAAAGGAACTTCAGTCACATAGCAACCAGCTTTTGGCTTTCACTTTAACCTATGGTACTCCCTTATTTCCATTCTACTTTCAAGGAAGCAAGTTTCTGCTAATGTTTATCCCGATTAGCACGAAGTAGATGGAAGAATAAGCTTTTTAACAATAATTTATTACATAGAAAGTCATGTGAATGAAATACATATTTTTACTTTCTCTACCCGCATTTACAATGCGCATAGTAGATACAGAAGGTATTGATTCCACCCAAAAATTTGATGTTGAGATTTCACCGGAAATATATGTTTTGGGGAACCCTGGCTGTGTATGTAAGTTTGATATATTAAAAGGATGCCACATGAAGATTTACAAGAAAATCCCACCAACCCCCAAGTACCCTTTACATGGACATTTTTTTAAAAATTTTTATTTCCTCAAAGTCGGCTCTAACGATTTTGATTAAAATATCGTATATTAAAAACTTTTAACTGACAAATTAAATGCTTATCTTAAATTTTCTGGGAATAGCCTTTGAAGACTATCTAATTTATTCTGGATAGATTTAACGAAATTTTGCCTAACTAGTAAACCGTAAGAGATAGACAAAAGATAACCTAACAGAAAAATCTGATGTGTTCCATTCACATGACTTTCTCTATATCTCTGTAAAAATTATTGTTAAAAAGCTTATCTTTTATTTATTTCATGCTAATCGAGAAAAATTAGCAGAATAGTCTTATTTCTTGCTTTATTGTAAGTAGAAGCGAAATAAGGGAGTACCATTAGTTAAAGTGATAGTCAAAAGCTGTTGCTATATGACTGATGTTCCTTTGTTTGTATGGACAGGAGTTGAAAAATTCCTGCATGAGAAAAGTGTAAGTTTTTCAAAGCTGAAATCAAGAAAAAGGAATATCTTAAAAACGATCAACTCCACGAAAATAATGTATATAAGATAAATTGTGTGTTTTAAAGTACTCTACATTTATTGTGGGTTAAGCTTTTGTCCATCTCTTACGGTTTAGTAGTTATGCAAAATTCAGCCAGAATAAAGTAATCTTCAGAGGCTATGCCCAGAAAATTTAAAATATACATTTTATTTTATTTGTCAGGTAAATAACTTTAATATACGATATTTTAATCAAAATAGTTAGAGCCATTTTTTGTAAAATCAAAATTTTAGAAAATTTTTCCATGTGAAGAGTAGTTGGGGTGGGGGGATTTTCTTGAAAATCTTCGTGTCGCATCCTTGGAAGATACTGAACTTAAATACAAAGTTAGATATTTAACGGTCTTTTCGTTTTTGAGCTATGCTGCACACAGACACACACACATACACACGGACCTTTTTCTGAAAATGCTTTTTTGGATACAGGGGACCCTAAAACATATATTTCCGGTGAAATCTCGGTATCGAATTTTTTGATGGAGTGCAATACCTTCTCTAAACACTATATACATAGTATACGTATAGAGAAAGTAAAAAATTGAGCTCTTTAATATACACACTTTATGTTTTTGTTTTTTTTTTCGTGGAGTTGATCGTTTTTGAGATATTCCGTTTAAAAAATTTACACTTTTCTGATACAGGAATTTGTCAACTACTGTCCATTAAAACAAAGGAACTTCCGTCACATAGCAACCAGCTTTGGACTATCACTTTAACGTATGGTACTCCCTTATTTCGCTTCTACTTACAAGGAAGCAAGTAATAAGAACTTCTGGCAATGTTTTCTCAATTAGCATGAAGTAAATAGAAGCATAAGCTTTTTAACAATAATTTGTTGCAAAGATGTAGAGAAAGCCATGGAAAGAATGGAACACATCAGACTTTTATGTAACAGTTTTCCTACGCCAGTATTCCTTTTCTGTATTATTCTATGGCAGTAAAGGACGTGATATTAGAATGTATACCACGGCTGCTGTGATTTGCATTTCTGAACGATGATGGCTAGAAAACGCGCTATAACGTTAATTGTAACATTTAACAGTGTCAGATTAGCTGCGTATTCGTTTTACCTCATTATTTGCATGTCTGCCATTTCCTCGTTTTTGTGTTGTGTCGTGATCTTCTTGCCGAGAAGAAAATTAAATCCAGGGGGCCTTGACTTGCTTGTTTGTTTACACAGATATATGTATGTACACCGGAAACACTCAACTTCAAAGCTCAAGTCGCTTTAAGTACCTACAAATAAATTTAATTGAATGTTTACAAACCTTGAGCACAAGAAAATGAACATATTGACAAAGTAAACTGCTACAATTTCCCGCAAAGAAAATACCCTATCAACAGAAATAGAAAGTAAAGCAAATATATGAACGTAATTATTACTTTCTCTACACGTGCTATGTAGATAGCGTATAGATAAGGTATTGTATTCCACCCAAAAATTCGATACCGAGATTTCACTGGAAATATATGCTTTGGGTCCCCCTGAATCTAAAAAAAGAGCATTTTTGGAAAAAGATTCGTATGTGTGGACAGTATAGCTCATAAATGTAAAGACCGTTAAAACCCAAAGTTGGTATTTAGGTTTGGTATCTTCCAAGGATGCGACACGAACATTTTCAGGAAATCCCCCCCCCCCAACTACCCTTTACATGGCACTTTTTTCGAACATTTTGATTTTCACAAAAATGGCTCTAAGGATTTTGATTAAAATATCGTATATTAAAGATATTTACCTGAAAAATAAAATGCATATTTTGAATTTTTAAGGAATAGACTCTGAAGACTATTTTATTTTGGATGAAAATCACGGAATTATGCGTAACTGCTAAACTGTAAGGGATGGACAAAAAGTTACCACACAAACAATATGGAGCACGTTAAAACACACAATTAATGCTAATACGGTTTCGGTAGAGTTTTGAGATATTCATTATTTTTGGTTTCAGCTTTGAAAAACTTACTTTTTGCAGAGGTGTAGAGAAATACATGTGAATGGAACACATAACATGTTTTACTTTCTCTTCCATTTATCTATAGTAGGCAGAGGAGGTACTGTATTCCAACAAAAAATCTGATGTGTTCCATTCACATGACTTTCTCTACATCTCAGCAAAAAAATTAATGTTAAAAAGCTTATGCTTCTACTTACTTCATGCTAATCGAGAAAAAATTAGCAGAAAAAGCCTTACTGCTTGCTTCCTTGTAAGTAGAAGCGGAATAAGGGAGTACCATAGGTTAAAGTGATAGTCAAAAGCTGGTTGCTATGTAAGTGGAGTTCCTTTGTTTGTATGGACAAGAGTTGATAAATTCCTGTATGAGAAAAGTATGTTTTTCAAAGCTGAAACCAAAAACAAGGAGTACCTCAAAAACGATCAACTCCATGAAAAAAATTATATAACATAAATTGTGTGCTTTAACGTGCTCTACGTTTTTTGTGGGCTAAGTTTTTGTCCATCTTTTACAGTTTAGCAGTTATGCAAAATTACGTAAAATTCATCCAGAATAAAGTAGTCTTTAGAGGCTATTCCCAGACAATTCAAGATGTACATATTATTTGTCAAGTGTATGTATTTAATATATGATGTTTTAATCAAAATCGTTAGAGCCATTTTTTAGAAAATCAAAATTTTAGAACATTTTTCCATGTGAAGAGTAGTTGGGGTGGGAGGATTTTCTTGAAAACCTTCGTGTCGCATCCTTGGAAGATACTGAACTTAAATACAAAGTTAGATATTTAACGACACACACACACACGTACACACAAACAGACAGACACTCAGACGGACATTTTTCTAAAAATGCTTTTTTTGGATTCAGGTGGTCTCAAAACATGTATTTCCGGTAAAATCTCAATATCGATTTTTTGGGTACAATGCAATACCTTCTCTATACACTATGTACATAGTACATATAGAGAAAGTAAAAATGTATGTGACATAAATTGTGTTTTATCGTGATCTACATTTTTGTGTGGTAAGTTTTTGCCTATCTCTTACGGTTTACCAGGTACTCAAAATTCAGCAAAGTTCATTCAGAATAAAGAGGTCTCCAGAGGCTATTCCCAGAAAGTTGAAGATATTCAATTTATTTGGTATGTAAATATCTTTAATACACGTATTTTAATGAAAATGGTTAGAGCCATTTTTGAGAAAATAAATACTACCGAACATTTTTCCATGTAAAGAGAAGTTTATGGAGGGAAGATTTTCTTTAAAATCTTCTTGTGGCATCCCTGCAAGATACCAAACATAAATAGTAAGTTGGGTATTTAACGGTCTTCTGGTTTTTGTTGTCCACAGTCAGGTCCTAAACGTTTAGCTGCAGTGAAATCTCGGTATCGAATTTTTGGGTGAAATACAATAGCTTCTCTATACACTATGTACATAGTACGTGTAGAGAAAGTACAAATGTTTGATGTGTATGTGATAATCTGATGTAACATCCGATAGTAATCAATGTTACGATGTGACAAACAAGCAAAGTTTAATTTGAGTGAAATCAAGTATGCTATATTGATCTGAGGAGCCAATCATTTGCTCGTTACAGAATCCTGGCGCCAAACAGCACGTTAATGGCCAACTCTGTTAATCAAGGAAGCGATAAATTGCCTAGATATGTGATATAGACACAAGCAGTGGTGCCAACCATACTTGCAGCCTGAAACTAATCGGACAGAATTACTAGTAAACATTAATATTGATAGTGGTTCTATGTCCTACAGCAAGTTGGTCTTTCAGCACAACTGGTGTGATCTTTGTACATCCATAGAGATTCAATATTTACATATACCCCTCTTGCTTCGGGCGCTATATCCATCTAAAAATCTGATGTGATCTATTCACATGACTTTCTCTGCATCTTTCTAAAATTATAAACATTAGCAGAAGCGGTCTTATTACTTAGTTCCTTGTAAGTAGAAGGGAAATAAAGGAATATACTAGGTAAACGGACAGTCAAATGTTTTAAAAAGTGGTTGCTATGGGATTGAAATCTGTTTCTTTGCGTGGCCAGGAGTTGACAAGTTCCTGTATGAGAAAAATATATTAAAACTGAAATCAATAACAAGTAATATCTATTTTATACCTATGGTTCCAAAATGAGTGGAATGTTTGGTTGCGCTGTGGTACATCTGCAGCAACCTTTCGGTTTACCCCACTATATTCTCCTGTGAACCTTTCGCCTTAGAATACATGATGGGAACTGCTGTTACATGATCTAGCTCTTAAAACTCAATAGTGAGAAAAATGTTACTGTTGTATAATAAACTGGGATGGAACGTGTCTCACATAGGTACGATGGTCAAGTCCCGGGCCTCACACAGATAGGCCAGTTAGACGCTAGCATCGTATAGTTTATCTCTAGACTAGCTTGTAGCCATAGTTACAGGTCAATAGCTTGTTTAGTTTTCCAATGACAGCATTTTAAACAAGACAACTTTAGAGTTTTCACGAAATTGGAGGATTTGGAAAAACGAGCAGTGATTAAATACTTCCATTTGAAAGTTTTAACGCCTACAGAAATCAAGGAGGAAATGGACAGTACAGTGAAAGACTCTGCCTCTTCATATTCAATGATTAAAAGGTGGGTTGCACAGTTTAAAATGGGACGTACGAGCACTAGTGATGAGCCTCGCTCTGGACGCCCTGTAGAAGTGATAACTCCAGAGATCATTGTAAAAATTCATCCTTTTGTACTGAAGACCGCAGATTAAAGTTGTTTGAGATAGCAGAGGCTGTAAACATATCAAAAGAACGTGCAGTTAATATTTTAAGTAATGTTTTGGGCTTTCACAAATTGAGTGCCGCGTTTGTTGACACCTGATCAAAAGTTGTCAAAGAAATGAGACGGTTTATTACCATGGATGAATTTTGGATACATCACTACACTCCAGAAAGTAAATCACAGTCAAAACAGTGGATTGCGCCAGGTGAACCAACTCCAAAAGGGCAAAGTCAATATTGTCAGCTAACAAGGTTATGGCGAGTGTTTTCTGGGATACACAGGTAATTATATTTATTGATTACTTGGAAAAGGGTAAAAATATCACTGGTGACTACTACACAAGCTTAGTGCAACGTTTGTGTGATGGGGTGAAAAGAAAATACCTCATTTCGCAACAAAAAAAAACATCTTGTTTGAGCACGACAATGCTACGGAATTTCTGTTAATCGATAAGACATGTAATGTGTAGTGACAAGATTCGTATTGGGCATTGCTAATTGTTACACATTCATAGCTCGTTGCCAAAGAATCTGACAGCTTCAGTGCCAATGTCTCAGTGGCCTTGAAAGATCCAACAGTTGCCTTAATATAGTAACGTTTGTAAAATTATATCATCATATAATGTGATTGTAAATTGATTCACATCTTTAAAATTTATTGTAGTCGCGATGTGACTTTAATGTTAAAGCGACAATAATGATGATAATAAAACGAATATCACGAAAACGGTCAACTCTACAGCAAAAATACACATAAGATATAAATTGTGTATTTTAACAAGATCAACATTTTTTGTGTAGTAAACTTTCTCTATCTCTTACCGTTTACCAGTTACGCAAATTTAAGCAGTATGAACAGTTCATGAGAAGCTATTCCCAGAAAATTCTCATTTTATTTGCCATGTAAATATCTTTAATATTGCCATTTTAAGTAAAATCGTTATAGCCATTTATGAGTACATCAAAATTTTGGAACAGTTAGGGTATCTTGAGGTGGGGAGATTTTTCTCAAAGTCTTCGTGTCGCATCCTTGGAAGATACTAAACTTAAATACCAAGTTTGCTATTTTATCAACTTTTTGTATTTGAGTTATCGTGTTCACAGACATACACACACAACGCGCGCTCGCACCTTTTTTGTAAAAATTTTGTTTTTTTTATGCTTTATGTTTAATTTGTCCACAAAGTAGGCTACAATACTTGTGGAAAAAGCTAACCTCAAAATTAAAGATTCGCTTATAATCCTGCAATTATTTTGTCCACAAAGTAGGATATAATACTCGTGGAAAAAGCTATCCTCGACATCAAAGATTCACTGTTACTTTGTCCACAAAGTAGGCTACAATACTCGTGGAAAAAGCTATCCTCGACATCAAAGTTTCGACCGTTATTTTGTCCACAAAGTAGGCTACAATACTCGTTGAAAAAGCTAATCTCGACATCAAAGATTCGACTGTTATTCCTGCCACAAAGTAGGCTAAAATACTCGTGGAAAAAGCTAATCTCGATTCGCTTATGATCCTGCAGTTATTCCTGCCACAAAGTAGGCTATAAAACTAACCTCGACATCAAAGATTCGCTTATGATGCTGCAGTTATTCCTGCCACAAAGTAGGCTACAATACTCGTGGAAAAAGCTAACCTCGACACAAAGCTTCGACTGTTATTTTGTCCACAAAGTAGGCTACAATACTCGTGGAAAAAGCTAACCTCGACGTCAAAGATTCGCATATGATGCTGCATTTATTCCTGTCACAAAGTAGGCTAAAATATTCGTGGAAAAAGCTAACCTCGACGTTAAAGATTCGCTTATGATCCTGCAGTTATTCCTGTCACAAAGTAGGCTATAAAACTAACCTCGACGTCAAAGATTCGCTTATGATCCTGCAGTTATTCCTGTCACAAAGTAGGCTATAAAACTAACCTCGACGTCAAAGATTCGCTTATGATGCTGCTGCAGTTATTCCTGTCACAAAGTAGGCTATAAAACTAACCTCGACGTCAAAGATTCGCTTATGATCCTGCACGTATTATTCCTGTCACAAAGTAGGCTATAAAACCAACCTCGACATCAAAGATTCGCTTATGATGCTGCAGTTATTCCTGTCACAAAGTAGGCTATAAAACTAACCTCAACGTCAAAGATTCGCTCATGATGCTGCAGTAATTCCTGTCACAAAGTAGGCTATAAAACTAACCTCAACGTCAAAGATTCGCTCATGATGCTGCAGTTATTCCTGTCACAAAGTAGGCTATAAAACTAACCTCGACGTCAAAGATTCGCTTATGATGCTGCAGTTATTCCTGTCACAAAGTAGGCTATAAAACTAACCTCAACGTCAAAGATTCGCTTATGATGCTGCAGTTATTCCTGTCACAAAGTAGGCTATAAAACTAACCTCAACGTCAAAGATTCGCTCATGATGCTGCAGTTATTCCTGTCACAAAGTAGGCTATAAAACTAACCTCAACGTCAAAGATTCGCTTATGATGCTGCAGTAATTCCTGTCACAAAGTAGGCTATAAAACTAACCTCAACGTCAAAGATTCGCTCATGATGCTGCAGTTATTCCTGTCACAAAGTAGGCTATAAAACTAACCTCGACGTCAAAGATTCGCTTATGATGCTGCAGTAATTCCTGTCACAAAGTAGGCTATAAAACTAACCTCAACGTCAAAGATTCGCTTATGATGCTGCAGTAATTCCTGTCACAAAGTAGGCTATAAAACTAACCTCAACGTCAAAGATTCGCTTATGATGCTGCAGTAATTCCTGTCACAAAGTAGGCTATAAAACTAACCTCAACGTCAAAGATTCGCTTATGATGCTGCAGTAATTCCTGTCACAAAGTAGGCTATAAAACTAACCTTGACATGAAAGATTCGCTTATGATGCTGCAGTTATTCCTGTCACAAAGTAGGCTATAAAACTAACCTCGACGTCAAAGATTCGCTCATGATGCTGCAGTTATTCCTGTCACAAAGTAGGCTATAAAACTAACCTCGACGTCAAAGATTCGGTTATGATGCTGCAGTTATTCCTGCCACAAGGTAGGCTATAAAACTAACCTCGACGTCAAAGATTCGCTCATGATGCTGCAGTTATTCCTGTCACAAAGTAGGCTATAAAACTAACCTCGACGTCAAAGATTCGCTTATGATGCTGCGGTAATTCCTGTCACAAAGTAGGCTATAAAACTAACCTCAACGTCAAAGATTCGCTTATGATGCTGCAGTAATTCCTGTCACAAAGTAGGCTATAAAACTAACCTCAACGTCAAAGATTCGCTTATGATGCTGCAGTAATTCCTGTCACAAAGTAGGCTATAAAACTAACCTCGACGTCAAAGATTCGCTTATGACGCTGCAGTTATTCCTGTCACAAAGTAGGCTATAGAACTAACCTCGACATCAAAGATTCGCTTATGATTCTGCAGTTATTCCTGTCACAAAGTAGGCTATAAAACTAACCTCAACGTCAAAGATTCGCTTGTGATGCTGCAGTTATTCCTGTCACAAAGTAGGCTATAAAACTAACCTCAACGTCAAAGATTCGCTTATGATTCTGCAGTTATTCCTGTCACAAAGTAGGCTATAAAACTAACTTCGACATCAAAGATTCGCTTATGATGCTGCAGTTATTCCTGTCACAAAGTAGACTATAAAACTAACCTCGACATCAAAGATTCGCTTATGATGCTGCAGTTATTCCTGTCACAAAGTAGGCTATAAAACTAACCTCGACGTCAAAGATTCGCTTATGATCCTGCAGTTATTCCTGTTACAAAGTAGGCTACAATACTCGTGGAAAAAGCTAACCTCGACGTCAAAGATTCGACCGTTATTTTGTCCACAAAGTAGGCTCAATACTCGTTGAAAAAGCTAACCTCGACGTCAAGGATTCGCTTATGATGCTGCAGTTATTCCTGTCACAAAGTAGGCTATAGAACTAACCTCAACGTCAAAGATTCGCTTATGATGCTGCAGTAATTCCTGTCACAAAGTAGGCTATAGAACTAACCTCGACATCAAAGATTCGCTTATGATGCTGCAGTTATTCCTGTCACAAAGTAGGCTATAAAACTAACCTCGACGTCAAAGATTCGCTTATGATCCTGCACTTATTCCTGTCACAAAGTAGGCTATAAAACTGACCTCGACATCAAAGATTCGCTTATGATGCTGCAGTTATTCCTGCCACAAAGTAGGCTATAAAACTAACCTCGACATCAAGATTCGCTTATGATGCTGCAGTTATTCCTGTCACAAAGTAGACTATAAAACTAACCTCAACGTCAAAGATTCGCTTATGATGCTGCAGTTATTCCTGTCACAAAGTAGGCTATAAAACTAACCTCGACATCAAGATTCGCTTATGATGCTGCAGTTATTCCTGTCACAAAGTAGGCTATAAAACTAACCTCGACATCAAAGATTCGCTTATGATGCTGCAGTTATTCCTGTCACAAAGTAGGCTATAAAACTAACCTCGACATCAAAGATTCGCTTATGATGCTGCAGTTATTCCTGTCACAAAGTAGGCTATAAAACTGACCTCGACATCAAAGATTCGCTTATGATGCTGCAGTTATTCCTGCCACAAAGTAGGCTATAAAACTAACCTCGACATCAAAGATTCGCTTATGATGCTGCAGTTATTCCTGTCACAAAGTAGGCTATAAAACTAACCTCGACATCAAAGATTCGCTTATGATTCTGCAGTTATTCCTGTCACAAAGTAGGCTATAAAACTAACCTCGACATCAAAGATTCGCTTATGATCCTGCAGTTATTCCTGTCACAAAGTAGGCTATAAAACTAACCTCGACATCAAAGATTCGCTTATGATGCTGCAGTTATTCCTGCCACAAAGTAGGCTATAAAACTAACCTCGACATCAAGATTCGCTTATGATGCTGCAGTTATTCCTGTCACAAAGTAGACTATAAAACTAACCTCAACGTCAAAGATTCGCTTATGATGCTGCAGTTATTCCTGCCACGTCGCTAAACTTTTCACGTATTCCTTCAAGCCAAAAACAAGGCAAAAGCGATGCAGTCAGCCAACTTTGAAACTTAAAATTATTATTCTCCTTGTTGCGCGGCCTTCTTTATTCCGTGCGTGCCCACATGTCTAGGCCTGCTCTAACACAATTAATACTCTTTCTTCCTTCCTCTGTTTTAAACTGTTTCCTCTCTTATTTTTCTTTTCCTGGAAATTCATATACTGGCAGAAATTCGCTTTGGGGAGGGGAGCCTCAGTGGCGTGGCTTAATTTCATCTTAAAACAAAAACAGCTTCTCCTTTACTAAACATTTTTATTTGAATTTTTTTTTTTGGAGGAAAGTCTGGTGTTGGTGTATCTCAGGTTACATGTTCATTTACGTGAAAATTAAATTTTGTGAAGAAGAGAATAGAATAAAACAAAATAAAAACAAATATCTTATTACTGTACTTGGGCGGCCATCACCTTTTATTTTCTCTACACGCGTGTTTAGAAAAAGGTTCGTATGTGTGTCTGTGGACAACATAGCTCAAAAACGAAAACACCGTTGAATACCAAACTTGGTATTTTAGTTTGGCATCTTCCAAGAATGCGACACGAAGATTTTCAAGAAAATCCCCCCACCCCAACTACCCTTTATATGGGACTTTTTTCGAAAACTTTTAATTTTCTCATAAATGAGTCTTACGATTTTGATTAAAATATCGTCTTTTAAAGATATTTACCTGACAAATAAAATGTATTCGGTGAATTTTCTGGGAATAGCCTGTGAAGACTACTTTATTCTGGATGGATTTTACGGAATTTTACATTTTTTGTGTGGAAAGTTTTGCCCCGTCTGTTACGGTTTAGCAGTTATGTAGAGTACCTTAAAATACACACTTTATGTTATGCTTTTCTCATACAGGAATTTGTCAACTGTTCATACAAACAAATGAACTTCAGTCTCATAGCAACCAGCTTTTGGCTAACACTTTAACCTATGGTACTCCTTTATTTCATTTCTACTTGCAAGGAAACAAGTAATAAGATTATTTCTGGTAATTTTTTCTCATTAGCATGAAGTAAATAGAAGCATAATCTTTTTAAGAATAATTTGTTGCAGAGATGTAGAGAAAGTCATGTGAATGGAACATTTAAGATTTTTTTATTCAGGGGGTCTGGTGAAATCTCGGTATCGAATTTTTGGGTGCAATACAATACTTTCTCTATACGTAGTACGTTTAGAGATATTAAAAATGTGCTTTTGTGGTGAAAATCACAATTTAATCTCGCTTTAATGGCAACATTCCTGTAAATGTTTATCTTAATTAACCTGAAGCAAGGAAACAATATGCTTTTGTAAGAAGGTTTCTTAGAGGAGTGGGTAGAAAGAGTCAAGTGAAAATTAGTGCTGCTTTGAGATTGAGTTAATTGCAACATATAAAAGGTCTGTTAGCAAGAACACTGTTCAAACAAAGGAACTAGAAGAGAATAAACAAAGACAAAAGATAGTCCATCAGAGCAAATCAACACACAAGAATTTGCTTTACGTGTGTATATTCAAAAGAGGGTCATATATTTACACGAGTGGCACGAACATCTTCAGCAAATATTAGACCACGACACAGAGAAAAGAAATACTCTCTGGAAATAATCTTTCCACGTCCGCGCTCTACGTTTTTCTCTTTTTTCTGCTCTATTTTCTAATTTAATTCCCTAGAAAAGAGATTCTGCTAACACAAGTAAAGTTTATACATGGAATTTGAGATTAATAGTGGTTGGAAAAAAGGAAAATGTAACGAGTGAGTCAACTTGTGGCAAATTTCCTCAAATGCATTCCTCGATCTCCGACAACTACAGGGGCTTTCAAAACAATATCAGTGAAATTATGGACTATTTTCTTTCTCTTGTTTGTACATTAGTAAAGAAAATATTGCATCCACTCAAAAATTCGATACGGAGATTTCACCACAAATGCACGTTTTAGGCATCCATAGTAGATACAAAAAAAAAAAAAAAAAAAAAAAAAAAAAAAAAAAAAAAAAAAAAAAAGGAAGGTTGGTAGTGCTTGTGTGTCTGTGTCAGTAAGAACACGATAACTCAAAAACAAAAGTCACTAAAACACCAAACTTAGTATTTAAGTTTGGTATCTTCTAAGGATGAGACACGAAGATTTTGAGGAAAATCCCCCTACCACAAACTGCCCTTTACATGGAACTTTTTCGAAACTTTTTATTTTCTTAAAAATGGCTCTAACGACTTTGTTTAAAATAACGTATATTAAAGATATTTACCTGAAAATTAAAATGTATATCCTCAATTTTTTGGGAATAGCCTCTGAAGACTACTTTATTCTCGATGAATATTACGGAATTTTGCATAACTGATATACGGTAAAAGATGGATAAAAACGTACCACATAAAAAACGTAGAGCACGTTAAAACACACAATTTATGTTATACACCATTTTTTTTGTGGAGTTGGTCGTTTTTGAGAAATTCCTTGTTTTTGGTTTCAGCTTTAAAAAACTTATACTTTTCTCATTCAGGAATTTGTCATCTCCTGTCCATACAAACAAAGGAACATCAGTCACATAGCAACCAGCTTTTGACTATCACTTTAACCTATGGTACTCCCTTATTTCGCTTCTACTTACAAGGAAGCAAGTAATAAGACTATTTCTGTTAATTTTTATCTCGGTTAGCATGAAGTAAATAGAAGCATAAGGTTTTTAACAATAAGATTTGAAGACTCCCCACCGTGACTACAACAACTTTGTTGAAGGTGTCACTATCCAAAAGTGGAAACAAGAATAGTCCAACAGCAAACTGCACACTCTCGCCGATTCTGGCTACTCATACAAATCATTTCATCGTAAGGACCAGACTGTACTGACACATCACTCACACCTTCTGTCTCGTGAAAACCCACCGATGTGCAACTGTCAGCTAACAGTGAAACATCTTATTACCAGCTGCAGTCTCTATGAGGAACAACGTGCCAAACGACAGCCCTGGACCAATTCTCCAACAAAGTCTTCAACTTCTTACAAGTAAGCCAATTGTGTCATAAACTTTAATCTAAAGTTCTTGTTTCGATCTATATATTTCAAAATGTTAAAGTAAACGCTAAATATTGTCCTAGTTCACAACAAACATAAACTAACTTTTCTCTTACTTGTAAAATACTGCATTGAGTTTACCTTTTTATGTATACCTTAAATTTGCAATGTGAATGTATTCAACTAATGTACTGTAACCCTAATGAGAAGTCGCGATATAACCATTGCACTTAAAGTGACTTTAAATAAATAAATTAAAAAAACAATAATTTGTTGCAGAGATGTAGAGAAAGTCATGTACATGGAATACATAAGATTAATCTTTTTTAACCCAGGTTTGTTTTCACGAATGCTTGCATTCAGTTTTGTTAGAAGTTGAGAGTAGCATTCTCCAGTAATGGTTTTACCTTTTTCGAAATAGTCAATCAACAAAATTCGTTTGGCAGCCTAAAACACTGACGCTATGATCTTTCCCGCCGATGCCACCGTCCTCGCCTTCTTTGGAGCTGAAGAACCAGCTTCTGTCCACTGCCTCGAACGGGTGTGTAGTGGTGAATCCATGTTTCGTCCATTGTGACGTATCGTCGCAAAAAGTCACTTCTGTTCTTCTGAAAATGCGCCAAGCACTTTTCAGAAAGTGTCGTGCGAATCCGTTTGTTATCCACAGTGAGGATACGCGGCACCATCTTGCGCAAAGTTTTTTCATGTTTAATTCCTGATGCAAGATGTGATCAATACGTTCCTTTGAAATTCCAAGAGCATTAGCAATTTCACGCACCTTTCTACGCCGATGTTTTCCGGTGTGGTTACTGTTTGGTCGTCCTTCGCGTGGACGCTTTCACGGCCACGTTTAAAATCGGCCGCCCACTTCTTCACAGTGGAAACTGAAGGTGAAGACTCACCATACACATTTACAATCCGCAAATGAATTTCTGTAGCTCTTAAACCTTCTTTTATGAAGAATTTTATCACAACACGATGCTCCAATTTCTCCATTTTCAAAGCAATGCGCACTTCCACTGCTTCAAACAACTGCCTACAGTCAACTATTGCCTGGAATGACTTGCAATTTTACATAGAGTCTATTAACATGTGTACCAACGTAAAGACAGAAAATCATGTAAGTAGTGCTGCGATCTCTGGGTGAGGCCGAGAACTTTTCAGACCACCCTCGTACACAGAGTTAGGAAGTTGGTACCGTTCGCCGTCCCGTCATGCAGGTTGCGACCTACCATCTCGCCACATCAATACATGAGAAGCCAAGTGGAGAGGTAAACAAACCTGTATTCAAGTAAAAAATTCTTTTTCCAGGGAACAAAAATGGCATTCGTGAATGCGCACTTATTCAGACCATTATTTACAACCTACACATTGTTACATACAGCGATGGAAATAATTATTGCATCACCTTCCATATTTCAGTATTTTTGTTCTAATCATTGAATAACTGAGCTAAATTGGCTTGGTTTCTCTCTATTTCTATTATGAACTATTAAATACAATTATGCACAATACTTTTTATTGATTTTATTTTATTCTTATGCATAATTTCTCTAAAACAAAAATTTATTTATAATTTAGCGCTTTCAGAAAAAAATGAATGTAATCAAATATGGCTGCTAATCTATTTTTTTCTTCTGAAATATTAATACAAATGATTGGTAAACACTACAAATTAAAGTTGTGATTTAAAACTCATACTTTTTAGTGTTGTAAATATATAACTGCCTCATATGAATACAGTGTTGTCATTTAGCTCCAGCACGTGCTTTTATCACCGCTTGCATCGTGAAGGCATTAAATTCTGATTGAGTTCACGAAACCACACACGCACAGGAGTCTCCAACAATTCCTCTTTATTTTGTGGCTTCTTTTTACTTTCTCTATACACACTATGTACACCAAAAAATTAGATACCGAGATTTCACCGGAAATATATGTTTTAGGGTCCCCTGAATCCAAAAAATGTATTTTCAGAAAAAGGTCCGTGTGTGTGTCCGTGTGTAGTGTGTCCGTATGCCAGTGTGTCCGTGTGTCTGTGAACAGGATAACTCAAAAACGAAAAGTCGGTAAAGCACCAAACTTGGTATTTAAGTTTAGCATATTCCAAGGATGCGACACGAAGATTTTGAGAAAAATCGCCCCACCCCAAACTACCCTTTACATGGAACTTTTTTGGAAAGTTTTGATTTTCTAAAAATGGCTGTAACGATTTTTATTAAAATATGGTATATTAAAGACATTTAGCTGAAAAATAATATGTATATTTTGAATTTTCTGGGAATAGCCTCTGAAGACTACTTTATTCTGGGTCAATTTTACGGAATTTTGCATAACTGCTAAACCGTCAGAGATGGACAAAAACTTACCACACAAAAAATCTAGAGCACTTTAAAACACAAAATTTATGATATATACATTTTTTTCCGTGTAGTTGATTGTTTTTGAGATACCCCTTGTTTTTGGTTTCAGTTATAAAAAACATACTTTTCTCATACAGGACTTTGTGAACTCGTGTCCATACAAACTTCAGTCACATAGCAACCAGCTTTTGATCATCACTTTAACCTATGGTACTCCCTTGTTTCGCTTCTACTAACCATGAAGCAAGTAATAAGACTATTTCTGCTAAATTTTTCTCGATTAGCAGGAAGTAAATAGAAGCATAAGCTTTTTAACAATAATTTATTGCAGAGATGTAGAGAAAGTCATGTGAATGGAACACATCAGATTTTTGGTAACAGCATTCCCCGGAACCTTCCAACAATTCTCTATTTTCAGACCACTCTAACACTTGAACCCCATTTTGCCTAAAGAAGGTTTTGCCTGAAACACATGATTATTATACTGGAACATGATCTGCTTCATCTTGGTACAAATATTGATCACTGGGCTTGCCTTCAAAGCTCTGTGGCAAGGAGCAGAATCATCCTGAAAAATGCAATTGGAAACTTCTGCAAAGTGGTCTCTTAATGTGGGCATAAGCCTTCTTTCAAGGATGCCCATGTAGACGCTTGCATTGGCAGTAGTGTTTATGAAGTCAAGATGGCCCACTTCATGGCTGGAAATGCATCCCCAGACCATCTGCTCTTGTGGATGTTTGACTGTGACGAAGGTACACATTCTTCACAAATTCTTCTTCCTTGGTCGTACGAACACTTTTCCATCGGAGCCATGCAGATTCGTCTGAAAAGATTATTCTGTCGCACATCCCCGGTGTCCATTTAACATGTGCTTTTAGTCGCCGTTGTGGCATGGTTTTAGTCATCTTTCTGGTACGACGAGCAGGGAGTCCAATGGTCTGTTTCTGGCACTTCTACCGGTTACTGCCATGTCACACATTTCTTCCCAGTCTCGCTTTAGTTCAGTGGATGATAGGCGATGATCACTTAGGGAAAGTCTTTTCAATACCCTATCCTGTTTCACAGTTGATGCCCTTTTTGGACCTCTTCCTTTCTTCCGATCAACATTTCCTTCCATAATTTCGAAATGGTACTCTGATTAAAACCTGTTTCTCTTGTGCTGAGGCCAACTGGAGAATAAGCAGCTTTCTTGTCTGGTGTTAATTCCACTGACCTGCCCAACTTTTCATTGTCGTGTCGTGCTGTATACTCACAGCTTCATTGCAATGACAACAGAGAGCTGTCTCTCCTCAATTGCATCTTCACGAAGAAAAACACCACAGTATTAATCTGGATTGCTTCACACACCAACATACATGGAAGTGATTTAGCCGACAAAGCAGCCAAAGATGCAACAAATCTTCCAAGTTCGAAAATTCCATATCAAGATGTCAACGCTCATTTGAAAAGAACTCTCCGCGATACATGGAAAAGCTCTTGGGTTACCTCTCCCAAAGTAAACTCCACGACGCAAGAGGTAATTCTACAGCACCATTTTCAGTTAAATTCCTAAATCGCCGTCACCAGATACTCATAGATAGAATCCGAATTGGACACACAAAACTTACACACTCCTACATCCTCTCTAAAGAAGAGCACAAGGTGCAATACAAGAAACACTATCCAGCACATAGTCGAGAACTGCCCGCGCTACCAACTCTACAGGAAAAAACTCAGGATTCCAGAGAACCTAAAGCTGCCAATGAAGGACTCGAGCTCATGTCTTAGACTGATACAGTTTTTTTAAAAGCACCAAATTGTATGATAAATTATTGTAAACCTGCTTCACAATGCAATCTCACTGTAAACAATGTATGTGAATTTGTTTAATATTTTAGCTTGGAAAATATTGTAAAGTTAATGTACTGTATAATGTTATATGTTTATCCCATGTGTTAAAGTTTGTATAATGTTTTTAAAGTCGCTATAAGACCTTGTATTAAAAAAAAAACAGCTCTGTATTGTTGGGAAAATGTAATAGGAACTCTTAATTATAAAGGCCACCAACAATTTAACAACAATTGACTGTCATAACCTGAAGCAAACATCTGCCAAAAATAAAAATACTGATATAGAGAAGGTCATGCAGTCATTATTTCCACCACTGTATATAAGAGTGACTGACTGATTTCCTTCTTTATATATGTGCATTATGAAAACACCCAAGCGGATCGTAATATTTACTGATGAAATAATATCCAAATAATTTGTTAAATATCTTCAGACTCCTACTAGATAAAAACGAAAGCGGGAATTAAAGTAAATCTTTACTGATCTGCAGCCGTATTACTGAAAACATCATTCTACGTTCCGACAAACAACATTTGTAATGCGAAAAAGTTGGTTCTGCTTCGCATGATGTGATCGGGACATATTTGAACTATTTTTATGAGTACCGTCTCAGCATTGTGGGATTAAAAGTGCAGCTGGCATGTGATACATCATACTGAAACCTGCATTCTTTTCAATTACGATTTTTATTACTTTCCCTACACGTACTATGTACATAGTATATAGAGAAGGTAATGTATTGCATACAAAAATTCGATATCGGGATTTCACCGGAAATATATGTTTTACGGCCCCCTGTATTAAAAAAAACATTTCTAGAAACATTTTAAGAAAAATTAGCAGAAATAGTCATATTGCTTCCTTGTAAGTAGAAGCGAAATAAGGGACTACCATAGGTTAAAGTGACAGTCAAAAGCTGAAGTTCCTTTGTTTGTTTGGACACGAGTTGAAAAATTCGTGTGTGAGAAAAGTATAAGTTTTTTAAAGATAAAACCAAAAACAAAGAATATATTAAAAACCACGACAAACTGTATACAACATAAATTGTGTGTTTTAATGTGCTCTACATTTTTTGTGTGGTAGTTTTCCTCCATCTCTTGTGGTTTAGCAGTTATGCAAAATTCCGTAAAATTCATCCAGAGTAAAGTAATCTTCAGAGGCCATTCCCGAAAAAATTCAAGATATATATTTTATTTGGCATTTATATGTCTTAGATATAAACGATTTTAATCAAAATCGTTAGAGTCATTTTTGAGAAAATAACAATTTTCGAAAAAAATTCCATGTAAAGGGTAGTTGCAGGTGTGGGGAGAGTATCTTTTATATCTTCGTGTGGGATCCTTGGAAGTTACCAAACTTAAATACCAAGTTTGGTGTTTAACGGTCTTTTTGTTTTTGAGCTAAGCTGTCCAAAGACACACACACAGAACCTTTTTCTAAAAATATTTTTTTGGGATTCAAGGGGACCCAAATTTTGTATTTCCTGTGAATATCTTTATCGAATTTTTTTGGTGCATTATAATACTTTCTCTATACACTTTATACATGCTACGTTTCGAGAAAGTAAAAAAAATACGTAACATAAATTGTGTGGTTTAACGACTTCTACATGTTTTGTGTCCTAGATTTTGGTAGGTTATGCAAAATTCCAGAAAATTAATCCAGAATAAAGAGGTCTTCAGAGGTATTCCCAAAAATGCAAGATATACATTTTATTGGTCATGAAAATATCATTAATATACGATATTTTAATCAAAATTGTTAGAGCCATTTTTGAGATATAAAAATTTATCGAAAAATGTTTTTATGGATGCTGTATCTAGGGGTTGCCGAGTTTGGTATTGAGCTATGCTGCATACACGCGCGCGCGCGCACACACACACACACACACACACACACACAGACAGACACACAGGGACATTTTTCTAAAAATCCTTTTATTCAGGGGTCCCAAAACAGGTATTTGCAGTGAAATCTCGATAAGGAATTTTTGGGTGCAATACAATACATTCTCTATACACAATGTACATAGTACGTGTAGCGAAAGTAATAACAAGACACAAGACGATCGTTCGTCATGGCAACTTGAATCCCCGCTCCCCTCTCCCTACGTGAATTTCAACTGCCCTAGTTTATGCTTATAGTTCGTCTTTTGTCTCAGCGTTTCCAAGTTACAAATAAACGAAAGAGAAACGACAGTTGGAGTAAGATGTCGGAAGTTTTGTTAGTGTGCTAATTTCAGGAGGCTTAGAAACTGTTTTATCTGTTGCATTTTCCAGTAAACGGAGGAATTTTAGTGAATATTCGTGCAAGTTTATGTGCTAGTGTTTGTATCTGGTAAACAGTGGAGTCTGTGTTTTCTCGGGAACTAATGGTGTATTCATTTCTGATGACTGTGGCAGCAAAATCGATTTTGTATAGAAGTGGTGCTAGCGCACACGACAGAAAACTGTTACGTCAAGAAACTTCGGAAAAGGTAGGTGCAATTTTCTTGCTGACTGATCATTATTTCTTTTTCTGGTTTTCTTCCTGTTGAAGTGTAATTATCTAGAAGGTTTGGCACAAAGCGCAACGTAACTTACAAAGATACCTTCCGTAATATAATACACGTCAGCTTTGCATGATATGCTGTATTACATAAGAGATAATATTAGCAATGCTGCCCAGGTACACTTGCGATGTGCAGTAAAATGGGGGTACATTGGTACATTTTTACTTTCTCTACACGTACTATGTACATAGAGAAGGTATTGTATTGCACCCAAAAATACCATACCGAGATTTCACCGGCAATACATGTTTTGCATCCCCCGAATCCAAAAAAATTTTTTTTTGGAAAAAGGTGTGTGTGCGTGTGTGTGTGTGTGTCTATGGACAGCATAGCTCAAAAACGTTAAGTACCAAACTTGGTATTTAAATTTGGTATCTTCCAAGGATGCGACACGAAGATTTTCAGGAAAATACCCCACACCCAAGTACCCTTTACATGGAACTTTTTTCGAAAATTTTGATTTTCTCAAAAATGGCTGTAACCATTTTGATTAAAATATTGTATATTAAAGATATTTACCTGAAAAATAAAATGCAAATTTTGAATTTTTTAGAAATAGCCTCTGAAGACTACTTTATTCTGAGTGAATTTTACGGAATTTTGCATAACTGCTAAACCGTAAGAAATGAACAAAAACTTACCACACAAAAAATGTAGATTACGTTAAACCACACAATTTATGTTGTATACCCTTTTTTTCGTGGAGCTGGTCGTTTTTTAGATACTCCTTACTTTTTGGTTTCAGCTTTGAAGAACTTACTTTGCTCATACGGGAATTTGTCAACTCCTGTCCACACAAATAAGGAACTTCAGACACATAGCAACCAGCTTTTGATTATCACTTTAACCTATGATACTCCCTCATTTCGCTTCTACTTACAAGGAAGCGAGCAATAAGACTATTTCTGCTATTTTTTTCTCGAGTAGCATGAAGTAAATAGAAGCATAAGCTTTTTAACAATAATGTGTTGTAGAGAAAGTCATGTGAATGGAACACATCTGATTTTTTTTAAAACAAAGGTCCGTCTGTGCGTGTGTGTTTGTTTAGCTCAAAAACTAAAATACAAACTTGGTAAGTTCATCATCTTCCAAGAATGCGACACGAAGATTTTAAGGTAAATCCCAGCCCCCCAACCCTTTACGTGAAAAATGTTGATTTTCTCAAAAATGGCTCCAACAATTTTATTAAAATGTTGCATACCTAATATTTTTACATCTCAAATAAAATGTACATTCTTAGCTTTTTACATTTTTACTTTCTCTATGCGCACTATGTGTATAGAGAAGGTATTGCATTCCACCCAAAAATTCGATACCGAGGTTTCACCGGAAATATACGTTTTAGGGTCCCCTGTATCCAAAAAAAGTATTTTCAGAAAAACGTCCGTGTGTGTCCGTATGTCTGTGATCACGATAACTCAAAAAGGAAAAGTCGGTAAAATACCAATCCTGGTATTTAAGTTTAGTACCTTCAGGGATACGACACGAAGATTTTGAGAAAAATCGCCCCACCGCAAACTACATGGAAAAAATTTCGAAAATGTTGATTTTCTCAAATATGGCTCTAACGATTTTGATTACAATTTCGTATATTAAAGATATAGTCTTCTAAGACTACTTTATTCAGAATGAATTTTACGGAATTTTGCATAACTACTAAACCACAAGAGCTGGATAAAAACTTACTACACAAAAAACACAGAGCACATTAAAACACACAATTTATGTTATATACAGTTTTTTCGTGGAGCTGATCCTTTTTGAGATACTCCTTAGTTTTTGGTTTCAGCTTTGAGAAACTTACTTTTCTCATACAGGAATTTGCCAACTCCTGTCCACACAAATAAGGAACTTCAGTCACATAGCAACCAGCTTTTGACTATCACTTTAACCTATGGTACTCCCTTATTTCCCTCCTACTTACAAGGAAGCAAGTAATAAGACTGTTTCTGCCAGTTTTTTCTCGATTAGAATGAAGTAAATAGAAGCATAAGCTTTTTAACAATAATTTGTTGCAGAGATGTAGAGAAAGTCATGTGAATGGACCACATCAGATTTTTACTTTATCTATCCCCGTATGTACATAGGGATAGAGAAGTATTCCACATTCTATTATCTACATCATGCTAAACGAGATAAACATTAGAAAATTTGTCTTTACACAGTTCCTATTAAGCAGAAGGAAAATAAGAGAATACACTAAATACATTCAAATGTTTTAAAAGCTGGTTGCTATGTGAAACAACTGAAGCTCAGTTAATGTAGCCACGTCCCGTTTGGGAAAAGTTAGGTAGTTTAAAATTTAAAATAATAATAAAGAATACCTCGAAAGTCGTCAAATCTCTAACAAAATGTATATGATATAAATTGTGTGCTTTAACAAGATCTACTACGTTTTTTTGTGTAGCAAGTTTTTGTCTATCTGTTAAAGGTTTACCAGTTATGCCAAATTCAACAAGATTTATCCGGAATGAACAGGTCTTCAGAAGCGTTTCACACAAAATTCAAGATATACATTTTATGTGTCATGTAAATCACTTTAATGTGCGGTTTTTTAATCAAAATCGTTAACCATTTTTGAGATAAACAACATTTTGAAAACGTTTTCCATGTAAAGGGTGGTAGGGAGGGGGGGCGGGTTCCAAAAATATTAAGTTTGATATTTAAAGGAATTTTCATTTTTGAGCTATACTGTCCAGACACACACACACACACATACAGAAAATGCTAAATTCTGAAACTTTTTTTTCGAACTCAGGAAATCTCAAAACATATTTCCGGTGAATCTCGACATCGACGTTTTGGGTGGAATACAATATCTTCTCTCTTCAATATGTACATTGTACATACGGGCTAGACAAAGTAAAAATGGAACAGTCGCAACGGAACCGGCTGTTGTGGAGGAAAGGGGAGCTCTCTGACGTCACATATACTCTGATTCCTCTGTTTACCTACGAAAAACCCTGTCTCCTTAGTAACAACAGTAAAAGCAATTGTCCATGTGTACAGTGCGATGTTTTCGATGCTTTACTCTCCACTCGTAAATAAAGGGATTTCTTTTAAGCCGAGTGTACATGCTGGTGTGTTTGTAAGGAAATAAAGTGGTGATACAGTTGGAGGGATGCAGGCTGGGAAACATTGCGATACAAACTCTCGATTTAGCGAGTTATTAAACGTTCGGAGGAGGAAGCTCTTGATCGTGCACGATTTTGATGCGGTGAGTGGCTATGAATGGAAAATATGGCTCGTATCTGTAAGCGATTTCCAATAGTATCGGAATATTGAACGATCGTCATAGCTGTATCAGCACAATGACTTTGTTACACGTCATTAGAATTGCGTTCCGGCCCGGCCCAAAGAAACACCTAAAACTGACAAACAAAATATTCCCGTCAAATAGCTGCTTAATATTTATAATCATAAATAAGGTTTTTTATTTCTAAAAGCTATTGAAACAAATGTTTAATTTCTCTACACGTATTATATACATAGTGTATAGAGAAGGTATTGCATTGCACTCAAAAATTCGATACCGAGATTTCACCGGAAATATATGTTTTAGGGTCCCCTGTACAAAAAAAAACAGTTTTAGAAAAACGTCCGTTTCTGACTTTAAACACGATAACTCTAAACCGAAAATTCGGTAAAATACCAAACTAGGTATCTAAGTCTAGTGACTTCCAGGGAAGCGACACGAAGCTTTTCATAAAAATCTCCCCACCCAAAACAACCCTTTACATGAAAAAAAATTCGAAAATTTTGATTTTCTCAAAAATGGCTCTACTGATATTGATTAAAATACTGTATTTTAAAGATATTTTTAAAACAAAGAAAATGTAGCTTTATATTAAATTTTCTGGGAGTAGTCTCTAAAGACCTCTTTGTTCTGAATGAATTTTGTGTGCTTGGTAAACCGTAAGCTATAGACAACAACATTTTACACAACGAATCTAGATTACATTAAACACACAATTTATGTCATATCTACTTTTTTACTTTCTCTACACGTACTATGCACATAGTGTATAGAGAAGGTACCTCCACCCAAAAATTCGATACCGAGATTTCACCGGAAATACATGGTTTGGGTCCCCCTGAATAAAAAAAAAAAAAAGAATTTTCAAAAAAAGGTCCGTGTGTGTCTGTGGACAGCATAGCTCAAAAAAGACCGTTGAACACCAAACTTGGTATTTAAGTTTCGTATCTTTCAAGAAAATCCCTCCACCCCAACTACCCGTTGTATGAAAAAAAAATAGAAAATTTTGATTTTCTCAAAAATTACTAATATTTTGATTAAAATATCATATATTAAAGACACTTACCTGACAAATAAAATGTACATCTTGAATTTTCTGGGATTAGCCTCTGAAGAATACTTTATTCTGGATGAATTTTACGGAATTTTTCATAGTTGCTAAACCGTAAGAGATGGACAAAATCTTGTCACACAAAACATGTAGAACACGTTAAAACACACAATTTATGTTACATACATTTTTTTCGTGGAGTTGATCGTTTTTGAAATATTCCTTGTTTTTGGTTTCAGCTTTAAAAAACTTATACTTTTCTCATACGGGAATTTGTCAACTCGTGTCCATACAAACAAGGGAATTTCAGTGACATAGCAACCAGCTTTTGACTGTCATTTAACCTATGCTACTCCCTTATTTCACTTTTACTTACAAGGAAGCAAGTAATAAGACTATTTCTGGTATTTTTTTTTCTCGATTAGCAGGAAGTAAATAGAAGCATAAGCTTTTTAACAATACTTTGTTACATCGATGTAGAGAAAGTCATGTGAATGGAACACATCAGATTGTTTTATTCATAAAGACATTTGTACATCAGCGCCAGTTACAATAGACAATATAGTTGAGTTCACAACTGTTTCGTTTCAGAATTTAGATTCTTTATTTAGCGTTTGTTATAGTACATAGTTCATACGAAGGAGGTGGTGCTACACGTCCCTCATTTGTTTCTTCAGCTTTGCTGTCATTTATTCTTCGTTCTGCACGGCCACCTGGAAAAAGATGACCACCTACTGACATTTTTTGATAGATATAAGTTATCATTGTATAAACATGTATTCTGGAATACTGTCAACAGTTATGCATAAACAAAGCATGTAACGATGAAATGAAGCCAAAGGCTAACGAGATAGATAGGCTGTTGCAGAATCACAGTTTGCTAGTCTTAAACATGGCTAACATTAAATAACTCATACATAGCTGTATATTTTAGACGAATTTAACAAGCAGTAATGTACACATAGTGCATAGAGAAAATATTGTTTTCCACCCAAAATTTGGATACCGAGATTTCACCGGAAAAAAAAAAAAAAGAATGTGGGCACCATCACTCAAAAAAAAAATGTCCGTAAATACCTAACTTTATATTTAAGTTAATCGTTTGACTGCCCTCGTGGTCGAGAGGTCAGCGAGTTGAATTCTCATCCGGAGATCCCAGGTTGGATTCCCGGCTAGGGCTTCGAGATTTTCTTTAAGCAGAATTATTCCCTAAATCCCACATCTGGAAGTATGTATGTTTGTGAGAGTGTGTGTGTGTGTGTGTGTTGCGCGCGTTTGAGGAAAAAAAAAGATTTAATAACTCAACGTAAAGAACTTACAGACAGTGGGTTATTTTAATTTAGATGTTAAACGAAACAACAGTAATAATAATAAAAATAATAATAATAAATAATAACAATAATAATAATAATATAATAACAATAATAACAATAATAATAATAATAATATTATAATAACAATAATAACAACAATAATAATAATAATAATAATAATAACAATAATAATAACAATAATAACAATAATAATAACAATAATAATAGTAATAATAATAGTAATAATAATAGTAATAATAATAATAATAATAATAGTAATAATAATAATAATAGTAATAGTAATAATAATAGTAATAATATTAGTAATAATAGTAATAATAATGATGATGATGATGATAATGATAATGATAATAATAATACGTGTCCGGAAAAACAGTATTATTTCATTCTTCCGCCACCGCAACGCTAGTGTCGCAGTTCCATGCATGCGCACGCTCTCTCTGATTTCATTTTCTGTCCACTGACGCCACTACAGCCCGATCGTGTTGTGTTTACAATTGTTAGCTCAAAGAGTTTAAGACAATTTCTAGTTCCGCCGACTGTGAACTGCGTTGTGTAATTATTACGGTTTTTGAACGCAAGGAATGTCTTTTCCTGTAACTCCTACATGCAGCTTATGGCATCGTTACGATCTTTCCTTGACCGGAAATGCTTTCATCTTGCCGATAATAATTGTCCCAAGAGATGAAAACACCAGTTTTAATACTGTGTCAAGAAAGTTTCGGGAATTTGCCAATAAAACACAAAAAACGAATTATTCTTCCAATTTTATTTTATCGCCTTCAAAGTAGGCCCCTTCCGAAATTAAACATTTATACCAAGGAATAAGCCAACCATCAAAACATTTTTGTAGGCACTTTTAGGAATCGATGTCAATTGTCACCGCGAATTTTCCTTTATGTCTTCTATCCTATGAAAACGGGTGCCTCGAAGTGGTAACTTGAGTTTTGGAAAAGAAGGAAATCAGCAGGTGCCTGATCAGGTGAATACGGTGGTTGTCCGATGAAATTTGTTGAGTTTTTGGCCAGAAATTCGCTCACAATAATAGCCTTGTGAGCTGGTGCGTTATCGTGGTGCAGAATCCATGAGTTGTCGTTCCACAAATCTGGCCTTTTCGCCGTATTTGTTCTCTCAAACGCCGCATAACGCTCAGATAATAGTCTTTATTTACCATCTGACCTTCTGGCAAGAATTCTGAGTGCACAACACCGCGATAATCGAGAAAAACTGTCAACATGACCTTTAATTTTGATCGAGTTTGACGTGCTCTTTTAGGTTTCGGTTCAGTTGGAATGCGCCATTCGGAAGCTTGTTGACTGGTTTGAGTGTCAAACTCGTAAACCCATGTCTCATCACCAGTTACAATGCGTTTCATGAATGTGCGGTCGGAACTGGCTCGTTCTAGCATGTCTTCAGCAATCCTTACGCGATTGAGTTTTTGTACAAAATTCAAGTCTTTCGGAACTACCCGAGCTGCAACGCGTTTCATGCCCAAACAATCGTTTAAAATGGTACGAATCGTTTCGTGAGACACAGAAAGCTCAGCGGCAATCTCTCTCAGACCTAAATGACAATTTTCAGACACCATTTTCTTCACTTTAAAGATGTTCAGTTCAGTTGAAACAGTTGATGGCCGACTAGAGCGAGGCAAATCTTCCACCACATCTCGACCACTTTTGAATGCACTGTACCACTCATATGCACGTGTTTTTGATAAAGTCGATTCACCGCAAGCCCTTTGTAACGTTTTCAGCGATTCGGCACACGAAATACCATTTGCAATGCAAAATTTGAGACCGATTCTTTGTTCAATATTTGTATCCATCGTAAAATCGCAAATCATCTTTGAGATGAACTAACAACATGGCGTACTGTAAACAAACTAGATGACAGATGACAATCAAACTCCGCGTGGATATAGAGGAAAGTTGTACCAACTTAGCGACAACAATAATTTAGAATTCCCTTTTAAACAGGATTTTTAAATGATCAATTCCCGGTACTTTCTTGACAGAAGGTATTTGATAAGACAATTCAGCGAAATAGACTATTAATAATTTATAATATATAAGAAGGGAGATTTTATCATTGTAATACTTACATTAGTTCTCAAATGGTACATGACGCATTCAACTATGTTTATTTACCGAATGTTTTTTTTTTTTTTCTTTCTTCACTGCCTCCTGAATTATGACATGGCCAACCGTGTCTACACCCAATGTACGAATATCGATAGCAACAATAGAAATAGGGAACATTTATTTTATTTCAACTTTTAATAACTAATACATGAAATGGAAACAAACGTTATTTTATTTGAGGCTGTTGCACTCATCTCATACATAAGAAATACAAATAATGATTATTTTCACTCCTTTTTTGAACTAAATAAACATTGTAATTGAATTAACAGAAAATACAATGGTGGAACTGACAGTTATTAAAAGTGAAGGTTTCCTGACCTTGTTACCAATAACCGAGACAGGAGATTAAACAAACGAACGTCAGGTGCGACAAGATTTCAAAGAAATGAACATCAGCTGCGGTAAGATGTTTCGACAATTTTGTACAGGAATATCACTGCACTATTATTATAAGATGAACTCTAGTTCAGAGAGAAAACAAATGCAAGTGGATGTGATAAAAAAATCTTATGTGTTACATTCACATGTCTTTCTCTACATCTCTGTAACAAATTAATTATTAATTCAAAATCTTCTCGGCTAGAAGCCCGAGAAGATTTTGAATTAACACGTCGCCAGGAAAGCTTTAGTTCTTATTTTAAATTAATTATTGTTAAGCGGTCTTTTTACTTTCTTCCTTATAAGTAGAAGGGAGATAAGGGAATACACTAAACTAAACCTACAGTCAAATGTCTTAAAATGTGGTTGCTATGGGGTTGAAATCCATTTCTTTCCGTGGCTAGCAGTTGATAAGTCCTGTTTCAGAAACGTATACGCATTTTAAAGCTGAAACTAATAACAAGGAGTATTTCAAAAACGTTCAACTCTACAAAAATATATATGACATAAATTGTGTGTTTTAACGTGATCTACTTTTTTTTTTTTTTTTTTTTTTTTTTTTTTTTTGTGGTTTTTGTCTGTCTCTTGCGGTTTACCAGTTATGAAAATTTCCGTTCAATTCATCCAGAATAAAGTAGTCTTGAGAGGCTATTCCCTGAAAATCGTAGATATGTATTTTATTTGTCATGTAAATTTCTTAAATATGAGATATTTTAATCAAAGTCGTTAGTCGTTTTTGAGAAAATCAAAAATTTCGAAAAATGTTCTGTGTTAAGTGTAGTTTGTGGTTGGGGGATTTTTCTCAAAACCTTCAGGTCACCTCCTTGGAAGATGATAAATGTATATACGGACACACTGCCACACATTTTTTATTTTGAATCAGGAGGCCCCAAAACATGTATTTCCGGAGAAATCTCGGTATGGGATTTTTGGTTTCAATACAATACCTTCTCACATTATGCGCATAGTACGTGTACAGAAAGTAAAAAATGATTAAACTGCAGAGATAATGACTTCTGATTGGTTGGAATTTTACGCGCCAATGTACTGTATTGGCCACTTGCTATGATCAACGAAATGGACTAATTTTTGACATGACATTTGGAAGGCAATGACTAATTATTTCTTAGTTAACGACACGTTTAATTGTTTTGATGGTATTTGCGGGGCCATTGTGCCGGAATATCGTCCTGCAGATGATGTTTTATCAGTTATAGAAAGATATAGCCCCTATTTTACTAAATACAGGGTATCTTTGCGTGTGTGTGTGACGAAAGGCAGATAAAGGATTTTCCTGATACATTTTTAAGGTGGTTGAAGATATATTTGCTCCATGTCGCAATAAAAAATGGGGGCTTGACTCGGTGAATATTTTATTAGGGTGTGTGACTCACCTTGGCGTCGGGCCAGCAGGATTTTCACCAGAGCGATTACTGGGGACTCGAACATCAAGGAGGCCACGACGGAAACCAGCGCCGTTACAACCAAAACTGATATGATCTTCATAATCTGAAACAAACAATATTAACTAAAACCTATCTAATTCTTAAAATACTATACAGAGGTAAACGGACACATGTCTCTAATACTTTCTCTACGCCTATGTACATAGTGTATAGAGAACGTATTGTATTGCACCCAAAAATTCAATACCAAGAATTCACCGGAAATACATGTTTAGGGGCCCGCTGATTCCAAAAAAAAAAAAAAAAAAAATCCTTATGTGTTCCATTCACATGACTTTCTCTACATCTCTGCAACAAATTATTGTTAAAAACTTTATGCTTCATTATACTTCATGCTAATCGAGGAAAAATTAGCAGAAACAGTATTATTATTTGCTTCCTTGTAAGTAGAAGCGAAATAAGGGAGTACCATAGGTTAAAGTGAAAGCCAAAAGCTGGTTGCTATGTGACTGAAGTTCCTTTGTTTATATGGAGAGGAGTTGACAGGAGTTTTTCAAAGCTGAAACCAAAAACAAGGAATATCCCAAAAACGACCTATTCCACGCAAAAAATGTATATAACATAATTGTGTATTTTAACGTCCTCTACATTTTTGTATGGTAAGATTTTGTCCATCTCTTTCGGTTTAACAGTTATGCAAAATTCTGTAAAATTTATCCAGAATAAAGTAGTCTTCAAGAGGCAATTCCCAAAAAATTTAAGATATACATTTTATTTGTCAGGTAAATATCTTTAATATAGGATATTTTAATCAAAATCGTTAGAGCCATTTTTGTGAAAATCAAAATGTTCGAAAAAAGTTCCATGTAAAGGGTAGTTGGGAGTTGGGAATGGGGAGATTTTCTTGTAAATCTTCTTGTCGCTTCCTTTGGGTTCAATACAATACCTTTTCTATACACTATGTATATACGAGGTACGTCCAGAAAGTAAGTTCCGTTTCAATTTATCTCCACTGCAGCGCTGCGATTGCAGTTCGCACATGCGCAGTAGATGCTCTGTATCAAGGAGAAGAAACGAGCGCCATTTTGAGATCACTGTCAGCCATATACGCTTTGTTGTGCTTGTTTACAACGTCGGTGTTGATTGAAAATCCCGCCGCTTGTGAAATCAGATCTGTGATTCGTTTTCTGAATGCTAGGAAAGTGAAACCAATTGAAATGTATCGGCAAATTTGCGAAGTTTACGGACAAAATGCGATGAGTGATTCAATGGTGAGAAGATGGGCCCGACAGTTCAATGAAGGACGTAGTGAAGTGCACGATGAAGAACGAAGTGGGCGTCCATCTTTGGTTACAGAAGAACTGGTTCACGCGATTGATGATAAGATCCAGGAAAACCGTAAGTTTACAATTAGTGCTCTCGCTAAGGAATTTCCCCAAAGCTCACGATCACTAATTCATGAAATTGTTACCGAAAAATTGAAATTTCGTAAGCTTTGCTCACGTTGGGTACCAAATATTCTTACTGAGCAACACAAAACAAAACGGATGGATAGTGCACTTCAGTTTTTAACCTTTATGATGAAGACGGCGAAGACTTTCTGACTCAGATAGTCACAGGAGATGAGACTTGGGTTTCTTACGACACCCCTGAAAGTAAGCGGCAATCAATGGAATGGAGGCACACTTCATCCCCAGCAAAGGTTAAGCCGAAACAAATCTTGACACCTCGAAAAATGATGTGCACAGTATTCTGGGACTGGAAAGGCATCTTACTCATTGATTTCTTACCGCGTGGTCAAGCAATCAAAGCAGATGTTTATTGCGAGACTCTTAGGAAACTGCGCCGCGCAATACAGAATAAGCGCCGAGGATTGCTGTCAAAAGGTGTTGTTTTTCTTCACGACAACGCACGACCACACACTGCAAATGTGACGAAAAACCTCCTACAGGGATTTGGCTGGGACGTGTTTGACCATCCTCCGTACAGCCCTGACCTCGCTCCTAGCGACTTTCATGTGTTCTTACATCTCAAGTCTTTCCTTGGTGGTCAACACTTCAACAATGACGAAGAGCTGAAAGCAAATGTTTCCAACTTTTTGAAGACACAGGCGGCAAACTTCTATGAAGAAGGTATACAAAAACTTGTGCCACGCTATGACAAATGCCTGCATAATTTCAGCAGTTATGTGGAAAAGTAGTTTAAGAGTTGTAGAATTTTGTGCAATAAATAATTATTGTGTATCTGTACACAATTTAATTTTATTACCAAACGGAACTTACTTTCTGGACGTACCTCGTAGTATGTGTAGAGAAAGTGATTTTACTCTAGTATTATTTAAAATGTTACTTTGCTGAGATATGAATGAGCTGGAAGTATGGAACCTGGGTACTTACCTGGTCCACGTGGTTGACATAGACGCCGGTCCTGACGGACAGGCTTACCACACCAATAACAGACACGTGTAACAGATACATGGCGAACGTGAGTCGTGCTAGAGGGCGTAGCAGTCTGCAGCTCAGTATATCGTTCACAACACCTGTAACAAAAAGTATACACAGTTTGGGGGCAGGTTCCTTACATCAAAACAAGAAAATATGTCGCAAATAAAGTCAAGGAATCTTGGAACAACTGGTGGAAAAATTCAGCACAATTTAAAGGCAAACACTATTTGTGTATACTTCCTCACGTACTTTTCTCATACAGGACTTTGTGAACTCGTGTTCATACAAACAAAGGAACTTCAGTCACATAGCAACCAGCTTTTGACTGTCACTTTAACCTATGGTACTCCCTTATTTCGCTTCTACTTACAAGGAAGCAAGAAATAAGACCATTTGTGCTAATTTTTTTCTCGATTAGCAGGAAATAAATAGAAGCATAAGCTTTTTAAAACTTGCAGAGATTTAGAGAAAGTCATGTGAATGTAACACATCAGTTTTTTTTAATTCCGGGGAAATCTCGGTATCGCATTTTTGGGTGATTTACAATACCTTTTGTATCCACTACTGTACATTGACATACGGGCTAGAGCAACCAAAATGTGTTTGAGCACAGCGAGTGGTTAAGTTAAGTTCCATAATGTCAAAATCGGAGTGTGATGTGCTGTAATAGTAAAATGGATATTAGGATCCAAGTAAAAGAGACAATTAAATCTTTTAAAAGATGTCGCTTGTGTTAGTAATTGAAAGTCGGTGCCTTTCTACCAGTAATAAGATAAAAGAGAGATGAAACGAAGTATAACTTCGTTTGAGGAATGTTTATGAAATTGTGACCAATAGCAAGGAATATCTCGGAAACGGTTAGCTGTACAAAACATGTATATCACATAAATTATTTGCATATTGTATATTTTTGTATGTCTCTTAAGGTTTGCGAGTTATACAAAAGTCATCCAGAATGAAGAGGTCTTCAGAGGCTATTCCAAGAAAATCCAAGATATACATTTGGTTTGTCAAAAAAATATCTTTCTTATATTTCCATCATAACCATTAGAGCCATTTTTGAGAAAATCAAGCTTTTCGAAAAATGCTCGATGTGTATCGTAGTTTGGGGTGGGGGCATTTTCTTGAAAATCCTCGTATCGCATTCTTTGACGATAGTAAAACTAAATACCAAGTTTGGCATTTTACGGACTTTTCGTTTTTGAGTTATCGTGTTCACACACAGACCTATGAAACTTTTTCTAAAAATCTGATGCGTTTCATTCATATGACTTTCTCTACGTCTATTTAACAAGTTGCCGTTAAAAAGCTTATTCTTTTATCTACTTCATGGTAATCGAGAAAAACATTAGCAGAAATTGTCTTATTACTTGCTTCCTTGTAAGTAAAAGGGAAATAATGGAATACACTAGGCTAAACCGACAGTCAAATGTTTTAAAATGTGGTTGCTATGGGATTGAAATCCGTTTATTAGCGTGGCCTGGAGTTGACAGGATCCCATATGAGAAAAGTGTAAGTATTTTAAAACTGAAGTCAATAAAAATGAACATCTCAAAAACGGTCAACCCCATGAAAAAATGTATAGGATATAAATTATATTGTTTAAACATATCTTGAAGCACGTTTTTGTCTTACTCTAACAGTTTACCAAAATATCATCCACGATAGAAAGCCCTTCATAAGATATTCCCAGAAAATTAAAGATATACATTTTATTTTTCAAGTAAATATTTTAAATATAAGAGATTTAAATCAAAATCATTACATTTTATTTTTGAGACAATAACTTTTTCCCAATTTTTTCTATTTAAAGGGTAGTTTGTGGTGGGGCTATTTTCTTGAAAATGTTTGTGTCGCATCCTTGGAAGATACAAAACTTAAATGTCAAGTATTTAACGGACTTTTCGTTTTTGAGGTACGCTGTCCTGACAGACACACTCGAGCCTTGTTTTCGGACTCAGGGAACCCTAAAACATGTATTTCTGGGAAGTCTCGGTATCGAATTTTTGGATGGAATACAATAAATTCTCTCTCCACTATATATATATATTGTACTACGGGCTAGAGAAAGTAACAAGTAGCGCGTATTATTGTAGTCGAGAGCTCAATCTTCACTGGCTTCAATGATCCTGAACTAATATAGTTATGAAAGGTTTTCACTTTCTCTACACGTACTGTGTACATAGTGTATAGAGCAGGTGTTGAAATGCACCCAAAAATTCGATACCGAGATTTCATCGGAAATATATGTTTTAGGGTCCCCTGTATCCAAAAAGAGCATTTTCAGAAAAAGGTCCGTGTGTGTCTGTGTGTCAGTGTGTCTGTGAACACGATAACTCAAAAATGAGAAGTCGGTAAAATACCAAAATTGGTATTAAGTTTAGTATCTTCCAGGGATGCGACACGAAGATTTTGAGATATTTACCTGACAAATAATATGTATATTTTGAATTTTCTGGGAATAGCCTCTGAGGACTACTTTATTCTGGATCAATTTTACGGAATTTTGTATAACTGTTAAACCGTAAGAGATGGACATAAACGTACCACACAAAAAATACACAGCACGTTAAAACACAATTTAAGTTATATGCATTTTTTTCGTGGAGTGTATCGTTTTTGAGCTATTGCTTGTTTTTGGTTTGAGCTTTAAAAATACTTTTCTCATACAGGAATTTGTCAACTCTTGTATATACAAAGGGACTTCAGTCACATAGCAACCAGCTTTTGACTATCACTTTAACGTATGCTACTCCCTTATTTCGCTTCTATTTACAAGGAAGTAAAATAAGAGTATTTCTGCTAAATGTTTCGATTAGCATGAAGTAAATAGAAGTATAAGCTTTTTAACAACAATTTGTTACAGAAATGTAGAGAAAGTCATGTGAAAGAATACATCAGGTTTTTTTGGGTGGAATACAATACCTTCTCTATCCACTATGTGTATTTTACATACAGGGCTAGTAGCACGTATTATTCTATAGGAGAGCTCGATCCTCAATGATTATAAATTGATATAGCTATGAAAGGCTTTTGTTTATGGCTTCACTTGATATTCATTCAGTGACGGTGAGGTAAATGCAGAAAACAGTTTCTCTCACATGGAATCAATTTGTTAGCGGCGGAGATGTCTTCTCGCCGGCTCAGATGGAAAATCGCTCGCACGTAAAATTGAAATTCTCTGATGCTAAAACTCGACCGAATATCGCTCCGATTTTGAGCCAAGTATCCACTTCCTGTGTCATATACGACACTCAATTTCATCCTATTCTCGTAAAACAAGTGCAATACTTATACGAGAGCCATTCAGAAAGCGGCCGACGATTTGACATAACTAAATAATAAGGAAAGTTAAACATAAACAGAATTAGTCTTATTACTGATCCTTGTAAGTAAAAGGGTCAAAATCTAATGTGTTCCATTCACATGATGTCCGCTAACTGTTTGGTAAACAAACCTTTTATTCACAACATTAATCTGTTATCATGTTAATCGAGGTAAACATTAACAGAAATTGTGCTTGTTACTTGGTCCCTTATAAGTAGAAGGGAAAAAATGTTATGTGTTCTGTGGTGAACAACGACACATAACTTTGTGGTCAAAGGTCGACCAGGCCGGAAAATCATAGAATATAAGAGGGTGTGAACATGGTTGGTAAGATCGTCTGTAGGAGGCTCTGTATACAAGTAGTCAAGGGTAATAAGAGAGACCGTGCTGGCCAGGGAAAACAGAAGGCGCGACAGCCGCATCTATATAAGGTGCACGGACCAGAGGTAGGGCAGTCGCGGGACATAAATCAGCACTTAGGCCAATAAGAGGCGGAGTCCCCGAAGGCTCTGTATACAAGGATAATAAGAGAGACCATGCTAGCCAGGGAAAACAGAAGGCGTGACAGCCGCAACTATATAAGGTGCACGGACCAGAGGGAAGGCGGAGCTTGATCTTCGAGCTGTCAACATAGCTAAGAAGAGACAGCGCAGTGCCGCCGCTGAGGAACCAGCACCTCCGACATCACCCGTCGGTGCAAGCTCCGCATCGCCGGTACTGCAACCGCAGTTGCCGCCGCCGACGAGCTCCACACCGCCGCCCCGGTTCAGTGCCGTGACACGGGGGGTCCCTCGGGACCTTGCCACCCGGCATCTGCTCACCCGCCGCGCAGTCGCGGTGGCCTTCTTGTTTGAGGGCCACCCGCATTTACAGCGACCGGGGACCAACGCTGTTGGTACGAGTGGAGATGCAGGAGCTGCCCTGGCGTCAGGATTGCCCTTATTACGGCGATTCCTGGTCGTTGAGACTAGCAGACAGGAACGCTACCGGCCCTGCCGACGCTGCTGTGCCTTTGGGCACACAGCTGACGTCTGCGCCTCATGCCGCGGTGTGGTACCAACACCGCTGAGTGCACTGGGTACGATCTCCACCTGTGGCACAGAACACTTCACTGGGCAAGCCCAGTGCCCTCTCTACCCCAGGAGCAGGCCACCAGCCCAGGCTACACCACCGCCGATCACCATCATCGACACCATGCCATTTGCACCCTTAATAGACGCAGCGACACGGGACGCCGTTTAGGACCTCCACGCGGAGATCCTGAACGTCAGCGCTCGTTTAGCTGCCCTTGAAGAGCTGTGCAGTAGCTTCATCCAGAAACTGCTGGACCTTCATGCTGCCACCACCGCCGCCATCTCCACACTACAGTCCACCATCATTGAGCTGTCCAACCGGATAGCCAGTGTCCAGCCGCAGCAACTCCACTCCGCCGAGGGGCCAATCACACAACAGGGCTGCTCCAAGAATTAACTTTGAGTCTTGGCTTCTACGCGCAAGACAAATACGACTGGAGAAGAACAGTTAACAAGTACTATCAAGTTTCCTTGTAAGTACAAGCGAAATAAGGGAGTACCATAGGTTAAAGTGATAGTCAAAAGCTGGTTGCTATGTGACTGATGTTCCTTTATTTGTATGGACAGGAGTTGACTAATTCCTGTATGAGAAAAGTATAAGTTTTTTTTAAAGCTGAAACCAATAACAAGCAATATCTAAAAACCTATCAACTCCGTGTAAAAATGTATGTATTGTGTGTTTTAATGTCCTCTAAAATTTTGTGTGGTAAGTTTTTGTCTATCTCCTACGGTTTAGCACTTATGCAAGATTCCGTAAAATTCATCCAGAGTAAAGTACTCTTCAGAGGCTATTCCCAGAAAATTCAAGATATACATTTTATTTGTCAGGTAAATATGTTTAATATACTATATGTTAACAAAATCATTAGAGCCATTTTTGAGAAAATCAAAAATTTCGAAAAATGTTCCATGTAAAAGGTAGTTGGGGGCGGGGGATTTTGTTAAAAATCTTCGTGTTGCAGCCTTGAAAGATACCAAACTTAAATACCAAGTTCGGTATTTAACGGGCTTTTCGTTTTTGAGCTCTACCCCCCTCCCCACACACATTTTTCTAAACATGCTTTTTTTTTTTTTGCATTCGGGGAGTCTCAAAACATATATTTCCGTTGAAATTTCGGTATTGAATTTTTGTGTGCAATACAATACCTTCTCTATACACTATGTATATAGTACGTGTAGATGTGTATAACAAAAATTGTGTGATTTAATGAGATCTATATTGTTTTTTGTGCAGTAAGGTTTTGTATATCTCTTATGGTTTGTCAGTTAAAAGTTATTCAGAATGAACAGGTGAGAGGCTATTCCCAGAAATTTCAAGATTTACATTTCGTATGTCATAAACATGTCTTAAACATAAAATATTTTAATCAAAATCCTTAAAGTCAGTTTTGAGAAAACCAAAATGTTCTATGTTCCATGTAAGGTGTAGTTGGGGGTGGGTGCATTTTCTTGAAAAGCGTCGTGTCGCACTCCTGGCAGATATTGAACTTAATACCAAGTTTGGTATTTTACGGACTTTCCGCTTTTGAGCTATGCTGCCCACAGGCAGACTGACAGACAGACACACACACGGATATTTTTATAAAAATGCTTTTTTGTTATTCAGGGGACTCAAAACATGTGAAATCCGGTGAAATCGGTATGGAAATGTTAGGTGTAGTACAATACCTTTTCTATATACTATATACATAGTCCGTGTAGAGAAAGTAAAAAGCTAGCATCATTAGTTTGAATTTTCAAAATTTCAGTAATACATGTCCTTAGTATCAGAAAATTCTCGTATAAAAACTTTGTGTGATACGCGAGAGTAAAGTTTCTTTTTGATTCTCGTCTTGATTCACAATATTCCCGCTCGAATCAAAAACCTTAACTTTACGTTCTTACATCATAAAGGACTATCCTTAGGTTATAAAGAAAGTACTGTCTGTTCAGCGGTGTTATAGCTAGTGGGTTTGGCTGACTTATCGCTCAAGTAACAGTAATCTGTGGGAGGGGTACACGTGGCAAAAGTGTTGCAATACTTTACTCAGAGCCGGATTAAAGCCCTGCCTGCTTGGAAGGGCGCCCCAACCCACTAGCTAAAACACAGACAGTAGCAATAATTCAGTTGGTCAGCTGAAGTGTGTGTTACGTACCAGCATAGTGGGACTCGCACATAAAGATGAGCAAGGCTACTCCCATGGCCCAGATAGGCCGGGACAGTGACAGGAAGAGGGCGCTCTCTGTGGCATCGAACTCGTAATCTTCTTGTTGGAAAGGGTACAGACATAGTACAGGAGCCAACAGCATCACAGCTATCATGATCCATACACCACATAGCAGCGCTGTCTTCTTCCACTGAAAAACATGATTTTACACTAAGGTCTGTTATAGAACTACTAAATACTTTAGATAATATAGTTTCAGAGAGTGGCTCGCGTGGATTAGACTATAAGCATGGCGGAGTATAGACACATATCTTGGCAAGATGGAGCGGTACGGAGGAATGGACTGCGATCTATCACCACCGCGAATGTACAGTTAGGAGCATGTTGGACGCTACTGGCAGGCACGGACAAGATAGATACACTTCTACTTAAGGCGAGACAGCTGAGATCTGAGTAGTCTGATAATAATAGAGAAGGCGATAAGATGAGCTAAAAATATGTGTTCCATTCACATGACTTTCTCTACAACAAATTATTGTTAAAAAGCTAATGTTCATATTTACTCCATGCTAATTGAAAAAAAAACTAGCAGAAATAGTCTTATTACTTGCTTCCTTGTAAGTAGAGCGACATAAGAGGTACCATAGGTTAAAGTGATAGTCAAAAGTTGGTTGTTCTGTGACTGAAGTTCCTTTGCTTGTATGGACACCAGTTGACAAATTCCTGTATGAGAAAAGTATAAGTGTTTTAAAGCTGAAACTAATAAAAAGGAATATCTAAAAACGATTAAAAACTTTAAAATAAAACTACGAAAAAATATGTAACAAAAGTTATGTTTTATCGATCTCTACATTTTTTGTAAAGTAAGTTTTTGTCTAGTTCTTACTGTTTACCAGTTGTGCAAAATACATCCAGAATAAAGATTTCTTCAGAGGCTATGCCCAGAAAATTGAAGAAATACATTTATTTGTCACCAAGTATCTTTGAATTAAAATCGTTAGAGCCATGTTTGAGAAAATCAGAATTTTGGAACTTTTTTTCATTTAAAGGATAGTTGGAGGTGGGAGGACATTCTTGAAAATCTTCGTGCCCATCTTTGGATGCTACTGAATTTAAAACCAAATTTTGTATTTAAATTACTTTTCATTTTTGAGTTAAGCTGCCCACAGACACTCACAGACCGAAGACACTTTTACTTTCTCTATATGTACATGTGTATAGAGAAGGTATTGCAATGCACCTAAAAATTCCATACCTGGATTCACCGGAAATAGACGTTTTAGCGGCCCCTGTATTAAAAAAAATTCAGAAAAAGGTCTGCGCGAGCGCGCGCGTGTGTGTCCGTCCGTCCGTGTATCCGTAAACACGATAAGCGAAAATCGAAAAGTCGGTAAAATACCAAACTTGGTATTTAAGTTTAATATCTTCCAGGGATGCTACACGAAGATTTTGAGAAAACGACCCCCCCACCCAAACTACCCTTTGCATGGAAAAAATTTCAATTTTTTTTTTATTTTCTCGAAATTGGCTCTAACGATTTTGATTAAAATACGGCATGTTAAAGAGATTTATATGGCAAATAAAATGTATATCTTGAATTTTCTAGGAATAGCCTCTAAAAACCTCTTTACTCTGAATGCATTTTCCGTAACTGATGAACCGTAAGAGATAGACAAAAACTCACTACACAAAAAATATAGATCTCGTCAAAACACAGTTTATGTTGTATATGGTTTTTTTCGTGGAATTGACCATTTTTGAGCTATTCCTTGTTATTTGTAATAGATGTAAAATACTTAAAACTTTTCACAGGGAAAGTCGTAAACTCCTGGCCCTGCATAGAAACGAATTTCAACACATGGCAACCAGTTTTTAAAATATTTGACTATCGTTTTAAACTTGTGTATTCACTTATTTCCCTTCTACTTACAAGGAAGCAAGCAATTTAAGGAATTTCTGCTAATGGTTAACTTGGTTATCATAAAGTTGATAGAACACTATACTTTTTAAGAATAATATGTTACAGCGATTTAGAGAAAGCCATGTGAATGGAACATATCAGATTTTTCTAAAAAAGTTTTTATTGAATTAAGAAGGTGTCAAAACATTTACAGGCCGTTTCAGAGCGACACCAAATGAAGATAGCAGTCGATTAGCTTAAACTTTGACTTGTCCGAAACTGGATGTCGCAACTTTCAAACTCTTCTATTTAAAGTTTTGTGTGTGTTTAAAAATCTCACACATTTGGGATTAGGCAACGAAGGAGCAACGACTGTCATACGCCCCGTAAACAACCTCAGAACGTGTTATATGAAGCACATAACATGCTACGTTTTCCATTACTAAGGTGACCTGTGCCGCGCCGGCGTGTCTATCAAACCACGTCTACACCACGCGACTGGGACCTTCGCTACCAACCGGTGTCTCTTTTGGAGTGGGCCAGGCACTGCTATTTGGTTATGTACGACTGCCTAATCCATGGTTATTTTATGGCAGTTTTCGTAAGTAGCGAATTTAGAGCTGAAAATTATATTCACATATCACGTACGGTATAACCAACAAGGTCCACATCTTCGTTTGGTGTTGCTTTGAAACACCCTGTATTTCCGGAGAATTGTCGGTAATGAATTTTTGGGTGCAATACAATACTTTCTCTATACACTATGTACATAGTACGTGTAGAGAAAGTAATTGAACGCCATTAATATTTGAGTCTGACTGCCTATCGAATGTTTATTATATTCAGATCTATAGGATGAATTAGCACTCAGCAATTAATACACCATTAAGTAATACAGGCAGATACATACCCATGGGGTGGACGATGTTTGCTCTGAACTGTTCCTCCATTCTCTGGAATGCAGCAGTATTGTGCCCAGGGAGATGCCAATTAACCAGGGAGTACATCTCAAATGTGTGTGTTGGTATTCAGCTGGTAAAAATCTAGGTCTGCAATCAAAACCAATCGGCTTTCTTTTAAAATGTGACATCCCGCCTCTGGCACCAAACTTATAAAAAATTATCTGTTATTCACTATAAACCCATTCTTAAATAAAGTATTCATAACACTAGAAAAAAATCTGATGTGTTACACTCACACAACTTTCTCTAGCTGCTCTAAAACCTCCTACAAAAGATTCTTCTTCTTTCTACACAACGCTAATCGAGATAAATATTAGCAGAATGTTCTTATTACATAGTTCCTTATAAGTAGGAGAGAAGGGAATGCGCTATGCTAAAGTGATTGTCAAATGTTTTAAAATCCATCGTCATGCGATTGTTATTGCAAATCACTTCTTTGCTTGGCCAGGAGTAGAACAAAAGAAAATCTGATGAGTACCATTCACATGACTTTCTTTATATCCTTGCAACAAATTATTCTTAAAAGGCTTATACTTCTATTTACTTAATGCTAATCAGAAAAAAATGAGCAGAAATAGTCTTATTACTTGCTTCATTGTAAGTAGAAGCGAAATAAGGGAGTACAGTAGACTAAACCGACAGTCACGTGTTTTAAAATATGGCTGCTATGAGGCTGAAATTATTATATTAAAGTATTCCTAAATAAGAGCCGGTCTCTGCGGTCGAGTGGTCAGCGAGCTGACATCTCACCCGGAAGTCCCGGGTTCGATTACCGGTTCCGGCGAGTAAGTTTTATTTAGCCAGAATTATTCCCTATCCCACAGAGTCTGGAAGAATGTATGTGTGTGTTTGAGAAAAATAAAATGACTTAAGCCAAACGTAAAAAGAACCTTCAAACCAGGAGTGGTTTCAATATGCCCATACATGTTAAAGGGGCCTTTATAAAAGAAAATGAGGCAAAACAAATGAGAAAGGTATTTTAAAACTAAAACCAATAACATGGAATATCTCAGAAATGGTCAACTCAAAAAACAAAAAAAAAAAAAAAAAAAAAAAATCTGATGTTTTCCATATCTCTGCTACAATTATTCTTAAAAAGCTTATTCTTCTATTTACTTCCTGCTAATCGAGATAAACATTAGCAGAAATAGTCTTATTACTTGCTTCCTTATAAGTAGAAGCGAAATAAGGGAGTAACATAGGTTAAAGTGACAGTCAAAAGCTGGTTGCTATGTGACTGATGTTCCTTTGTTTGGATGGGCAGGAATTGACAAACTCCTGTACGAGAAAGTATAAATTTTTTAAAGCTGAAGCCAAAAACATAGAATATCTAAAAAACGATAAATTCAACGAAAAAATGTATACGACATAAATTGTGTGTTTAACGTTCTCTACATTTTTTGTGGTAAGTTTTTTTCCATCTCTTACGGTTTAGCAGTTATGCAGCATTCAGTAAAATTGATCCAGAATAAAGTGTTCTTCAGAGGCTATTCCTAGAAAATTCAACAAGTACATTTTATTTGTCAGATAAATATCTTTAATATACGAAGTTTTAATCAAAATCGTTAGAACCATTTTTGAGAAAATCAAAAATTTCCATGTAAAGGGTAGTTTGGGGTGGGGGGATTTTTCCTCAAAATCTTCGTGTCGCATCCCTGAAAGATACTAAACTTAAATACCAAGTTTTGTATTTTACTGTCTTTTCGTTTTTGAGTTATCGTGTTCACAGACACACAGAACTTTTTCTGTAAATGCTTTTTTTGGATACAGGGTGCCGTAAAATATACCGGTGAAATCTCGTTATCGAATTTTTGGTTGGAGAGCATTAATTTCTCTATACACTATGTACATAGAACGTGTAGAGAAAGTAGTAAGACTGTAAGAACAGTATGTAAAATAAATATTTGAAATACGTGACAATTAGTAGAAGGGTGGTATCATAAATCTGGAAAATTTCTATGAAAGAATGGATAATTTTTGTTGCGGCTTCATGGTTGGTAAGCTTCATTAATCAAATGATGGTATAAAAGTTGTACATTTGACAGCTGCAATTGAAAATGTACTAAAGAGGTTCGTGATGTTATTAAACATGATCATTTGTAAGGTTGGGCTGCGGCACAGAAAAAATTGATGTGTTACACTCACATGACTTTCTCTAGCTGTTCTACAAACTTCATACATAAGATTCTTCTTCTTTCTGCACCTTGCTAATCGAGGTACTCATTAGCACAATGTTCTTATTACTAGTTGCTTATAAGTAGGAAGAAAATAAGGGAATACACTAGGCTAAACAGATAGTCTAGTGTTTTAAATGTTGTCGTTATGCGATTGTCATGATAAGTCGCTTCTTTTGTTGGCCAGGAGTAGAACAAAAGAAAACGGACACTCCCGTCTGAGAAAAGTATAAGTATTTCACAACTGAAGCCAATAACAAGGAATACCTCGAAAACGGCAAGCTCCACGGAAAAAGTGTAATTGACATAACTTGTGTATTTTAACAAGACCTACATTTTTTGTATCGTAAGTTTTTGTCTATCTCTTACGGTTTATTAGTTATGCCAAACCAAGCAAAATTCATTCAGAATAAACAGGTGTTTAGAAGCTATTTCAAGAAAATTCAAGCTATACATTTTATTTATCAGGTAAATATCTTTAATATACGATATTTTAATCAAAATTGTTAGAGGCACTTTTAAGAAAATCAAAATTTTCGAAAAAAGATCCATGTAAAGGGTCGTTTGGTATTTTAGCTACTTTTCGTTTTTGAGTTATCGTGTTCACAGACACACGGACACACACACACGGAGTTTTTTCTGAAAATGTATACTGGGGGTTATAAAACATGTATTTCCGGTGAAATTTCGGTATCGAATTTTTGGGTGGAATACAATACTTCTCTATTCCTATGTACATTGTACATACGAGGCTAGAGAAAGTAAAAAAAAAATTGATGATTTACATTCACATGACCTTCTCTACATCTCTGCAACAAATTATTGTTAAGAAACTTATGCTTCTATTTACTTCACGCTACTCGAGAAAAAATTAGCAGAAATAGTCTTATTACTTGCTTCCTTGTAAGTAGGAGCGAAATAAGGGTTTACACTAGGTTAAAACAAATGTAAAATTATTTAAAATCTGGTTGCGATGTGGTTGAAATCCGTTTCTATGCAGCGCCAGGAGTTTACAACGTTCCGTATGAAAAAAAAAAAAAAAAAATTTATGATCCGAAACAAATTACAAGGAATATCTTAGAAATGGTCAGTTCCACGAAAAAGGTATATACGATATAAACTGTATGTTTTAACGTGACCTACATTTTTGTGCAGTCAGTGTTTGGCTATTACGGTTTGCAACAGGATGCGACAGGAAGATTTTGAGAAAAAAATATCCCCGCACCCCAAAATACCCTTTACATGGAGAAAATTAAAAAAAAATTGATTTTCCCAAAAGTATCCCTAAAGATTTTAATTAAAATACTGTATATTAAAGATATTTACAAGACAAATATTCTCTAAAGACCTGTTTATTCTGATGAATTCTGCTGAATTTTTCTCGATAAGCATGAAGTAAATTGAAGTATTAGCTTTTTAACAAAATTTGTTGCAGAGATGTAGAGAAAGTGATGTGAATGGAACACATCAGATATTTTTTACAAAGTATGCAATCAAAACATCCTCATAGAAAATGTCTTGAAAATGTACCTGGTCATGATTATTGTAGATGGCGACTCTGTAATCCAGTTGATGACGTAACTGAGTGCCACCATGACAAGTGTCAGTACTTGCACCATGGCCAGACCAAACCTGTGTCGTCTGTGTAGCAGTATCAGAAGTAGGGGTGACAGCAGGTACAGCTGGAAATCTGCTGACAGATACCACAGAGCCCCTTGACACTGCAATACAAATAAAAATATTCTGTACTGTACCTCTACCTCATGTCCATGGTACAGAAAGTAACAACCACAGCTTGTGTGGAGGAGGAATTGCCCATAATGCGGGAATCAGGAGCACTGGACGTATATTTTGGCAGTTTGTATGCAGACGGAGGATGCTAGGAAAAGATGCAGATGGAAGATAGCATTATGGGACTTCAATATAAACAGCAAAAACCTTCCTAGACTGAATACTACTTACTTATTGGAAGTTAGTCTGCTAAGATGTAAGATGTATGTGTAAAATTATATAGATATATTTGATATACTACAATCGGCTGATAAGTCCCGGGCCTCTCAATGAAAACAGAATTTAAAAATAGCTTTTTACTTTCTCTATATGTTATACGTACATAGTGTATAGAGAAGCTATTGCACTCCACCCAAAAATTCGATACCGAGATTTCACCGGAAATATATGTTTTAGGGTCGCCTGTATCCAAAAAAAGCATTTTCAGAAAAATTTCCGTGTGTGTCCGCCTGCTTTAAACACGATAACTCAAAAACGAAAAGTCGGTAAAATACAAAAGTTGGTATTTAAGTTTGGTGTCTTCCAGGGATGCGACACGAAGATTTTGAGGAAAAAAAAACCTACCACCAACTACCCTTTACATGGAACTTTTTTCGAAAATTTTGATTTTTTTTCAAAAATGTCTCTAGTGAGTTTGATTAAAATATCGTATTTTAAAGATATTTACCTGACAAATAAATTGTATATCTTGAATTTTCTGGGAATAACCTCTGAAGACTACTTTATTCTGGATGAATTTTACGGAATGTTGCATAACTACTAAACCGTACGAGATAGACAAAAACTTACTATACAAAAATGTTGAGCACCTTAAAACACACAATTTATGTTATATATATATTTTTTGTGGGGTTGACCATTTTTTAGATATTCCTTGTGTTTGGTTTCAGCTTTAAAAAAAAATACGTGTCCATATAGACAAACGAACTTCAGTCACATAGGAACCAGCTTTTGACTATCACTTTAACCTATGGAACTCCCTTATTTTACCTTTACTTAAAAGGAAGCGAGTAATAAGAATATTTTTCCTATTTTATCCCGATTAGCATGAAGTAAATAGAAGCACTAGCTTTTGGGTTTTTGCAGAGATGTAGAGAAAGTCATGTGAATGGAACACATCAGATATTTTGCTTTATTTCTCAACATAATCTGCAGAAAGGTTAATCCATTTTTCATATTGGTGTTCTAATTTAATTAAACCATCTTTGTTGTGCGATTTATTAAGATCCTTTTCTCCAAAGGTTTTTTTTCTTTTCACCTCATCACACAAACCTTGCAGTAAGCTTGTGTAGTAGTCACCAATGATACTTTTTACACTTTTCTAAGTGGTCAATAAAAATAATTCCCTGTGCATTCCAGAAAACCCTCGCCATAACCTTGTTAGCTGACAAAATTGACTTTGCCTTTTTTGAAGTTGGTGGCGCAATCCACTGTTTTGATTGTAATTTACTTTCTGGAGTGTAGTGATGTATCCAAGTTTCATCTATGGTAATAAACCGTCTCAAACATTCACGGTGATTTTTACGGTAGAGCTCCACATTCTTAACAGAAACAGTTTTTCTTTGCAACTTTTGATCAAGTGTCAACAAACGCGGCACTCATCTTGCACAGACCTTTTTAAAGCCCAATACATTACTTGTAATATTACCTACACGTTCTTTTGATATGTTTACAGCCTCTGCTATCTCAAACAACTTTAATCTGCGGTCTTCCAGTATTAACGATGAATTTTTTCAATGATCTCTGGAGCTGTCACTTCTACAGGACGTCCAGAGCGAGGCTCATCACTAGTGCTCGTACGTCCCATTTTAAACTCTGCAACCCACCTTTTAATCATTGAATATGAAGGGGCAGAGCCTTTCAATGTACTGTCCATTTCCTCCTTGATTTCTTTAGGCGTTAAGCCTTTCAAATGGAAGTATTTAATCACTGCTCGTTTTTCCAAATCCTCCATTTTCGTGAAAACTCTAAAGTTGTGTTTTTTAAAATGCTGTCATTGGAAAACTAAACAAGCTATTGACCTGTAACTATGGCTACAAGCTAGTCTAGAGTTAAACTATACGATGTTACCGTCTAACTGGCTTAGAGGCGCCATATCTGTGTGAGGCCCGGGACTTATGAGCCGACCGGGTAAGAACAGCATCTATATGTGTGTGCGGTGTGAGTGGGAATGTGTGAATGTGCGACATCAGAATGCTTTTATTTTGTTATAGCGTTACAGTATTATGAATATAAAAGGGGGTATGTAATGTTTTTAATTCAAATATTTTTCTATAGAGCAAGTTCTGTGCATTCGACGGTGTGACATAATTGATGATCCACCACCACCACCACCACCATCACCACCACCACCACCACCACCACCAACACCAACACCACCAGCACCATCACCAGCACAACCACCAGCACCACCATCAGCACCACCTCCACCAGCACCCTCACCAGCATCATCAGCACCACCACCACCACCACCACCAGCACCATCACCCTCACCAGCATCATCAGCACCACCTCCTTCAGCACCATCACCCTCACCAGCATCATCAGCACCACCACCAGCACCACCACCAGCACCACCATCAGCACCATCTCCACCAGCACCACAAACCTCACCAGCATCACCAGCACCACCTCCAGCAGCACCAGCACACTCACCAGCACCACCAACAGCACCACCTACACCAGCACCATCACCCTCACCAGCATCACCAGCACCAGCACCACCATCAGCACCACCTCCACCAGCACCATCACCACCATCAGGACCACCTCCACCAGCACCATCACCACCATCAGCACCACCTCCACCAGCACCAGCACCACCACCAGCACCACCTCCACCAGCACTAGCACACTCACCAGCACCACCTCCACCAGCACCCTCACCAACGTCACTAGCACCATCAGCCCACCAGCACCCTCACCAGCACCACCTCCACCAGCACCCTCAATAGCACCACCAGCACCACCTCCACCAGCACCCTCACCAGCACCACCAGCACCATCAGCACAACCAGCACCACCTCCACCAGCACCAGCACACTCACCAGCACCACCACCACCAGCATCACCTCCACCAGCATGAGCACCCTCACCAGCACTCTCACCACCACGCTCACCAGCACCACCAGCACCACCTCCACCAGCACCAGCACCCTCACCAGCACCACCTCCACTAGCACCACCACCCTCACCAGCACCACTAGCCCCACCACTAGCACCACAGCACCACCACCAGCACCCTCACCAGCACCACCACCAGCACTATCTCCACCAGCACCACTAGCACCACCAGCACCACCACCAGCACCCTCACCACCACCAGCACCAGCACCAGCACCACCTCCACCACCAGCACCACCTCCACCAGCACCAGCACCGTCACTAGCACCACCACTTCCACGAGACCCTCACAAGCACCACCTCCACCAGCACCACCATCACCACCAGAACCAACAGCAGCACCACCACCACCACCAGCACCACCTCCACTAGCACCGCCACCAGGACCACCAGCATCACCAGCACCACCAGGACCCCCAGCACCGCCACCACCACCAACACCACCACCATCAGCAAGACCACCACCAGAACCCCCAACACAAGCACCACCAACACCAGCACCACCAACACCAGCACCACCAGCACCACCACCACCACCAGCACCACCACCACCACCAGCACCCCCACCACCACCAGCACCACCAGCACTACATCACCAGCACCACCACCAGCACCAACACGGCCACCACCAGCACCGTCACCAGCACCACTACCACCACCACTACCAGCACCACCACCACCACTACCAGCACCACCACCACCACTACCAGCACCACCACTACCATCACCACCACTACCACCACCACTACCAGCACCACCATTACGAGCACCACCAGGACCACCACTACCACCACCACCACCAGCTCCATTACTACCAGCACCACCAGCAGCACCACTACCAGCACCAGCACCCTCACCAGCACCACCAGCACCCTCACCACCACCAGCACCACCTCCAATAGCACCACTTCCACCAGCACCACCTCCACCAGCACTCTCACCACCACCTGCACCAGCACCACCTCCACCAGCAGCACCTCCACCAGCACCACCAGCACCCTCACATGCACCATCACCACCTCCACCAGCACCAGCACCGTCAGTAGCACCACCACCTCCACCAGTACGCTCACCAGCACCACCACCTCCACCAGTGCGCTCACCAGCACCACCTCCACCAGCACCATTGCTCTCACCTGCACCACCAGCGCCACCTCCACCAGTAACACCAGCACCACCAGAACCAACACCAGCACCACCACCACCAGCACCACCTCCACTATCAACGCCACCAGGATCACCAACACTACCAGCACCAGCACCACCACCACCACCACCAGCACTACCCCATTAGCACCACCAACACCACCACCACGAAAATTAAACCATTTGTTGGCTGTCGGTACCTAAAAGTTCCGCTTGTTTTAAGGTTAACTATACAAATAGGGTTGTACTCTAGGATTAATTTCATGTTATACTAACCTTCAAACATAAACAACAAGGAATCAAGACTTTTATATTGCAAAAATTTATACAATTTTGCTCTAAAATTGCACTAATTTTTTTAAATAAATAAAAGAGTAATACCCATATAACCACAGTCAAATGTAACCCCATTAACTTCCAAGCACCACACCGATTATTTTACTTGGGCTCTCCCCGTCCTTTACTACAGTTACTGGGATTTGAACTTACAACATTTGACTTTGAGTGGATGGCCAGTCCATTACCTATCACCTAACACTCATGGCTGTTTGAACCACTTTTTGGTAGTGCCTTTGGCAGCATTATGAAAACTGGTTTAGAAGAATTTAAACTTTTAATTGGGAACAAACAGATTAATAAAGGATCTACTTATATTTTCATTTCTATTATTTTTTCTGTTATTGTATATTATAGTTTTATAGGTATATTCCCAAATATTTGTACCAGAACTCCAGTTTTTAAGTTGAATTAAAGGAAAACGGCATATGTAGTGTACTAATGCAAGCAACTAAGCGTTAAGTTCTAGCCTACGTACCTAAAAAAATCTCTTTATAATACTGATATTCAGGGTTATTGAAAACTACTTTTACAAAGTTTAGGGACACGTCCCTTACATCAAAACAAGACGTTGTCAGCTTGTCACAAACACCACTTATAGCAAATGTTTTGCATCTGGACACGTGTGTACTGGTCGAGCTTTGGAATGTCAAATACTCGGTGTCGTATGATTTCGCAGGCTTCCATGACACGGATATTAAGAGTTTCTTCAGCCGGGATGTCTGTTGCTTAAGCCAGTGGTTTATGGCACCCCCAAAGGATAAACATCCAAACGATTGACGTGCAGGCCATAGAACTCGTCCCCCTCTACCTATCCATCTGTCATGCTAGATACCAGCCAGTGCATCTGGAACAATGAGCCTAAAATGTTTCTTCTTATTTACAGATTCTCATTTTCTACCAAGTCTGGGAGAGTGTTCTGAATGAAGACAGCACTTGTAAGACGCCCTGCGGGAATGTATTATATATTTTGAATTATTTTAAAGGGTAGTTTGGGGTGGGGGATTTTTTCAAAACCTTCGTGTCGCATCCTTGGAAGATACTTAACTTAGATACCAAGTTTGGTATTTTACCGACTTTTCGTTTTTGAGCTATCTTGTTCACAGACACAAACGTACCTTTTTCCAATAAAAACGCTGTTTCTTGATACAGGGGACCCTAAAACATATATTTCCAGTGAAATCTCGGTATGGAATTTTTGAGTGCATTACAATATCTTCTCTATACACTATGTACATAGTACGTGTAGAGAAAGTAAAAACGAAGCGTTTTAGAACATATGTTGATATGGACCTATTTTCTTGTTTGATGCCAAGAATCCATCCCCAAACTTGTAAAAGTATTTTTGAATCATCCTGTATATTACAACTTACCGATTCCATTGGTTTATAGAAGTTTTGTATATATAAGAGAGCAGCCCACCAATTCTCTCTACAACGTTTCTCTGTTTCCGAGACAAAGATGCTCCACACAGGTCCTGAAGAAAAATGACGATACAGCGAAGTGTTGATCAGGATGATTATCATCACCAACGGCGTCATCCTAAACAAAGTAACAGATACATTTCATATTTAATATTACGTATTCTTTACAAAGAGTTTAAGCGCAGCCGTACGAGCTGCCAAGACGAACATCGCAGTGTTCGACCAAATGAGGTTACCGGTCCAGAAATTGTAAAGAAAATCACAAAATGGTATTGGATGACCGTCAAATGAAAGTACATTACAAGCAATTTAAAAATGTCTGTACTTCGCATACTGACTGAAAATTTGGATATGAGAAAGTTGTGTGCAAGATGGGTACCGCGTTTGCTCACAATAGAAGAAAAACAGCGTCGTGAGGATGTTTCAGTTGAGTGTTTGGCAGCAGAAGACACCTGGGTACATCACTTCTCACTTGAGACGAAGGAGCAATCAAAACAGTGGATTGGAAGGGGAGAATCGGCTCCAAAGAAGGCGAAGACAGTTCCATCTGCAGGCAAGGTCATGACGTCAGTTTTCTGGGTCGCTGGCCGGATAATTTGCATTGAGTATCTCAAACAACGGAAAGTAATCAATGGCGAATATTAAGCGAACTTGTTACAGCGTTAGAGTGATGAAATCGATCAAAAACGGCTGCATTTAAACCATGGCCAAAATCAATGAGTTAACATACGAATTGCTTCCTCATGCACCCTATTCACCAGATTTAGCCCCCTCAGATTATTATTTTCTGTTTACAAATTTGAAGAAATTACTTGTTGGTAGAAGATTTGCCAACAATGAAGAGGTGGAGTCTGCAATTGATGGCTATTTTACAGACCTCGATAGTTCTCACTATAAACAGGGTATCGAAGCTGTTGAACATTTCTGGAAAAAGTTTATCGAGCTGAAAGGAGACTATGTAGAGAAATATAGATGTTTTTCCCCAACATTTTTGGGATTTCTTTGTTAGGTGGAGTACTTCTGGGACAGCCCTCATATTTACACAAACTTTATAAAATGAGTTACAGATCTAAAAATATTTATGCGAGGTCAATGTTTCAGTGATATATACAAAATTTGAGGTGAAAAAGTGCAAATAATTTGATATTTAGTGGAGAACACACAAGTGTAACTCATTTTGTCCGCTTACTAATGGCAGTGTCATAAATTAAGAATACGTTTTAATTGTGTGTATTTACTGTGTTTATATACAACACACCACTTATAGTCAGGCAGGACAGAGGAGCTGTGACTGTTCCATTAACAACTGAACGTCAGAGTTAGGGAATAATACCCATCCTAAGAACCAGTCAAATTTTCCTCATGAACATGGCTTTAGAAAATAGTGAGAAAAAAAATATAAATACTGTATCATCAGCTTGTGCTCAACCGCTAATAGCCAAACATTCAAGAGGTAGCGTATTCGAAGCCCGCTTAGAGTGAGTTAAGGCTTCTTATAAGACTTTTTTCGGGGTTTTCCCTTATCTTGTTCCACTGGGCCCCAATGATAAAACCATTTTTGTGGAAAAGTACAAATTAAAGAGAAAGCCGAAGGCCGGAAACTATGCATAGATAAAGGCAGGGTGAAAGTGTACCTTCAAATTAAAAGAATTCATCCAAACTTCGCCCATTTATTTAACAATGTGCACCATGATTGAATAAAACACAGAAATATTAACAAAAGACTCGTGCTCGCCACAGATACAGAGAGAGAGAGAGAAAGAAAGAAAGAAAGAAAGAAAGAAAGAAAGCTATAAGGCCACTTCAAACCTGTCAGAATAATTTATGATACTATAGGAGCGAGAAGGTTAACAAGTTTTGCCAAGTTAAAGCAGAAAATATCACAAAGCTAAGTATACTATATTTAGACAAACGAAGGCTCGCTTCACAATGATCTAGCTCGGCGCAAGTGGCCTCGAAGAAATTGCGCCCTCCTGACGCTGTCTAAGGCGACCCCGATGAAAGGTAAGCTCCCAACTGATGGCCGCCCGAGGGAGGGCGGCTAGCCAAGTAGGCGACCTCGTGACGTGTCCAGGCATGCGGAGATAGTGAGATTGCAGATTTTAGTTCAGTTTTAAACTAAGGCTCTTTCCTGAGTCTTTCCTATTGGTTACAGAGACAATATGGCTACGTGGTAGGTGAACGACGGGTTTCGAGATTTCTTCGAGGTTAGGCTATGCTACTTTCTTAAAATTGGTTCTTCTTTCCAATGCGAAATACACAGTTTTCCATTCGTTCTGTCTGCTTGTGCGTGGGCAGCCATTTGATTAATAGACCAATGGCAGAGCCAAATCTAAAACTGAAATGGAATCTGCAATGTGGCGCGCAGAGAAGTCTGGATTCATTGGCTAACCCTCAAGCAGGTTGGCATAGACGCTTGCAGCGGAGTAATGATGAAGCAATTAGTGATGTAACATTCATCGTGTAACGGAGACGAAGAAGAAAAAAACTGAATAACTTTAAGCTCTATGGACCACGAGATGATTTGATTGTTATTTCACCTACGTCATTTCATTCAGCTATTGACCAACCGCGTTAAAAAAAAAAACACCTACTTTTTACCTCCCAGCCTGTGTGTATTATATATAAGTTTCAGTAAAATCCATACAACATTTTTTAACTTTGAAAATTGACTCCAAATGTCGCTAAGTACCAGAGAATGAAAACGGAATACGCTGGTTACAAATATAGAAATCTCACTTACCTCAAGTATCTGTAGATGTAGAAGACAGAGATGTTAAATTTGACCCCTTTCTTGAGCTCCGTGAGAGTGAGGTAACTGACCAGGGTCCCACTGAGAAGGAAGAACGTGTCGACAGAAAACAGAGCACCGTATACCGCCATGAACGGCCAATCACGCCACTGCAACAGATATAGAAGCCATTCTTACACTGGGCACACTTAATGAAAACAAAGAGCCATCGTTTAGTCCTGTGGCAGCGAAATGTTTCCTCTCCGTGTGCCGGCTAATCAGTGCACAGGTGATAACTGCTGTAAAGACACAGTTAAATACCAAACTTGATATCTAAGTTCAGTATCCGACTTGGGGATTTTCAAGAAAATTCCCCACTCCAACCTACCCTTTATATAAATACATTTTCGAAAATATTCTTTTTCTCAAAAGTACCGCTAACAATTTTCAATACAATTCTGCATGATAAGATATTTTCATGAAAATTCAAATGTATATTTTTATTTTTCTGGGATAAATATAAACTTACTGCAAAAAAATGTAGATCTCATTAAAATACACAATTTAAGTTATATATATATATTTTTTTTTCGTAGAGTTGACCGTTTTCAAGATATTCTTTGTTATTGGTATCAGTTTTAAAATATTTAAAACACGTCTCATGTAGGAATTTGTCAACTCCCGGCAATGCAAAGAAACCATGACAACTAGCTGTGTAATGGTTACCGTGCTAACTTCAAATACCCAAGGTCGCGGGTTCAAACCTGGCGGAGAACGATAGATTTTTTTCGGGCGTAAAAATCCTTAGCATGGCTTCCTTCGGAGGGGAAGTAAAGCAGTTGGTCCCGTGTGCTAGATTTACTGCACGTAAAACAACCTCAGGCCTGATAGAGAGGCCTCTGAGCAAAATTAAGCGGTCTTTCACGCCCAATTTAGAATGGGAACCATAGTAGTTAAAGAACGTCCATAAATAACATACCATTTACAGTTTTTGCCATTTCCTTACTAGCTGGCAGTTAATGTTTCAGCTATATCCATCACGTGGTTTCGGTGCCATAGGCGATTGAATCAACAAGCTTGTGCTTCTTTAGACAGAAGGGAAAAAAACGAGTTTCCTGCGTTTATTAAACACTTCTATATAAAAGACTTAACACCGAAAGACATAAAAGCCGAGTTGGATGAAGTTCATGGCACATCTGCTCCTGCGTTTGTAACAATTTACAATTGGATAAATGAGTTTAAACGTGGCCGTACATCCACAAATGATGAACATCGTTCCGGACTCCAGTAGAAGTGACTTCCCCCGAAATGATTGACAAAATCCAGGATATGGTTTTGAGTGATCGACGAATCAAGGTTCGTGAAATAGTAGAGGTCACAGTCATGTCACAAGGTACATTGTTCTCAATTTTGCACCAGAAATTAGGTCTGACAAAGGTCTCGGCAAGATGGGTTCCGCGTTTACTCTCAATGGAGAAAAAACGTAATGATGTATTCGGAAACTGGTTTGGCACTTTGCCGTTGCAATCCTGACAGTTGCTGCGTCGATACACAACTGAGGATGAAGTATGGATACTCCAGAGAAAAAAGTACTGTCGAAAAAGTGGGTTTGTAAAGGCAATGAAGGTGTGAAATCTGCAGATATGATGATCCACTTTATGTTTTGGGATGCGCCCAGGAGCATCTACATTGATTACTTGCAGACAGGAGGAACGATAAATGGAGAATACTATCATGGTTATTGCTCCAGTTTAACGGAGAATCAACATAAAACGCCCTCATCTGACAAAGAAAAGGATTCTCTTCCATTAGGACAATACAAGGATGCACATCTGCTCAGTTTTGATGGCGAAAATGGTAGAATTACTACAACATCCACCGTATTCACCAGATTTGGCCCACAGTAGTTTTTGTTTATTTCCAAACTTTAAAAAATAGTTTGGCGGAAAGCGATTTACGTCTAACAAAGAGGTCATACCCCAAACAGATATCTACTTTGAGGACCTTCTGAGATTCTATTTTTGTAAAACAGTTGAGAAATACTGGAAAAGGTGTATCGAGCTAAAATGAGAATGTGTTGAAAAAAGTTATTAAAAGTAATTTGTTTTTCTATTTTTTCTAGGATTTATTGAGCGCCCCTCATAATGCTTGAAATTTGGTAAATAAATTATCAAAGGTTGAAAAATCAGGGGTTTTGGGGATACAATAATTAATAATTTATCTTCACTAATTTGGGCTGTTACAAGAATATAATGCCAGGTATGTATTTTAAAATGCATTTGCTGTACAACTGGACATTTTATGTGATTATTTTTAAAAATGTATCACATGACTCACTATATTACAATAATGCACTCAGCCAGTAAAATACTATTATTTAAATAACCATGCCAGGTAGAATTGTGATACATAGCAACATTATCAGAGTAACAGAGCTCACGAATTTATCTAGAGAGAGTTGTATCTCGAGTTTCTTTAATAAGACTATTACGTGAATAAAATAACAATTATTAGCCTATATGGATAACACGAACAACTTGATGTCCATATCATAAATCATGGCCTCGTTGCTTACAGACTTCTTTCAACCGGTTCCACTCGCTCTCTCTGTGTTGCTTTTAGTATTCTGCGGCTTTAAGTTTTCAATTATTATGTCTTCTTCAGCGATAGACCTTTCCCCAAAACGTTTTGTACGGGAATATCACTGCACACCAACACTGCCGGTCCCCATGGCCGCGCTTGCCAAAGCGTCTCGCTTTGGTGTTTCGCAGCGCAGGGGATCGTGGGTTCGAGTCCCGCCTTGGGCATGGGTGTTACATGTTTGTGTATGTGTGTATAAAAAGTAAAACAGAAATTCAGTAATCATACAGTAATCAAAGTAAACAAATTAGGTAAATAAAAATTAGGGTATACAGCGCCGGAGTCCCGATCAGACTCCGGAACTATATTTAAAAAAAAAAAAACATAAAAAAAAAACATTAGTTCAGAGAGAAAACAAAACGCGCCAATACACTGGATTGGCCATTTCCTACGATCACGTGTATGAATGAAATTGTCACTATACTGTATAAAATAACTGTTACATGTATTAATAAGTTATGTTACAAACTGTGAATTTTCCAAATGTCACAGATAGCTTACCTTAAATCTTGTATTACCGGTAAAATCTTTTGTACACTTATGGTTACTTTTCAACATAATCACCGAAAAGATTGAGACATTTATCGTACCTGACCAAAAGCTTTGCAATACCCGCTTCAAAAATGTTGCCGCCAATGATTTCAAATGAGCATTGACGTTCTTTTGAACATCTTCGTTGGTTAGAAAGCGCTGCCCTCCTGGCCCCGTCTTCAGTTCAGGGAAGGTGAAGGTCGCTGGGTGCTAGATCAGGACTGTACGGCGGATGATCGAAAATGTTCCATTGAAATTGTTCAAGGAGCCGATGGATTGTGCCAGCAGTGTGTGGACGAGCGTTGTCATGGATCAACACAATTCCTGAAGTCAGCATTCCTCTTCGTTTGTTTTGAATGGCTCTCCGCAAACGTCGTAAAGTACGAAGGTCTTCAAAACAACGTCAATGCTCATTTGAAATCATTGGCGGCAACATTTTTTGAAGCGGGTATTGCAAAGCTTGTGCACAGGTACGATAAATGTGTCAATGTTTTTGGTGAGTTTGTTGAAAAGTAACCAAGTGTACAAAACTTTCAGTAATAAAATAATTGTTTTCTATGATCCTATCTTTTATTTATAGCCTTTCGGAGGGTTAAAAAATAACGGTACAATACCTTCTGTGCCTCTAAGTTATGTGGTGGAGAAAGAAAATGTTACAAATTTGATACAAAGCCTCCAATTTTCAGTTTGGTGTCTCTTAGATGTGTAATACTTTTGGATGTAGCAAGTTGATATGAAGAAGTGAGTGTTGACGAACCTCGTGCAGAAGTTGGAGGCCGTTGACGAAAGGCTGGACGGCGACCTCCAGGTACATGTGCCCGTAGACAACCCAGGCCATGCTGAAGAACCGTATTCCTTGTAGAGCGGTGAGGGACTCCTTGGACGCCCTGGTGGTGAACAGGGCTTTGCCATTGGTGTACCACGAGAATGTCGTCAGCAGTTTGTTGCGGTTCGCTAGAAACGGCAGAGAAACTTGTGTGACTGTTAGACGCCTCATATTTCTTTCGTGTAGATACTACACATTTCTACTAGCCTGTACCTAGGTACAATGTTTGGGTTCGTTAAATTCTCATACGAATTTAATAAAAAAAATCTGATATGTTATATTCACATGACCTTCTCTGCAACAAATTATTGTTAAAAACTTATGCTTCTATTTATTTCATGCTAATCGAGAAAACATTAGTAGAAATATTTTTATTACTTGTAAGTAGAAGTGAAATATGGGAGTACCATAGTCAAAAGTTGGTTGTTATGTCACTGAAGTTCCTTTATTTGTATGGGCAGGAGTTGAGAAACTCCTGTGTGAAAAAATTTTAGTTTTTAAAGCTAAAAGAAAAAACAAGGAATATCTAAAAAACAACGAACTCCACGAAAAAATGCATATAATATAAATTGTGTGTTTTAACGTGCTCTATATTTTTTGTGTGGTAAGTTTTTATCTATTTCTTACGGTTTAGCAGTTATGCAAAATTCCGTAAAATTCACTCAGAATAAAGTAGTCTTCAGAGGCTATTCCCAGAAAATTCAAAATATACATTTTATTTGTCAGGTAAATATCTTTAATATACTATATTTTAATCAAAATTGTTAGAGTAATTTTTAAGAAAAACACAATTTTCTAAAATTTTTCCATGTAAAGAGTAGTTAGGGGTAGGGATAATTTCTTGAAAATCTTCGTGTCACATCCTTGGAAGATACCAAACTTAAGTACCAGGTTGGTATATAACCGTCTTTTCATTTTTGAGCTATGCTGTCCACAGACACACACACACACACATACACGGATCTGTTTCTAAAATGTTTTTTTTTGGACTCAGGGGATCATAAAACATGTATTTCCGGTGAAGTCTCTCATTGAATTTTTGGGGGGAATACAATACCTTCTCTATCCCTATGAACATTGTAGATACAGGGCTAGAGAAAGTAAAAAGCTCAAGTTTTACTTTAATCTAATTTAAAGTAAAATATTTCTAAAACTACATTTGCCCACCTGGGTGGTAGTGCTTCTGCATCACTTTCAACAGGTCACGAGTTCGAATCTCGTTGAGAGTTACCAGAATAAGGTTTTTTAGGGGGTTTTCCTTATCCTGAGAAGACGAATGTCGAGTAACTTTAAGCTCCATTGACCCCGAGATCATTTGAGCATAATTTCACCAATTTCTTTAATCGTCCGATATGACCAACCAGGTTAAAGCACGTACTATGAACATAATGTATAAAGGAAGTATTATATTCCACCCAAAAATTCAGGGCCGTGCCGTGGCCGAGTAGTTAAACCACTCGCCTCTCACCTAGACGGCCCGGTTCGAACCCAAGCGACAGCATGTGTGATTTGTGGTGGACAAAGCGGCGCAGGGGCGGATGTTCTCCGGTTTCCCCTGCCATCGTATTCCACCGGTGCTCCATCTTCATTCATGTATCACCAGTGTCATCGCCTGCGGTGCCACAAATAGTAAAAGCGGGCGCTTAACACTACTACAAAAAAAATCACTTTTAGACAAAGATCCGTGTATGTCTGTGGACAGCACAGCTCAAAAACAAAAATACGGTTAAGTGCCAAACATGGTATTTAAGTTTGGTATCTTTCAAGCATACTACACGATGGTTTTCAACATAATCCCCAAATTACCCTTACATAGCATTTTTTTTAAACTTTCGTTTTTCTCAAAATTAGCTTTAAAGCTTTTGATTAAAATACAGACATCTTCATTCTGGATGAATTTTGCATAAGTAGTAAACCATAAGAGATAAACAAAAATGTAGATCTCACCAAAACACACAATTTATATTACATTCATTTTGCTTGTAGTGTTGATCGTTTTTGAGATATTCCTTGTTATTGGTTTCAGGTTTAAAATAATTATACTTTTCTCATACAGGAATTTGTCAACTCCTGTCCATACAAACAAAGGAACTTCAGTCACATAGCAACCAGCTTTTGACTATCACTTTAACCTTTGGTACTCCCTTATTTGGCTTCTACTTACAAGGAAGCAAGTAATAAGACTATTTCTGCTACTTTTTCTCGATTAGCATGAAATAAAAAGATCTTGCTTTCTAACAATAATTTCTTGCACAGATGTAGAGAAATTCATATGAATGAATCACATGAGATTTTTACTTTTTACTATTGTTTTATAGTTTGGGAAGTAGTATTTATTATCCAATCCAGTAATTTGGCGTCTGAAGAAAAGCACGAAAGAAAAAGAAAATACACCCACATTAGTCGTATAACGGGTTTTGAATCCGGAGCCTCGCAAATGCGCGTCACCGACATTACCAACTAAGCCATACCGCTCAGTGTACCAGATATCTTTTGTTCTCGAAAGTGCGAATACGAATATTTGGGATTATTACTCAGGGAACAAATATAAAGGCATTTGGATAGGTAGAGTCAGACTGAAAAATTCAATTTCATGGCCGGGGTTTAACCCGATCTCTAGCCACTGAGTTACCATGGCAACATGCCGGCACAACATTGAATTTCTCAACAGACTCGCATGTTTCCCGGTAAAACACAAGGTGTTGTCAAATTATTTTGAGATGACAACCCCGATGGCGACTTACAATGTTGTAAGTACTTTAGACCCAGGATTCTTAGAATAGCTACAGATCGGGAGATCCGTGGCTCATATTCCGGCTATGGCATTGAATTTTTCAGGCTAGAGATCGAGAGATCCGTGGTTCATATTCCGGCAATGGCATTGACTTTTTCAGGCTAGAGATTGGGCGATCCTTAATTCCAATCCCGGCTATGGCATTGCATTTTTCAGGCTAGAGATCGAGAGATCCGTAGTTCAAATTCCGGCAATGGCATTGACTTTTTCAGGCTAGAGATTGGGCGATCCGTAATTCCAATCCCGGCTATGGCATTGCATTTTTCAGGCTAGAGATCGAGAGATCCGTGGTTCAAATCCCGGCTATGACATTGAATTTTTCAGGCTAGAGATCGAGAGATCCGTGTTTCAAATTCCGGCTATGGCATTGAATTTTTCAGGCTAGAGATCGAGAGATCCGTGGTCCAAATCCCGGCTATGACATTGACATTTTCAGGCTAGAGATCGAGAGATCCGTGGTTCAAATTCCGGCAATGGCATTGACTTTTTCAGGCTAGAGATTGGGCGATCCGTAATTCCAATCCCGGCTATGGCATTGCATTTTTCAGGCTAGAGATCGAGAGATCCGTGGTTCAAATCCCGGCTATGACATTGAATTTTTCAGGCTAGAGATCGAGAGATCCGTGTTTCAAATTCCGGCTATGGCATTGAATTTTTCAGGCTAGAGATCGAGAGATCCGTGGTCCAAATCCCGGCTATGACATTGACATTTTCAGGCTAGAGATCGAGAGATCCGTGGTTCAAATTCCGGCAATGGCATTGACTTTTTCAGGCTAGAGATTGGGCGATCCGTAATTCCAATCCCGGCTATGGCATTGCATTTTTCAGGCTAGAGATCGAGAGATCCGTGGTTCAAATCCCGGCTATGACATTGAATTTTTCAGGCTAGATATCGAGAGATCCGTGTTTCAAATTCCGGCTATGGCATTGAATTTTTCAGGCTAGAGATCGAGAGATCCGTGGTTCAAATTCCGGCTATGGCATTGAATTTTTCAGGCTATAGATCGAGAGATCCGTGGTTCAAATTCCGGCAATGGCATTGACTTTTTCAGGCTAGAGATTGGGCGATCCGTAATTCCAATCCCGGCTATGGCATTGCATTTTTCAGGCTAGAGATCGAGAGATCCGTGGTTCAAATCCCGGCTATGACATTGAATTTTTCAGGCTAGAGATCGAGAGATCCGTGTTTCAAATTCCGGCTATGGCATTGAATTTTTCAGGCTAGAGATCGAGAGATCCGTGGTCCAAATCCCGGCTATGACATTGACATTTTCAGGCTAGAGATCGAGAGATCCGTGGTTCAAATTCCGGCAATGGCATTGACTTTTTCAGGCTAGAGATTGGGCGATCCGTAATTCCAATCCCGGCTATGGCATTGCATTTTTCAGGCTAGAGATCGAGAGATCCGTGGTTCAAATCCCGGCTATGACATTGAATTTTTCAGGCTAGATATCGAGAGATCCGTGTTTCAAATTCCGGCTATGGCATTGAATTTTTCAGGCTAGAGATCGAGAGATCCGTGGTTCAAATTCCGGCTATGGCATTGAATTTTTCAGGCTATAGATCGAGAGATCCGTGGTTCAAATCCCGGCTATGACAAGGAATTTTTCAGGCTAGAGATCGATAGATCCGTAGTTCAAATCCCGGCTATGACATTGAATTTTTCAGTCTGACTCTACCTATCCAACTCCTGTCCTACACATGGCTTATGTGAAAAAACAAATAAACCTATAAAGGCCTTTGTTTATCCGGCTATTGTATTCGTTCAAGCGGGACAAGCAGGTCAGACAACTGTCCCTCGAGCGCCGAGCTGCCGTTACAACATTTTAGGTTTATATAGAGTCTGTACGTTGAAACAATAGGACTGAAAATAGTATTCACATACCTGTATCTTTGTTCAGAAGATCGTAGCATGTGCTGAGGATGCAAAGAACTGCGAAAAATACAAGCACTCCTCTGAAACAAACAAAAGAGTTTCATAAATTATGTAGTTTAACGGATCTTTCTCTCTTATGATGAAATGTATGGGAAATTTGGAAAATTCCCAGTATGTAAGATATTTTTTTACTTTCTCCATTCGTACTATGTATATAGTACATACAGGAAGGTATTGCATTCGACCCAAAAATTCGATACCGAGATTTCAAAGGAAATACCTATTTTGGGTCCCCTCGAATCCCAAAAAAGCATTTTTGGAAAACATGTCCGTGTGTCTGTGGACAACATAGCTCAAAAACGAAAAAAAACCGTCAAATACCAAACTTGGTATTGAAGTTTGATATATTGCAGGGATCTGTCATGAAGATTTTCAAGAAAATCCCCCAACTCAGTCTACCCTTCAAGTAGAAAGATTTCAAAAGTTTTTATTTTCTCAAAAAGGCTGTATCGATTTTGATTAAAAGAGCATGCATTGAAGATATTTACCTCTCAAATAAAACCGTATAAGCCTTTAAATACTACTTTATTCTGGATAAATTTTAAGGAATTTTGCATAACTGCCAAACCGTAAGAGATGCACAAAAACTTACGGCTCAAAAAATTTAAAACTTACAATTTATGTCATATACAATTTTACCGTGGAGTTGATCGGTTTTGAGGCATTCCTTCTTTTTGATTTCAGCTTTAAAAACTTGTACTTTTCTCATACAGGAATTTGTGAACTCCTGCACATACGAACAAAGGAACTTCAGTCACATAGCAACCAGCTTTTGGCTATTACTTTAACCTATGGTACTCCCTTATTTTGCTTCTACTTACAAGGAAGCAAGTAATAAGACTATTTCTGCTAATTTTTTTCTCAAGTAGCATGAAGCAAATAGAAGCATAAGCTTTTTAACAGTAATTTGTTGCAGAGATGTAGAGAAAGTCATGTGAATGGGACACCAGATTTTTCTATCTCTTAAGGTTTAACCGTTTAGCAAAATTCGCTAAAATGTATACAGAATGAAAACGTCTTCGGATGTTATTCCCAGAAAATTCAAAATATACATATTATTTGTGTATGCCTTTATATATGGCATTTTAACCAATATCATTACAGCCATTTTTGAGAAAATCAAACTTTTGGAACATTTTTCTATGTTTTTGCTAATGGGATTTCTTCGTGTCGCATCTTTAGAAAATATTAAAATTAAATAACATTTTGGTATTTTCCCGACTTTTCCTTGTTGACTTATCGTGTTCTGACACACACACACACATACACACACATACTCGAACACAAGTACCCTTTTACTTTCTCTACACGCATTATGTACAAAGTGTATAGAGAAGTTATTGCACTCCACCCAAAAATTCAATACCGAGATTTCGCCGGAAATATGTGTTTTAGGGTCTCCTGTAACTAAAAAAACATTTCCAGAAAAAGGTTCGTGTGAGTGTGAGTGCGAGTGTGTGTGTGTGTGTGTGTGTGTGTGTGTGTGTCCGTGAACACGATAACTTAAAAACGAAAACTTGGTAAAATACCAAACTTGATATTTAAGTTTGGTATCTTCCAGGGATGCGACACGTAAATTTTGAGAAAAATCCCCCCACCACCAACTACACTTTACAGGAACTTTTTTCAAAAATTAAATGGCTCTAACGATTTTGATTAAAATTTGTATATTTAAGATACTTACGTGATAAATAGAACGTATATCTTGAATTTTCCTGGAATGGCCAATGAGAAGTACTTTATTCTGGATGAATTTTACGGAATTTTGAATAACTGCTGAACCGTAAAATATGGACAAAAAGTTACTCCACGTAAAATGTAGAGGACGTTAAAATACCCAATTTATGATATATACATTTTTTTCATGGAGTTGGTCGTTTTTGAGACATTCCTTGTTTTTGGTTTCTGCTTTGAAAAACATATACTTTTTGTTACAGGAATGTGTCAACTCCTTTCCATACCAACAATGGAACTTCAGTCACACAGCAAGCAGCTTTCGACTATCACTTTAACCTATGATACTCCCATATTTCACTTCTACTTATAAGGAAGCAAGTAATAGGACTATTTCTGCTAATAGAAGTATAAGCTTTTTAACTATTATTTGTTGCAGAGTTGTAGAGAAAGGCATGTGAATGGTACACGTCAGATTTTTCTAAAACTGTTTCTTGGGTACAGGGGATCCTAAATCGAGTATTTTCTGTGAAATTCAGGTATAGAATTTTTGGGTGGAAGGAAATAGTTTCTCTCTCTCTCTCTCTCTCTCTCTCTATATATATATACTATGTAGATAAAAATATGAAAATCTGATGTGTTCCATTCTCATGACTTTCTCTACATCACTGAAACAAACTATTGTTAAAAAGCTTATGCTTCTATTTACTTCATACTAATCTAGAAAACAATTAGCAGAAATAGTCAAAAGCTGGTTGCTATGTGACTGATGTTCCTTTGTTTGTATTGACAGGAGTTGACAAATTCCTGTATGAGAAAAGTATAAGTTTTTCGAAGCTGAAACCAAAAACAAGCGATAACTGAAAAACGATCAACTCCACGAAAAAAATGTATATAACATAAATTGTGTGCTCTACATTTTTTTTGTTGCAAGTTTTTGTCCATCTCTTACGGTTAGCACTTATGCAAAATTCCGTAAAAATCATCCAGAATAAAGAGGTCTTTAGAGGCTATTTCCAGAAAATATAGGATAAACATCTAAATATCTTAAATCATGGCATCTAAATATCTTAAAATCAAAATTGTTAAAGCCATTTTTGAGAATATAAACAATTTTCGAATTTTTTTTCCATGAAAAGGACAGTTTGGGGTAGGGGATTTTCTTGAAAATCTTCGTGTCGCATCCTTGGAAGATACATCATCTAAATTCCAAATTTGGTTCTTAAAATACTTTTCGTTTTTGAGCTATACTGCCCACAGATACACATACACACGCAAATAGACACACGGACGTTTTTCTAACAATGTTTTTTACTTTCTCTATACGTACTATGTGCATAGCGTATAGAGAAGGTATTGTAATGCACCCAAAAATTCGATTCTGACATTTCCCTGGAAATGCATGTTTTAAGACACCCTGAATACAAAAAATAAGCATTTTTAGATAAATGTCGTGTGTGTGTGTTCGTCTGTCTGTCTGGGTGTATGTGTGTGTGTGTCTGTGGGCAGCATAGCTCATAAACGAAAATACCGTTAAGTACCAAACTTGGCATTTAAGTTCAGTATCTTCCAAGGATGCAACACAAAGGTTTTCAAGAAAATACCCCCACCTCAAACTACACTTCACATGGAAAAATTTTCGAAAATTTTGATTTTCTAAAAAATGGCTTTAACGATTTTGATTAAAATATCGTATATTAAAGATATGTACCTGATAAACAATGTGTATATCTTGAATTTTCTGGGAATAGCCTCTGAAGACCACTTTATTCTTGGTGAATTTTACAGAATTATGTATATCTGGTAAATCGTAAGAGATAGACAAAAACTTAGTACACAGAATTGTAGACCACATTAAAACTCATTTTTGTTTCAGCCTTGAAAAACTTATACTTCTCTCATACAAGTATTTGTCAACTCGTGTCCATACAAACAAAGGAACTTCAGTCACATAGCAAACAGCTTTTGACTATCACTTTAACCTATGATACTCCCTTATTTCGCTTTTACTTATAAGGAAGCAAGTAATAAGACTATTTCTGCTATTTTTTCCTCGATTAGCATGAAGTAAATATAAGCATAAGCTTTTTAACAATAATTTGTTGCAGAGGTGTAGAGAAAGTCATGGGAATGATACACATCAGATTTTTTTTGGATTCAGGGGTCTCAAAACATGCATTTCCGTTGAAATCTCGTTATGTAGTGTTTGGGTGGAATGTAATACCTTCTTTATACGCTATGTAGATAGTACGTGTAGAGAAAGTAAAAAGATATGTTGTATTTTTTTATCAAATGTACTAGAAATTTCATTCCGTGTTGGTTAACAAGAAGCATATAGAATAATGAGTAGAGAAGGGTATGTGACTGCAGCACATAAGTAATTTTTGTTGGTAGCTCCAACTGTGTGTGTGCCCGCGAGCCACAGGTAATATCAGAATTCAATCGGTTGTATAATTGTTTCATTACCACGAGGATATTTATTTTCGGTGGTTGTAAGCCCTGTGGTGGCGAGTTTGATACACATCTGACAAATTTGTGTGATATTGATCTAGGGTCGTGGGTCATATCTTCACAAGATGTAGGGGCATGGAGGGAAAGAGCGATAACAAGATACATGACTTTCTGTTCATCTCTGCAACACATTATTTTACAAAGCTTATATCTCTATTTACTGAAAGATTCGAGAAAAACTCTGATGTGTACCATTCACATGATTTTCTCTACATCTCTGCAACAAATTACTCTTAAAAAGCTTATACATCTATTTACTTCATGTTAATCAGACTAAAATAGCAGAAATATTCTTATTACTTAGTTCCTTGATGCTATGTTTCCTTTCTTCCTTGCTGGTTGTTATGCCACTGAAGTTCCTTTGTTTGTATGGAAGCTGTTAACAAAGTCCTATATGAGAAAAGTATAAGTCTTCATAGCAGAAACCAAAAACAAGGAATGACTCAAAAACGACCACTCCACGATAAAATGTATGTAACATAAATTGTGTGTTTTAACGTGCTCTACATTTTTTGTGCAGTAAGTTTTTGTCCATATCTACGGTTTAGCAGTTATTCAAAATTCCGTTAAATTCATCCAGAATAAAGTAGTCTTCAGAGACTATTCCCAGAAAATTCAAGATATACATTTTATTTGTCAAGTAAATATCTTTAATATACGAAATTTTAATCAAAATCTTTAGAGTCATTTTTAAGAAAATCAACATTTTCGAAAAAAGTTCCATGTAAAGGGTAGTTTAGGGGTGGGGGATTTTTTTCAAAATCTTTGTGTCGCATCCCGGGAATATACTAAACTTAAATACCAAGTTTGGTATTTTACCGACTTTTCGTTTTTGAGTTATCCTGTTCACAACACATGGACACACACACACGGACCTTTTTGTGAAAATGTTTTTTTTTTGGATACAGGGGACCCTAAAACATATATTTCCGTTGAAATCTCGGTATCGAATTTTTGGGCGGAGTGCAATACCTTCTCTATACACTATGTACATAGTGCGTAAAGAGAAAGTAAAAATTGACAGAAAGGGTCTTACTACCTGCTTTCCTGTAAGTAGAAGGGGAATAAGGGCTAAAGTGATAGTCAAATCTTTTAAAAGCTGATTACTATGTGATTGAAGTGCTTTTGTTTGTATGGACAACAGTTGACAAATTCCTGTATGAGAAACTAAGTTTTTTAAAGCTGAAACTAAAAACAAGGAATATCTCAAAAACGATCAATTCCACTAAAAAATGTATAGAGCAAAATTGTGTGTTTTAACCAGCTCTACATTTTTTGTGTGGTAGTCTTCAGATCCTATTCCCAGAAATTTAAGATATACATATTATTTTCAGGTAAATATCTTTAATATACGATATTTTAGTCAAAATTGTTAGAACCATTTTTGAGAAAATTAAAAGGATGTTTTCGGGTTGGGTCTTAGATTTTTCTCAGTCTTCGTTTCGCATCCCTAGAAGATGCTAAAGTTAAATACCAAGTTTGGTATTTTACCGACCTTTCGTTTTTGAGTTATCGTGTTCACAGACACACGGACCTTTTTCTAAAAAGGATACAAGGGGACCTGAAACATCTATTTCCGGTGAAATCTGGAAATGATTTTTTTGGGTTGAATGCAATACCTTCTCTATACGCTATGTACATAGTATGTGTAGAGAAAGTAAAAACGTGATTACAATGGTTTTGTCATTTGTTTTGTTGTGGTGTTAGTATTGTGTATATATTTCTCTTAAGTGTATTGTTAACTATAATAGGCCCTTAATACATCTGAAAAACTTTTATTTTGTGTTGTAAATTTAACATGCTATATTTGAATATCTTTGTCCGTTTTTCCGTGTTTAGTATTTTAATTTTTTACTTTCTCTACACATACAATGTACATAGTGTATAGAGAAGGTATTGTATTCCACCCAAAATTCGATACTGAGATTACACCGGATATATGTTAAGGGTCCCCCTGAATCCAAAAAAACATTTTTGGAAAAAGGTCCATGTGTGTGTCTGTGGACAGCATAGGTCAAAAACGAAAAGTCCATTAAGTATGAAATTTGGTATTTTAAGCTCAATATCCTTCAAGGATGCGACAAAAAGATTTTCAAGAAAATCCTCCGACACCAAAGCATCCTTTACATGAAAACATTTTCGAAATTTTTTATTTTCTCAAAAATGGCTCTAATGATTTTGATTAAAATATCGTATATTAAAGTTATTTACCTGAAAAATAAAATGTATATCGGACTTTTGCATAAATGGCAAACCGTAAGAAAATGAAATGGCGAGTTATTTATAGACGCTCTTTAACTGATGTGGTTCTCAGCGTCCCATTCTATACTAGGCTTGAAAGACCACTTAATTTTGCTCAGAGGCCTCTTTATCAGGCTTGAGGTTTTATTACATGCCGTAAATCTACGACACTTCCCTTCCGAAAGATGCCATGCAAAGGAGTTTTACGCCCGAAAAAATCCATCGTCCTCTGCCGGGTTTGAACCGTAAGAGATAGACGAAAACTTAACAGAAAATGCAAAGCTCGTTAAAACACACAATTTGTGTTATATACGTTTTTTTGTGAAGTGGGTCGTTTTTGAGATGTTCCTTGTTTTTGGTTTCAGCCTAGTTTGGTATTTTACCGACTTTTCATTTTTGAGTTATTGTGTTCACAGACACACGTACGCACACGGACCTTTTTCCAACTTTTTTCAGGGAGTCCTAAAACATGTATTTCCATTGAAATTTAGGTGTCTAATTTTGTGTGCATTTCAATACCTTCTCTGTATACTATGTACATAGTAACGTGTAGAGCAAGTAAAAAAAACTTTCTCATATTGATAACACTGCGAATAAACACACACACAACTGCGCACACTCCATATAATTAATTATTGCTTAAAACCTCCCCCTTGCCCCGTAGAACTAGCGCCCAAGAAAAGTTGTGCGGAAAGCAATACTGCTCCCTCCCTCCCTGCCAGTGTGGAATACCAACATGGTGATATAGTCGAGAGATGTGAACGGCGGAGGTGCACCAGTTTGGCAGCCGTTAGAGTCCACTGAGATGTTTCTGGAAGGCATCAGGAACCTGTAGAAACCTTTCACGTCCTCCGCTGTGCAGCTGGAAGGCACACAGACGGAAAATGTGCCGTACACGTTCCCCGGGTCATCCTGCAATAGCAAACGTAATCATTTTAAAACATTCTCTAATGTATAGAGAAGGTATTGCACTCCACCCAAAATTCGATACCGAGATTTCAACGGAAATATATGTTTTAGGGTCCCCTGTATCCACAAAAAAAATCTGATGTGTTCCATCTACTTGACTTTCTCTACAACTCTGCAAAAAAATATTATTAACAATTTTATGCTTCTATTTATTTCCTGCTAGCAGAAATAGTTTTATTACTTGCTTCCTTGTAAGTAGGAGTGAAATAAGGGAGTACCATAGGTTAAAGTGATAGTCAAAAGCTGGTTGCTATGTGACTGAAATTCCTTTGTTTGTATGGGCAGGAGTAGACAAATTCCTGTATGAGAAAAGTATAAGTTTTTCAAAGCTGAAACACAAAACAAGGAATATCTCAAAAACGATCAACTCCACGAAAAACATGTATATAACATAAATTGTTTGTTTTAATGTGCTCTACATTTTTTGTGGTAAGTTTTTTTTCAATCTCTTACGGTTTAACAGTTATGCAAAATTCCGTAATGTTCATCCAGGGTAAAGTAGTCCTCAGAGTTTATTCTCAGAAGGTTCAAGATATACATTTTATTTGGCATGTATCTTCGCGTCGCATCCTTGGAAGATACCAAACTTAAATACGAAGATTGGTATTTAACGGTATTTTCGTTTATGAGCTATGCTGCCCACATACACACACATGGACCTTTTTCTAAAAATGTTTTTTTTGGATTCAGGGAGTCCCAAAACATGTCTTTCCGTTGAAATCTTGGTATCGAAGTTTTGGGTGCAATACAATACCTTCTCTATACACAAGGACGATGGATTTTTTCGGGTGTAAAAATCCTTAGCATGGCTTCCTTCGGAAGGGAAGTAAAGCCGTTGCTCCCGTGTCGTAGATTTACGGCACGTAAAAGAACCTCAAGCCTGATAAGAGAGGCCTCTGAGCAAAATTAAGCGGCCTATCACGCCCAGTATAGAATGGGACGCTGAGAACCACAGCAGTTAAAGAGCGTCCATAAATAACACGACATTTCCATTTCTCTATACACAGTGTACATAGTACGTATAGAGAAAGTAAAAAATTTAAATACCAAACTTGGCATTCCAGTTCAGTATCTTCCAAGGGTGACAATTGAATATTTTCAAGAAAATCCCCCCAATCCAAACTATCCTTTACATGGACCATTTTTCAAAAATTTTAATTTTCCTAAAAATGGCTGTAACGATTTTGATTAAAATACTATGTATTAAAGATATTTACATCACAAATAAATAGTTTATTTTAATTTTCAGGGAATAGCCTCTGAAGACCTCTTTAATCTAGTTGATTTGTGCAACGTGTCGTAGTTTGTTTTAGTAGCGTCAACGTTCGGGTGCCAAGATGTCGTATTATTTTTGGGGTATCAGTATGACGCTGTCTACCTGGAGTTGTCGCGGGTTAATGCTAGTGAATTTCTCTACATTAAGTGTACATACCTTGCAGATTCCCTTGGTTGCAGCGGCGGAGCTTGTTCTAGTAGAGCATGAGTCTCTTACTCGGGGGGGGGGGAATGACAAGGGTATGTAACACTGTTGGTAGACTCAAATAACAGAGAAAGTTCACTTAATTCACTGTACACTTCCTTTATTGATGAACTATTGTTCATTTGAGGCACTAACTCCACGAGCGACTCCCGACATAACTGATCGCGAACTTGATGAAGCCGTTTTCATTACGTGTTGATTCCACTTTTACGGAGTTATTATAACTTTACATCAGTCACTGCGGTCTGGAGTTTCTCGGTTCGTATAACATTCACGATAATGATTGCCCGTCACATTAATTTGTAAAACACTCATTTTCTGCAATATACGGCGCGCGATATCCTACAGGGTGTGTCGTACTTTATGAGCCTTGTGTGTCGACTTCTTATCCGCACATCACTTATACACAAAAAGGTCCGAGTCTAGCCACTTAAACTGGCGTCATCACGTGACTATCGGGGATTTTTCTTTATTTTACACCCACGTGACCTTGTTCTACAAAGCGAAATTCCCTTTCTCCAATTTCAAAAGGGAAAGAACCTAGTTTCCTCTTAAGGGCTGTTACTTATGTCCATAATGCATTAAAATGTTTGTTATTTTCAAAAAAGGCCGTAGCGTTGACAAACACAAAAGCTATTTTCTACCCTCCACGGTGATATTTTCCCCTGAGCATATATTTCTTATGTTAAATATTACAAACTAGTGAGTAAACTAATAATATATGCGTCGTACTAAAATACTGTCGAAAACGGTTAGACCGTAAGCACCAAAAATGTGGATCTCATTTAATTACACTATTTATGTCATATACATTTTTTTGTGGAGTTGGCGGCTTTCGAGATATTCCTTATTATTGGTTTCAGTTTTTCTCATACGGGAACTTGTCAACTCCTGGCCATGCAAAGAAACACATTTCAATCCCATAGCAAACACATTTTAAAACATTTGTTTGTTGCTTTATCCTAGTGTATTTCATTATTTCCATTTTACTTATAATATAGTGAATAATAAAGAATAATTCTGCTATTGTTTATCTTATTAAGCATGAAGTAAATAGAAGAATCTACTTTTCAGCAATAACTTTGAGATGTTGAAAAGTGTATGTGAATGGAACACATCAGATTTTTTTTTGTTAAAAATATCTAATACCTTTAAAGTACTCACTCACCTTCCTAATTTTGACCCCGAACTCCGATGCAGAGAAAGGCATGGAAAAGAGGCAGTACTGACCTCGAAATGAACCCCAGCTTTCATCCACATTTACAGAAATGCACTCGTCGAAAACTCCAAAGTGCCGCGTTGCTCCTGACAATATTCCATTGGGAATTTTTGAAGAGGAATCTAGCACTGAAACAAAGCATAAAGGTATCAATATGATATATATTCACATATTTTTCTCTACCTTGACAAATTCATATAATTGTAACCTATATCCGTTATATGGTGGCTGTTCTACGAAGGCCATCCAGAAAGTGGCAGACGATTTGATGTAACTAAACAATAACGAAAACAAAACTTTATTTGCAAAGTTACATTACCTTGGTTTAAAGGTTTTTTTCACACAAGTCGTTGAATTTTTCAGTCTGACTCTACCTATCCAACTCCTGTCCTACACATGGTCTATGTGAAAATAAAAAAAACAACAATTAAACGAATACCAATTGACCATAATAGTGTGCTATACTGTGAATCCTGGGCCTAAGTACCTACAACATTGTAAGTGGCTATTGGGGTTGTCATCTCAAATAATTTGACATCACCTTGTGGTTTACCGGGGAACATGCCAGTCAGTTGAGAAATTTAATGCTATGCTATGCCATGGTAGTTCAATGGTAGAGCAACCGGCTACAGACCGCGCGGTCCGTGGTTAAAATCCCGGCTATGTCACTGAATTTTTCAGTCTGATCCTGCCTATGCAGTACCCTTCTCTATTTCTCAACGTAATTCCATTCTGTCAAGACATTTATTGTCACGTGGTCCCGTTTTTTTCAATACAGATGTTATACTCTTCCACCGCTGAAGATCTGAGCCAAGATGTCACTGTCACTTTGAGGTCTTCATGGCTGGGAAATCTTTTACATCCAAAAAGTGAAACATCGGTCTTTCTGAATTCTTTCACCAACGTTTGTTTTCAACTGCTCCATAACGATTGATGAACTTCCACTCCGGTCTTTATCGTACACACTGTTATGTTCTTCCTTGATTACTCGTAAATTATGTGTCATTTCCTCACTGAAGACTCCTTCATTGTATTATCACTATACACTTGCGTTATTTGTCTACAACATTCGATTGGCCGAATATTTTGTGCACTCAAAAAACAAATAAGTTCTTTGGTGGTAGAAAGGATAACGTGTGCATTAGAATTCGGTACCACGTGACAATAAATACCTTGATAACAATGACGATTACTTTGATAACTCAAATTCGACAAGTCGGTAAAATATCAAACTTGGTATTTAAGTTTGGTATTTTCCAAGGATGGGACAAGAAGATTTTGAGAAAAGTCCGCCCACCCCAAACTATCGTTTACGTGAAAAATGTTTTGAAAATGTTGTTTTTCTCAAAAATAGCTGTAACGATTTTTATTAAAATATTTATATTAAAGACATTTACATCACAAATAAACCATACATTTTGAAATCTCTGGGAATAGCCCCCGAAGACAATTTTTTCTGGACGAGCTTTTCAGAATTTTGCATAAACTGTAAGAGATAGACAAAACACTCCAAAAATGTACATTTCGTTAAAATACATAATTTATATCATATACGTTTTTTATGCGGAGGTGACCGTTTCTGAGATAATCCCTGTTAAGGGTTTCAATTTTAATCAATTTATACTTTTCTCAAACTGGAAGTGACGTTTCGTTTCTCTCTCTTGTTTTACTGCAGGTCATGTGAAGCTACTCGAAATGCATTTGTTTCCTATAGGGCTAGCTTTTAAAAGGTCTGACTATCGATTTAGTCTAATGTATTCCCCTATTTCGCTTCTACTTACAAGAAGCAGCAAGTAATAAGATTATTTCTGTTAATTTTTATGTTGATTATCATGAATGTATTATAAGGAAAGTTAATTGTCTAATAGCTAGAGAAAGTAATGTGAATAGATGACATCAGATTTTTGTTATAGAGTTGACCGTTTCCGAGATATTACTTGTTATTAGTTTGTTTTAAAATACTTACACATTTGTCTTACAGGAACTTGTCAACTCCTAGACACGCAGAGAAACGGATTTTAATCCCATAGCAACCACATTTTAAAACATTTGACTGTCGTTTTACCCTAGTGTACTCCCTTATTTCCCTTCTACTTATAAGGAACTAAGTTATACGACAAATTCTGTTAATGTTTATCTCGATTAGTATGAAGTACGAGGGCCGTTTTTTTTTTTTTCAATCTCCGATAGACTATAGATAAAAGACAAGTTCATAGGAAACAATTATTTTATTATTAAACGATTTGTACACTTATGGTTACTTTTCAACATAATCACCGAAAAGATTGATACATTTATCGTACCTGTGCACAAGCTTTGCAATAGCCGCTTCAAAAATGTTGCCGCCAATGATTTCAAATGAGCATTGACGTTGTTTTGAAGATCTTCGTTGGTTTGAAAGTGCTGTCCTCCTAGCCACGTCTTCAGTTCAGGGAAAAGGTGAAAGTCGCTGGGTGCCATGTCAGGACTGTACGGCGGATGATCGAAAATGTCCCATTGACAAGGAGCCGATGTGTTGTGCCAGCAGTGTGTGGACGAGCGTTGTCATGGATCAACACAACTCCTGAAGTCAGCATTCCTCTTCGTTTGTTTTGAATGGCTCTCCGCAAACGTCGTAAAGTACGAAGATTTTCAAAACGACGTCAATGCTCATTTGAAATCATTGGCGGCAACAATTTTTGAAGCGGGTATTGCAAGTCTTTTCGGTGATTATGTTGAAAAGTAACCATAAGTGTACAAAACATTTAGTAATAAAATAATTGTTTTCTATGAACTTGTCATTTATTTATAGCCTGAGGTGGAAAAAAACGGCCCTCGTAGATATAGGAATAAGCTTATTAACAATAATTGGTTACAAATATGTAGAAAAAGTGATGCGAAAGGAACACATCGGATTTTTCCAGTTTTATTTCCTTGGTGATAATTTAATTCCTTTTACCTCACTTGTGTTACGTAGCACGAGTTTAAAAGCTGTAAATTTGGACGGATGTATTTTGTTTTAAGAGGAAAGGAAAACCAATTAGCTACTTGAGAGATTTTTAATTGAAACGTCAGTTAAGAGGCTTGATTAAAATTAAAGCTGTCATTAAAACATTGAGCACCTTTGATGTCATCACAAGAGACGAAAACTGGGTTAAACATCTGTTGTGTTCCATTCACATGGCTTTCTCTACCGGATCTGTAAACAAACCATTCTTACTTTCTCTACGCGTACTATGTGTCATACCGAGATTTCACCGGAAATACATATTTTGGATCCCCCTGAGCCCAAAAAAATCATTTTTGGAAAAAGGTCCATGTGTGTGTGCGTCTGTGGACAGTATTGCTCAAAAACGAAAAGACTGTTGAATGCCGAACTTGGTACTTAAGTTTGGTATCTTCCAAGAATGCGACACGAAGATTTTCAAGAAAATCCCCCCACTCCCAACTACCCTTTACGTGGAATTTTTTTCGATTTTTTTTCCTCAGAAACGGCTGCAACGATTTTGATTAAAATATTGTATTAAAGATGTATCTTGTATATCTTAAACGTATATCTTGAATTTTTTGAGAATAACCTCTGAACACATATTAATTCTGGATGAATTTTACGGAATTTTGCTTAACTGCTACACCGTAAGAGATGGACAAAAATTTACATAACACAAAATATAGAACAGGATAAAACACACTATTTATCTTATATACATTTTTTTTTTTCATGAGGTTGATCGTTTTTTAGATATTCCTTGTTATTGTTTTCAGCTTTAAAAACTTATACCTTTCTCAGACAGGAATTTGTCAACTCCTGTCCATACAAACAAAGGAACATCAGTCACATAGCAACCAGCTTTTGACTTTCACTTTAACCTATGGTACTTATAATAACAGATTTTTATGTCCTGCCTTACTTAACATTACATATATTCCTAAAAATTTATTCTATAAGAATTGTGACGTTTTGCATTCACATAACTTTCTCTACTACATATGGTTTAATCAGAAATATATTGTATTGCACCCATCTTAATATTTCTATTTATTATTTTGTTGTAGCTTAAAGTCTTTTAATCAGGTAAGTCATATCGGACGAAGAATGAAATCTCGAGGATGATGCTCATACTATGGTCGGCAGGTAAGTCCTGGGGTTAAACAGATATGACGCCACTAGGCCAGTTAGACGCTAGCATCGCATTGTTTAACTCTAGACTAGCTTGTAGCCATAGTTACAGGTCAATAGCTTCTTTAGTTTTCCAATGACATCATTTTAAACAAGACAACTTTAGAGTTTTCAAGAAAATACAGGATTTGGAAAAACGAGCAGTGATTAAATACTTCCATTTGAAAGGCTTAACGCCTAAAGAAATCAAGGAGGAAATGGACAGTACATTGAAAGACTCTGCCCCTTCATATTCAATGATTAAAAGGTGGGTTGCACAGTTTAAAATGGGACGTACGAGCACTAGTGATGAGCCTCGCTCTGGACGCCCTGTAGAAGTGACAACTCCAGAGATCATTGAAAAAATTCATCGTTTAGTACTGGAAGACCGCAGATTAAAGTTGTTTGAGATAGCAGAGGATGTAAACATATCAAAAGAATGTGCATGTTATATTTTAAGTAATGTTTTGGGCTTTCACAAGATGGGTGCCGCGTTTGTTGACACCTGATCAAAAGTTGCAAAGAAAAACTGTTTCTGTTAAGAATGTGGAGCTCTGCCGTAAATATCCCAGTGAATTTTTGAGATGGCTTATTACCATGGATAAAACTTGAATACATCACTGAACTCAAAAAAGTAAATCACAGTCAAAACAGTGTATTGCGTCAGGTGAACCAACTCCAAAAAAGGCAAAGTCAAATTTGTCACAAAGTTATGGCGAGTGTTTTCTGGGTTTCACAGGGAATGATTACTTGGAAAAGGATAAAAGTATCACTGGTGACAAGCTTACTGCAACGTTTGAAGACCTCATATGAAAAGAAAATCTTGTTTCATCACGACAGTGCTCTGGCTCATCGTTCAGTCATTGCAATGGGGAAACTGTGCGAATTAAAGTTGGAATTGCTTGAACATCCACCCTATTCCCCAGATCTAGCACCCAATGACTACCACCTGTTCCCAAACCTTAACAATTTTTTTGGAGGACGAAAATTTCACAGCAATGGGGAGATCATTGATGCGGTAAATAGCTATTTTGAGGACCTTGATAAATCGCACTACAGAGATGGTTTAATTAAATTAGAACACCGATATGACAAATGTATTAGCCTTTCTGGAGATTATGTTGAGAAATAAAGGAAAAAAATTAAATGCTATTTTCATTGAGAGGCCCCGAACTTATCAGTCGGCCCCTGTATGATCTATGGGTCCGGGGAAGTTGAAGTTACTCGGCGTTTTCCAGATAAGGAAAACCTCAAAAAAAACTTCTTGAATATGAGGCAGACACGCTATTTCCACACTCGCGAGGCGGGTTTCCAAATTATTGATTACAAAAGTAAACCCTATCTTAAAATACTCACCCCTTACATTGTAAATTGTGCAATTAAAATATTTAGAACAAACAAATATACTTACTTTTTAGTGCCCATGTGGAACCATTGAAAATGTTCTGAACATATTTAATAGTGTGTTCTCTGCAGAGCTCATTTTTGACGGTGATTCGTGTTCTGAAAAAAAGGCCAAAACACATTCACATGACTTTCTCTACCTATTCTAAACGAATTATGCTTATGTATAAAAACGTATTCTTCTCCTAATTTCGTTCTTATTCAGATAAACATTAGCAGAAATAGTCTTAGTGCTTGCTTCCTTGTAATAGAAGGGAAAAAATCTGATGTGTTCCATTCTCATGACTTTCTCTACATCTGTGCAAAAACTATTGTTAAAAACCGTATGCTTCTATTTACTTCATGCTAATCGAGAAAAAAGTAGCAGAAATAGTATTATTACTTGCTTCCTTGTAAGTAGAAGCCAAATAAGGGAGTACCATAGGTTAAAGTGATAGTCAAAAGCTGGTTGCTATGTGACTGGAGCTCCTTTTTTTTGTATGGACAGGAGTTGACAAATTCCTATATGAGAAATGTATAACTTTTTCATAGCTGAAATAAAAAAAAAAAGGAATATCTCAAAAACAATCAACTCCATGAAAAAAAAGTGTATAACATAAATTGTGTGTTTTAAAGTGCTCTACGGTTTAGTAGTTATGCAAAAGTCCGTAATATTCACCCAGAATAAAGTAGTCTTCAGAAACTATTCCCAGAAAATTCAAAATATACATTTTCTTCCAGGTAAATATCTTTAATATACGATGTTTTAATCAAAATCGTTAGTCATTTTTTAGAGAATCAAAAATTTCGAAAAAAGTTCCATGTAAAGGGTACTTTGGGGTGGGGGATATTTCTCAAAATCTTGGTGTCGTATCCCTGGAAGATACTAAACTTAAATACCAAGTTTGGTATTTTACTGACTTTTGTTTTTGAGTTATCGTGTTCACAACACACGGACACAAACACACACACACACTCACACACGGACTTTTTACTGTAAATACTTTTATTTGGATACAGGGGTCCCTAAAACATATATTTCCGGTGAAATCTCGGTATCGAATTTTTTGGTGGAGTGCAATACCCTCTCTATACACTATGTACATAGTACGTGTAGAGAAAGTAATAAGCCTGAAACGATAGCCAAATGTTTTAAAAGCTGTCGCTATGTGGTTCTCTTTGAACGGCAAAGAGTTAAACAAAAGAGAGCTGAAACGAATGATGACTTCTCGTTTGAGAAAAGTGTAGGTATTTTAAAACCGAACCAACTAACTAGGGATATTTCAGAAAATGTTCTCCACAAAAAGGCTGATGTGTTCCAGTTACATGGCCTTCTCTATCTGCTCTTCAAACAACCTTATCTTACAAAATATTATTGTTCTATATACATTATGCTAAGTTAAACATCAACAGAAATTGTCTTATTACTTTCTTCCTTTAACTAGAAGGTAAATAACGGAATACACTAGCCTAAAGCGAATATTTTAAAAACTACCTCTTCTCTTTGCATGGTCAGGAGTAAAACAAAAGAGAGATGAAACGAATGATTATTCTCGTTTGACAAAAATATAAAAAGTTTAAAAATTTAATCAATAACCAGGAATATCAGAATTCGTTAGCTTAACAATAATATCTGATTTGTTACACTCACGAGAACGTTATCTTACAAAGGATTCTTACAGAAGATTAACCTTTTATTTACATCATGAAACATTAGTAGAAAGAGTCGTAATACTTTGTTCCTTAAGTGAAGGCAAACTGGAAATACACTAGGTAAGACGATAGTCAAGTCTTTTAAAAGCTGTCGCTATGCGATTGTCACTGAAACTCGCTTCTCTCCCTATAACCAGGACTAAAAAAATCTGTTGTGTTCCATTCACATGACTCTCTCTATATCTCTCTAACATATTATTGTTAATAAGCTTACTCTTTTATTTACTTCATGCTAATCAAGTAAAATTAGCAGAAATAGTCTTATTACTTGCTTCCTAGTAAGTAGAAGCAAAATAAGGGAGTAGCATAGGCTAAAGTGACAGTCCAAAGCTGGTTGCTATGTGCCTGATGTTCCTTTGTTTGTATGGACAGGAGTTGGCAAATTCCTGTACGAGAAAAGTATAAGTTTTTCAAAGCCGAAACCAAAAACAAGGAATATCTCAAAAACGATCAACTCCACGAAAAAATGTATGTAACATAAATTGTGTGTCTTAACGTGCTCTACATTTTTTTTGTGTTAAATTTTTGTCCATCTATTACGGTTTAGCAGTTATGCAACATTCATCCAGAATAAAGTAGTCTTCAGAGGCTATTCCCAGAAAATTCAAGATATACATTTTATTCGTCAGGTAAATATCTTTAATATACGACATTTTAATCAAAATCGTTAAGAGCCATTTTTTAGAAAATCATAATTTTCGAAAAACATTCCTTGTAAAACGTAGTTGAGAGTGGGGGGATTTTCTTGAAAATCTTCGTGTCGCATCCTTGGAAAATACCAAACCTAAATACTAAGTTTGGTTTTTAACGGGCTTCTCGTTTTTGAGCTATGCTACCCACACACACACACACACACACACACACACACACACACACACACAGAAACACACAAACACACAGACACACACAGACAGACAGACAGACACACACGGACATTTTTTAAAAATGCTTTTTTTTGAATTCAGGTCTCAAAACATGTATTTCAGATGAAATCTCAGTATCGAATTTTTAGGTGCAATACAATACCTTCTCTATACACTATGTACATAGCAGGTGTAGAGAAAGTAGAAAGCAGATGAAACGGATGAGGATTTAATTTGAGAAAATTTGAAGCACTTTACAATTTAAACGAATAACAGGGAATATGTGGGAAATGGCCAGTTCCACACAAAATTATGTTGTTTTAAAGATAATTGCATTTTATATGTGCTAACTTTTTGTACATCTCCTAGACATTCAGAATGAAGAAGTCTTCGGAGGCTACTCCCAAGAAATTTAAGTTATTATATTCTGTGTAAATAAATCTAAAATAGGGTAGTTTAATAAAACTCTTGACTTTTTTCAGAAAATAAAAATTGTTTAACATCTTTCCATGTACTAGTTTGAGATGAGGGTATTTACTATAATACCTCATCGAATTTTGGAAGGGACCGAATTTAATTATTATGTTTGTATTTAACCAACTTTTCGTTTGTGAACTATATCCTTCACATTTTTCTAAAATTCCCATTAATTCTCTACATATCACATGGTACATCGATACCGAGGTTTCAGATTTAGGGCCCTTTGTATAAAAAACGCATTTTAGTAAAATATCCGTGTGTGTATGAGAGAGAGGGAGAGAGAGAGAGAGAGGAAGAGAGAGAGGAAGAGAGAGAGAGAGAGGGAGAGAGAGAGACCACGATAACTTAAAACATTAATAATTACGTTTAGTATCTTCCAAGAATATGAAAGGGTTTTCAGGTAACCCCCTCCCCCAAGCACCCTTTGCAAGGAAAAATGTTCGAACTTTTTGATTTTCTCAAAATTGGTTCTTAAGATTTTGATTAAAATACCGTATATTAAAGGTATTTATACCTGGTAAATAAAACCTATATCTTGAATTTTCTGGGAATAGTCTCTGGATGAGTTTTGCATAACTGGCAGATCGTAACAGATACACAAAATCTTAGTACTCAAATAATGTAGATCTCGTTAAAACACAATTTATATCATACGGATACATTTTTGCTTTTCATACACGTACTATGTACATAGTGTATAGAGAACGTAATGTGATACACCCAAAAACTCAATACCCCGAGATTTCACCGCAAATATATGTTTTGCGTCTCCTGAATCCAAAAAAAGCATTTCTGGAAATAGGTCCGTGTGTGCATGTGTGTGTGGACAGCATAGCTCAAAAACGAAAAGACCGTTATATACCCAACTTGGCATTTAATTTTGGTATCTTCCAAGGATGGGACACGAAGATTTTCTAAGAGAATCCCCCCCAACTACCCTTTACATGGGACTTTTTTGAAAATGTTGATTTCCTCAAAAATGACAAACGATTTTGATTAAACTTTCGTATATTAAAGATATTTACCTGACAAATAAAAAGTATATCTTGAATTTTCTGGGAACAGCCTCTGAAGACAATTTTATTCTGGATGCATTTTACGGAATTTTATATAACTGATAAACTGTAAGAGATGGACAAAATCTTACCACACAAAAAAATGTAGAGTACGTTAAAACACATAATTTACGTCATATACTGTTTTTACGTGCAGTTGATCATTTTTAGATATTCCTTGTTTCCGGAATCAGTTTTGAAAAATTTGTACTTTTCTCATGCAGGAATTTGTCAACTCCTGTCCATACAAACAAAGGAACTTCAGTCGCATAGCAACCAGCTTTTGACTATCAATTAAATCTATGGCACTCCCTTATTTCGCTTCTATCTACAAGGATGTAAGTAATAAAACTATTTGTGCTAATTTCTCCATTACCATGAAGTAGGTGGATGCACAAGGTTTTTAACAGTAATTTGTTGCAGAGATGTAGAGAAAGTCATGTGAATTGAACATATCAGATTTTTTTTTTCTAAGAGATCTTGCTTCTTAGTAGTTTCCATTTTAAAATACTTACAACTTTCTGAAACAGGAATTCGTCATTTGGTTTTACTCTTCGCCGTGCAGACAGAACGGAATTTCTATGTCATCGCATAGCGACATCTTATAAAATGTTTGCTAGTACAGAGCGAAATTGAGTAATTTACGAGTTCTTTCAGATCGCAAACTTGATTTTTACGGAGTCCACGCGCAAAGAAGTGCAGCAATCCTAAAGTAATTTTGTTCCAACTTTACGCTCACCAAAATAATTGACGATATTAGTGTGTTTACATCACTGATCAACCGACAAATAATTAAAGTTAGTCGTGTAGGATATAATGTTGTGTTCAACGTCAATATTCTTTCTCAGCTCTAAGGATATCATAATTCTCACAGAACAACAATAATATTGGTTTATCATGGCCTGCTATAACCGTACTATCATCACGTCCAGCAATGCGAAATAAATAACCAACTATATAACCCTTGGTGAATGGCTCAAACTTAACCTCAAATTTATTTTAATTTTTGCAGCTCTAAGGAATTCATAATGCTCAAAATCTGTCATCTTTTTGAAATAGATATAATGTTATGTTCAGCATTAATAAATAACAGATATTCTTTCTCAGCTCTAAGGATATCATAATTCTCACGGAACAATAATATTCGTTTGTCATGGCCTGCTATAACCGTACCGTCATCGCGCCCACGAAATAAATAACCAGCTATAACCTTGGTGAATGGCTCAAACTTAACCTCAAATTTATTTCATCTTTCGTTGCTTTTCTTTTAATGTCAGAAAATGCTCATAGAAAGAACATTGTATGATACGCGAGCGTTAAGTTTCTTTTTGGTTCTCGATTGCGTCTCGTTTCACAATATTCCCGCTCGAATCAAAAACCATAGCTTTACGCTCTTACATAACTATTACTATCGCTTTAGCCTAGTGTATTCCCTTACTTCCCTTCCTTTGTAAGAAAGTTTGGTTCAGAATCGGTAGCAAAAGTAATGTGAATGCAACACATAATATTGTTTAGTCATGCTGTTTACGGACACCCACAATACCTTTTTCTAATAACGTTTTTTTGGGATTCAAGGGTCTTCAAAACACATATCTCGGTGTCGAGATTTGAGGAGAATTCAATATATACTTTTGCATGGCAGAGAAAGTAAAAAAATCTGATGATTTTCATTCACATGACTTTCTCTACATCTGCACAACAAATTAGAAAGCTTATTCTTATATTTACTTCATGATGGTCGAGAAAAAATTAGCAGAAATAGTCTTATTACTTGCTTACTTGTAAGTCGAAGCGAAATAAGGGAGTACCATAGACAAAAGCTGGTTGCTATGTGACTGAAGTTCCTTTGTTTGTATGGACAAAAGTTGACAAAAGTGTAAGTTTTTAAAGCTGAAACTAAAAACAACGAATATCTCAAAAACGATCAACTCCACAAAAAAAATTATAAAACATAAATTGTGTGTTTTAATGTGATCTACATTTTTTGTGTGGTAAGTTTTTGTCCATCTCTTACGGTTTAGCAGTTATGCAAAGTACTTTAAAATTCATCCAGAATAAAGTAGTCTTAAGTGGCTGTTCCCAGAAAATACATTTTGTTTGTCAGCTAAATATCTTTAATATACGATATTTTAATCAAAATCGTTAGAGCAATGTTTGAAAAAATCAAAATTTTCGACATATTGTCCATGTAAAGGGTAGTTTGTGGCTGGGGGATTTTCTTGAAAATCTTCGTGTCGCATATTTGGGAGATACTCAGCTTAAATACAAAGTTTAGCATTTAAAGGACTTTTCGTTTTTGAAATATGCTGCCCACAGACACACACACAGACAGACACACACGGACACTTTTATATAGGGAATGTCAAAATATATATTTCCAGTAAAATCTCGGTATCGAATTTTTGGGTGAAATACAATACCTTCTCTATACATTAAGTATATAGTACGTTTAGAGAAAGTAAAAAAGCCAGAGCTGAGGACAGAATAGCGGTTTATAAAGACAAACGAAAGGGATAACGATATTCATTTGTTATGCATTGCGTTACCCTGGCAACAGATGTCTCGTGAGTAAATTGCTACAATTTACAACAGTACTTGGAAATGAAGCTGTATAAGACAAGAGGAAGGTTTCGCGATCTTTCAACAGTTATTTCCTTGCATGTTCTCATTTCTTAATAGCTTTTTTTACGTGGCCATGTTTCGTGTTTACATTTCCGTTTGCATGCACTCACGTCAGCTGATAAGGCAAGACCGTTCGTCATGGCCTCCTTAGGTTAGTCAAGTTCATATTTCAGCGTTTACGAGAGCATTTCCATAAATACCCGTGTTAGGAATGTGGACGCCATTTTGTATAATAATAATTATTGATTTCTCAACATACTGCTCTTTTAGGCATATACAGACTGATTCAAAAACTCCTCAAAAATGTACAGAGCATAAATTCTGTGTTAACGAGATCTACATTTTTACTTCCTCTTCACATATTATTTATAGAAAAGGTATTGTATTACACCCAAAATTTCCATACCAAGATTTCACAGCAAATACATGTTTTGGGCCCCCCTGAATCCAAAAAAAGAAAAGCATTTCTGGAAAAAGACTCATGTGCGCCTGTGGACAACATAGCTCAAAAACGAAAATTCTGTTAAATACTAAACTTGGTATTTAAGTTCAGTATCTTCCAAGAATGAGACATGAAGATTTGCATGAAATCCCACCACCACAAACTACCCTTTACATGGACACATTTTCGAAAACTTTGATTTTCTCAAAAATGGCTCTAACGATTTGATTTGAATTAAAATATCTGGCCGCGCCGTGGCCGAGTGGTTAGACCAATCGCCTCTCATCTAGACGGCCCGGGTTCGATCCCAAGCGTCCGCATGTGAGATTTGTGGTGGACAAAGCGGCGCTGGGCGGATTTTCTCCGGGTTCTCCGGTGCTCCATCTTCATTCATGTATCATCAGTGTCACCGCCTGCGGTGTCATTAGTAGTTAAAGCGGGCGTTAAACACCACCAAAAAAACCCCAAAAACATCGTATATTAAAGATATTTACCTGACAAATAAAATGCAAATCTTGAATTTTCTGGGAATAGCCTCTGAAGTCTACATTATTATGGATGAATTTTACGGAATTTTGTATAACTGACAAACCGTAACGGACAGAGAAAAACTTACTTTACAGTAACAATTTATGTTTTATACATTTTTTCGTTTTTTAGATATTCCTTGTTGTTGCTTTTAGCTTTGAAAAACGTACTTTTCTCATACAGGCATGTATCAACACCTGTCCGTACGAACAGAGAAACTTCAGTCACATAGCAACCAGCTTTTGGCTTTCACTTTAACCTATGATACTCCCTTATTTCGCTTCTACTTACAAGCAAGCAAGTAATAAGACTATTTCTGCTCATGTTTTCTTGATTAGCATGAGGTAAAAATAAGCATAAGATTTTTAACATATTTTTTTGCAGAGATGTAGAGAAAGTCATGTGAATAAGATTTTTGTCTCTCTCTTACGGTTTGCAAGTCATATGAAACATCGTCCAGAATGAAGGATTCTCAGGGACTACTCCTAGAAAATTAGATATACACATTTTATTTCTCATGTGAATATCTTTAATTTACGATATTTTATTCAAAATCGTTTGATCCATTTTTGAGAGAAACAAAAAAATCCGAATTTTTACTTTCTCTACTCGTACTATCTACATTGGGTATAGAGAAGTTATTGTGTTGCACCCAAAAATTCGAGACCCAGATTTTACCGGAAATATATGTTTGGTGGCACTGAATCCAAAAAAAAGTATTCTACGAAAAATATCCGTGTGTGTGTGTGTGTGTGTGTGTGTGTGAGTGTGTGTGTGTCCGTGTGTCTGTGCACACGATAACTCAAAAACGAAACATTGGCAAATTACCAAACTTGATATTTAAGTTCGGTATCTTACAAGGATGCGACACGAAGATTTTAAAGAAAATGCCCCACCCCAACTACGCTTTACATGGAAAATTTTCGAAACTTTTGATTTTCAAAAATGGCTCTAAAGAGTTTGATTAAAACCCGTATATTAAAGATATTTACATGACAAATAAAATGTATATCTTGAATTTTCTGGGAAAGGCCTCTGAAGACTACTTTATTCTGGATGAATTTTACAGAGCTTCGTATAACTGTTAAACTGTAAGAGATGGACAAAACTTACCACACAAAAATGTAGAGCACATTAAAACACACAATTTATGCTATATACATTTTTTTGTGGAGTTGATGGTTTTTAAGATATTCCTTGCTTTTTGTTTCAGCTTTGAAAAACATACCTTTCTCATATAGGAATGTGTCAACTCGTGTCCATACAAAGGAACTTCAGTCACATAGCAACCAGCTTTTGACTGTCACTTTAACCTATGGTACTCCTTTATTTCGTTTCTACTTACAAGGCAGCAAGTAATAAGACTATTTCTGCTAATTTTTTCTTGATTAGTTTGATGTAGATAAAACTATTATCTTTTGTAGGGAAGGTTTGTTGTGGGACAGCTTGAGAAATTAGTTGAATAGAACACATCAGGTGTTTAGAAAAAGGTGTATTTGTATGTGTGAGTGACTGTGCACAGATAGCTCCTAGACGAAAATACCTTTAAATACCAAACCTGGAGATATACTAAACTTAAATTCCAACTTCGGTATTTTACAGCCTTTTCGTTTTGGACCAATGCTGTCCACCTACTTTTTCTAAATATACTTTTTTGGTATGCAGGAGTCTCAAAACATATAAAATTGAATATTTATTTTATTTATCATGTAAATATGTTTTATATACGGTATATAAAGCAAAATCGTTAGAGGCATTTTTAAGAAGTTCAAAAATTTGAAACAATTTTCCGTGAAATGGTTAGTTCGGGATTTTCTTCAAAACCATCGTGTCGCATTCCTGGGAAATACTAAAGTTAAATGCAACGTTTGGTACTTAACTGACTTTTCGTTTTTGAGCTATGCTGTCCACAGAAACTGCCCTTTTTACTTTCTCTACACGTAGTATTAGGTACATAGTGTATGGAGAAGGTATTGTAATGCACCCAAAAATTCGATACCCAGATTTCACAGGAAATATATTTTTGAGACCACCTGAATGCAAAAAATAGCATTTTTAGAAAAAAATATCCGTGTGTGTGTGCACCATAGCTTAAAAACGAAATTACTGGTATCTTCCAAGATTTTAATGAAGATTTTCAAGAAAATCCCTCCTTTACATGAAACTTTTTTCGAAAAATGTGTTTTTTTTAAAATGGCTCCAACGATTTTGATTAAAGTCTCGTATATTTAAGATATTTTCCTGATAAATAAAATGTATATCTTGAATTTTCTGGGAATAGCCTCTGAAGACTACTTTATTCTGGATGAATATTACCAAATTTTGCATAACTGCGAAACCGTAAGAGATGAACAAAAACTTACGACACAAAAAAGTGTAGAGCACATTAAAACACACAGTTTCTGTAATTTCATTTGTTTTTATTTGAGTTGATGCTTTTTCAGATATTCTTTGTTTTTGGTTTCACCATTGAAGATATTATAGTTTTCTCATACAGGAATTTGTCAACTCCTGTGCATACAAACAAAAGCAACCAGCTTTTGACCATCACCTTAACCTATGGTACTCCCTTATTTCGCTTCTATTAGCATGAAGCAAATAGAAGCAAAGGCTTTTTGACAATAATTTGTTGCAGAGATGTAGAGAAAGTCACGTGAATGGACACATCAGGTTTTTTCTCCAGGTTTAGGAAGCTAACAGCAACCTAAGAAATTAAAGGCGTGTGTTAAACTACCAATAATAAACTTAAATAATTAAGATAGGTATTTACTTACAATATAGACAGAAGAATATCCATTGTTTGCTTCGTGCAGGTGTAAGGTGTAACTACTGTGTGGTGGGCTGTTAGACTGACAAGGTCATTTGGTAACAATGGGCGTGACGTAAACGATATTTCTTCACATTATCATGAACAACTTGCTGTTTGAAACCTGATTCACTATCGCTTACTTCTACACAAATATTCAGCTTGAAATGTACACGTTGTTAACAACATATGCTAATATACTACTCACCACGATATTACCGTTTCTTTTCACAGTTTATACTTATTACTTTCTCTGCATGTACAATATACATAGTGTATAGAGAACGTATTGTATTGCATCCAAAATTCCATACCGAGATTTCACCGGAACGACATATTTTGGGTCTCTGTATCCAAAAAAGTATTTTAGAAAAAGGTCCGTGTGTCTGTGAACACGATAACTCAAAAACGAAAAGTGAGTAAAATACCAAACTTGGTATCGTAAGTTTATCTACTATCTTCCAGGGATGCGATACGAATTTTGATTTTCTCAAAAAATAACTAACGATTTTGATTAAAATTTCGTACATAAAAGATATTTACCTGATAAATAAAATGTATATTTTGAACTTTTTGGGGAATAACCTCTGAAGACTACTTTATTCTGGATGAATTATACGGAATTTTGTATAACTGGTAAACCGTAAGAGATGGACAAAAACTTATCACACTTACCGCACATTAAAACACACAATTTATACTATATACACTTTTTTCGTGGAATTTGTCGTTTTAAAGGTACTCCTGGTTTTTTTGTTCCAGCTTTGAAAAACCTATACTTTTCTCATACAGGAATTGGTCAACTCCTGTCCATACAAACAAAGGAACATCAGTCACATAGCAACCAGCTTTTCGCTTTCACTCTAACTTATGGTACTCCCTTATTTCTCTTCTACTTACAATAAAGTAAATAAAAAGACTATTTTTGATAATTTTTTCCCGATTACCATAAAGTAAACAGAAGTATATGCTTTTTAACAATAATTTGTTACAGTGCTGTAGAGAAAATCATGTGATTGGAACACATCAGATGACGTTACAGAAGTTATTGCATTCCACCCTAAAATTCGATACCGATATTCCGGAGGAAATACATGTTTTGAGAACTCCTAAATCCAATTATTTACAGCATAACTCAAAAATTCTAATTTGTTCAACTTACATAACTTTCTCTAGCTGTTCCTCAATAAAAAAAAAGCTTTTATCAAAACATTAATCCTTTTTCTACATCATGCTAATCAAGATAAACATAAGCAGAATTTGTCTAGCTTCCTTGCTAGTAGAAGGGAAATAAGAGAATACACTGACTAAAGCGAGTTTCTCGTCCTTTAAAAGCCGGTGGCTATGGGAAACAATTAAAATTTCAGTCTCATTGATTGCCAGGAATTAACAAACGGGAAGCGAGAAAAATTCGGAATACTTCAAAACGGTTAACTCTACAAAAAGAAATTGTGTGTTTTAATTAAATATATCTACATTTTCGTGCAGTAAGTTCTTGTCTATCTCTTACGGTTTGCCAGTTACACAAAAGTCAGCCAGAATGAAGAGGTCTTCAGAGGCTATTCCCAGAAATTGAAGATATACATTTCGTTTGTCTGGTAAATACCATATTTTAATCAAAATCATTAGACATGTTTAAAAAAATCACCATTTTCAAAAAAAGTTCCATGTAAAGGGTAGTTGGGGGTGGGGGGATTTCTTGAAAATCTTCGTGTCGCATCCTTGGAAGATACCAAACTTAAATACCAAGGTTGGTTTTCAACGGTCTTTTCATTTTTGAGCTATGCTGTCCACAGACTCACACACACAGACACATACAAATACACACAGTCATTCATACAGACAGACACACTCACACACACACACACACACACACACACTTTTCTCTAAAAATGTTTTTTTTTTTTTTTTGATTCAGGGAGTCCCAAAACATGTTTTTCCGGTGTAATCTCGCTATTGAATTTTTGGGTGTAATACAATACCTTCTCTATACACTATGTACATAGTAGGTGTAGAGAAAGTAAAAGGAAAATACCAAACCATGTATTTTAGTGTTACATCTTCCATGTTCTACGTAGAATTTCAAATAAAGCCCCACGCTAAACTACCTTTTATATGGAAAAGTTATGCATAATTTTGCTTTTTTTAAACATGTTCAAACAATTTTAATTAAAATAAACTATATGACATATTTGCATGACAGAAAATGTGATGTGGTCCGTAAAAATTACTTAGTCTACATTAGTAAAAGCTTTATTTTTATTGTTATTGTTATTATATTGTTTGTGACTTAAAGTCTTTTAATGGATATGGTTGGTCATATCTGATGATGAACGAAATTGGTGAAATGCTCAAATAATCTAGGTGTTCATTGGCCTTAGAATTACTGATCATTCGTCTTCTCCTCTTAATCTTATAATTTATCTTATTGTTCCATTTTATCTTACAGAAAATAACTCCACCATTTGGATTAAAGTACGCCTTATATAAGATATTTAATGCATATATACAATTATCTGAAAGTAACCTGTGAAATTTTCTACATTCAAAATGAAGTTCTGTGATTTCATGTTACCACTAAATCATGAGCTTAATAAAAGAAAAACATTACGTCAATTTTTACTTTCTCTACATGTACTATATACATAGTGTACAAAGAAGGTATTCCATTCCACCCAAAAATTCGATACCGAGATGTCACCGGAAATACATGTTTTGGGTCCTTCTGAATCCAAAAAAAAATCTGATGTGTTCCATTCACATGACTTTCTCTACATCCCTGCAACAAATTATTGTTTTAAAGATTATGCTTCTATTTACTTCATGCTATCAAGATAAAATTAGCAGAAATAGTCTTATTACTTGCTTCCTTGTAAGTAGAAGCGAAATAAGGGAGTACCATAGGTTAAAGTGAAAGTCAAAAGCTGGTTTCAAAGCTGAAACGAAAACCAGGAATATTTTAAAAATTATCAACTCCACGAAAAAGAAGTATAGGATATAAATTGTGTGTTTTATCGTGAACTACGTTTTCTGTGTAGTAAGTTTTTGTCCAACTTTTACGGTTTAGCAGTTATGCACAATTCCGTAAAATTTATCCAGAATAAAGTAGTCTTCAGAGGCTGTTTCCAAAAATTCAAAATATATATTTTATTTGTTACGTAAATATCCTTAATATATAGTATTTTAGTCAAAATCGTTAGAGCCATTTTTAAGAAATCAACCTTTTCGACATTTTTCCAGATAAAGGGTGGTTTGGGATGGGGGGATTTTCTTAAAAATCTTCGTGTCGCATCCTTGGAGGATACCAAACTTAAATACCAAGTTTAGGCTTTAACGGTCCTTTCGTTTTTGGGCTATGCTGCCCAAAGACACACACACACACACATACAGACAGACACACGGACATTTTTCTAAAAATACTTTTTTTTGGATTAAGGGAGTCTCAAAACGTGTATTTCCGGTGAAATCTCGGTATCGAATTTGTGGCTGCAATATAATACTTTCTCTATACACTATGTACATAGTTCATATAGAGAATGTAAAAAAAAAAAAAAATGGAAAAAGGTCCGTGTATCTGTGTCTGTGGACAGCATAGCTCAAAAACGAAAGAAGCGTTAAATACCAAACTTGGTATTTAAGTTTGGTATCTTCCAAGGATGCGACACGAAGATTTTCAAGTAAATCCCCCCAACTTTTAAACTACCCTTTTTATGGAAAAAATTTTGATTTTCTTAAAAATGGCTGTAACGATTTTGATTAAAATACCATATATTAAGTATATTTACCTAACAAATAAAATGTATATCTTGCATTTTCTGGGAATAGCCTCTGAAGATTACTTTATTCCGGATGAATTTTACCGAATTTTACATTACTGCTAAACCGTAAGAGATAGACAAAAACTTACCACACAAAAAATTTAGAGCACGTTAAAACACACAATTAATATAATATACTTTTTTTTCGTGAATTTGATCGTTTTTAGATAGTCCTTGTTTTTGGTTTCAGCTTTGAAAAACACATTTTTCTCATCCAGGAATTTGTCAACTCTTGTCCATACAAACAAAGGAAGTTCAGTCACATAGCAACCGCTTTGGCCTATCACCTTAACCTATGGTACTCCCTTGTTTCGCTTCTACTTACAAGGAAGCTAGTAATAAGACTATTTCTGATAATTTTTTCTCGATTAACATGAAGTAAATGGAAGCATAATCTTTATAACAATAATTTGTTGCAGGGATGTAGAGAAAGGCAAGTGAATTGAACACATTAGATTTTTTTCATCTTTTTTTGGAACTAGCTACTTCGAGTTATTCTTTCACATTGATTTGAATGTTAAAAGGTATAAAAGTCCTGAGTCGCCGTTCTTTAGTTTTTCAACATATCATGTAACGATTTTATAAGATGACACGTGAATGATAAACAATGATTTGGTTACGTGTTTTCACACCGACCATCCTGCATTCTCAGGCACTGAACAGGGTCACTGTTCAGAAGTCTTGAACTTAAAATTATTTTCTGAGATTTATATTTTAAATGTGCTATATTTCTGTGGTCCTTACACTTTTTCTGACACCAAAAGAGAAATGTGATTTAGGAATTTGGTGTGGTTTTAATTGGAGATAGTAAAAATTGTGAAAGCAGACAGAATAATTTAATGAAGATGGTACAGACATTATGTGCGCTCTAATTCCCCTATAAAATAGCAATAGCATGCGCCCCTCATTCCCTCTCGACACAGTTTCCGTGATGTAAATGCAAGTTAATGTGGCTTTAAAATATAATAATACTTTTCAGAATGAGGTAAGTAACTTTTTACACATCAAAGACACCACTAGGTGTTAACATTTAGCTAAATTTTGTTGATCTACTATTATAATGAACAGTTCATAGTTACTAGGCAACAAAACCTATCTATATATTCTAACAAAACAGAAAATACACTGTAATGATAATTTCGAATAACTAACATAAACTTTCTTTCACTTTTCTGGAAGCACATTAATAGGTACCTCTTGCACTGCTTTTAAACTTATTCCTAATGAACCGTGGGAATTAATCTCTTATTTTGTTTTGCTTTAAATTCTCATATGAAAGTATTCTATTTTGCCTGAAATACAATTTTTGTCCCTGAATTAAAAAAATACTCAATAGATAGCGTCATTTGCCTACAGCTAAATTTAATTGGTTAAATTCACATGACTTTCGCTAGCCATTAACAACTCTTCTTAAAAATCTTATTGCTCTATCTATTTCACGTTTATCCAGATAACTCATTTATACAAATAATTTTATCAAATATATCTTGTAAATAAGGAAATGCAGCAGGTTTAAATAATAGTGAGAGCTAGTCTCTATGTGAGGCTTTGAAATTCTGATGTTTACTTCATCAGCAAAATGAAAAATTAATAACGACTTCTCCTTTTAGGTTAACATTGAAAACAAGAACAATGAATAACTCTGAAATTCTTAACTGCACAAACAATTTAATTTATATCTATTTTTTTCTTTTACAGATATCAGGAATTTTGTGTAGGAAGATTTACTCTATATCTTACGGTTTGCCAGTTTTACAAAACTCATCCAGAATAAGGTAGTCCTTAGAGCCTATTCCCAATACATCTTATTTGTCAGGTAAATATCTTTAGCAGAGATAGTAAAAAGGACATTCATTTTAAGTTTGCTCTGCTTCAGCTGTTTCTCGCGATTACATGGGAAGAATATGGAACTTTGGAGCTATTTTTAATTTCTCTACACGTACTATGTGCATAGTGTATGGAGAAGGTATTATATTGCACCCAAAAACTCAATCCCGAGATTTCACCGAGATATACGTTTTGGGAACCCCTGTATCAAAAAAAAAAAAAAAAAAAAGCATTTATAGAAAAAGGTCCTGTGTGTGTATGAGTGTCTTTGTGTATGTGTATATCTGTGGGCTGCATAGCTCGCAAACGAAAAGACCGTTAAATACCAAACTTGATATTTCAGTTTGGTATCTTCCAAGGATGCGACACGAAGATTTTTCAAGAAAATTTCCCCAGCCCCAACTAACCTTTACTTGGAATTTTCTTTTGAAAATTTTGAATTCTTCAAAACTGGCTTCAAAAATTTTGATTAAATTATCGTATATTAAAAATATTTACCTGAGGAATAAAATGTATATCTTCAATTTTATGGGAATAGCCTATGAAGACTACTTTATTCTGGACGAATTTTACGGAATTTTGCATTACTGCTAAACCATCAGAGATTGATAGAAGCTTACCACACAAAAATGTAGGGCATGTTAAAACACACAATTTATCTTATATACATTTTTTTCGTGGGGTTGATCGTCTTTGAGATATTCCTTATTTTTGGTTTCACCTTTAAAAACTTATACATTTCTCATACAGGAATTTGTCAACTCCTGTCTATACAAACAAAGGAACTTCAATCACATAACAACCAGCTTTTGACTATCACTTTAACCTATGCTACTCCCTTATTTTGCTTCTACTTACAAGGAAGCAAGTAATAAGACTATTTCTGCTAAGTTTTTCTTGATTAGCAGGAAGTAAATAGAATCACAAGCTTTTTAACAATGATTTGTTGCAGAGATGTAGAGAAAGTAATGTCAATGGAACACACAAGACCGTGAATAGACAACCGAATTTCTATTTCAATCGCATAGCAACAGTTTTTAAGACATTTGACTATCGCTTTAGCCTAATGTATGCCCTTATTTTCGTTCATGTTAAAGGAACTATATAATAAGACAATTTCTGCTAATATTTATGTTAATTGGAATAATCCTTTGTAAGAAGTGTTTTTTGTAGAACAGATTGGAAAAGGCATGTGAATAGAGTACCTCAGAATTTTTACACAGCTTTGCGCTTGCAGCTACCTAGAGTGCAGTTCTACGAAATGAGTAATTAAGGAAAAGCGTACGTCACTAACTGGCAGATACGGGTGCCTATGCAAAGGATAAACTTCTGGGAAAACCTCTTCAAGTATTATACACAGAAAAGCGAGAACCCTGGGGCTTCTTACGTAGCATTGAAACACCTTCTAGGAAATAAAAACCAACACATTTTTGGGAAATATTTCATTCAAAATTACTTTACTAGGTATTCATGTAATTGTTACTTTCTCTACACGTACTATGTACAAAGTGTATAGAGAAAGTATAGTTTTGCATCCAAAACTTCGATACCAAGATTTCACCAGAAATATTAATTTGGACCCTTGAATACAAAAATCTGATGTATTCCATTCACATGCCTTTCTCTACTTCTCTGCAACAAATTATTGTTAAAAAGCTTATGCTTCTATTTACTTCATGCTAATAGAGAAAAAGTAGTAGAAATAGACTTATTACTTGCTTTCTTGTGAGTAGAAGCAAAATAAGGTTAAAGTGATAGTCAAAAACTGGTTGCTATGTGACTGAAGTTCCTTTGTTTGTATGGACAGGAGTTGACAAATTCTAGTGTGAGAAACGTGTGTTTTTGAAAGCTGAAATCAAAAACAAGGAACATCTAAAAAGTATCAACCCCACGAAAAAATGTACAGGGTTACTACAAAAGAAATAGACAACTTCAACTGCCTGTAAAACAAAAATTATTAGAGATAGCAACCTAATTATTTTAGAGGTATGTTGAGAAACTCTCAAAGTTTTGTTTGTTACTATTGGTAACGCTGTAGTGTTTTGTTTGTTGTTGCAGAAGCTGAAATGGCGGAAAATCCTGTGGAAAAGGCATATTGCGTGTTGGAATTTGCTAGAACACAATCAGCAACTGTTGTCCAACGACATTTTAGAACACGTTACCACGAAAATGAAATGATGCGCTCACAAAAACCAGCATCGTCTTCATCACGTCGCAACATGTCGATGCAAAAGTCACGCCGTATGACCTTATCTTCTTCACTCAGAAACTGCAACATCTGTAATCTGTAAGGCATCATGTGCAGTCGCTTCCGCAAGATTTTCCATACAGTTTGCTGTGGAATTTGTAACTGCATGCTTGTCCTAGATGTCGATTTCTGTGGGCTTCTTATGTAGGCAGAACGAACACGTTCAACGTTTTCTTCCGAAACTCTTGGTCTTCCCGAGCTCTTCCCTTTGCACAAACATCCCGTTGTCTCGAATTTTCTATACCAGTCGTAGATTGACTGTCTAGTCGGTGGCGTTTTGTGGTAACGTGTTCTAAAATGTCGTTGGACAGCAGTTGCTGATTGCGTTTTAGCAAATTCCAACACGCAATATGCCTTTTCCACAGGATTTTCCGCCATTTCAGCTTCTGCAACAACAAACAAAACACTACAGCGTTACCAATAGTAACAAACGAAACTTTGAGAGTTTCTCAACATACCTCCAAAATAATTAGGTTGCTATCTCCAATAGTTTTTGTTTTACAGGCAGTTGAAGTTGTCTATTTCTTTTGTAGTAACCCTGTATATTACTTAAATTGTGTGCTTTAACGTGTTTTAAATTTTTTGTGTGGTAAGTTTTTGTCCATCTCTTACGATTTATCAGTTATGCAAAATTCTTTAAAATTCATGCAGAATAAAGTAGTATTCAGAAGCTATTTTCAGAAAATTTAAGAAAATTATTTGTCAGGTAAAATCTTTAATATACGATATGTTAATCAAAATCGTTAGAGCTATTTTTAAGAATACAAACAATTTTGAAAAAAGTTCCATGTAAAGGGTAGTTGTGGTTGGGGGGTATTTTCTTGAAAATCTTCGTGTCGATTCCTTTGATGATACCAAACTTAAATGCCAAGTTTGGTATTCAACGGTCTTTTCCTTTTTGAGCTGCTGTCCACACACACAGACACACACACATACAGACGGACCTTTTTCTGAAAATGCTTTTTCTGAATTCAGGGGGACCTAAAACAAGTATTTCCGGTGAAATCTCGGTATCAAATTTTTGGATGGAATGCAATACCTTCTCTATACACTATATACATAGTACGTGTAGAGAGAGTAAAAAAGCATTTTTAGGAAAACGTCCGTGGGTGTCTGTGGACCGCATAGCTCATAATCGAAAAGTCCATTAAGTGCCAAACTTGATACTACTACTTCACTATCTTCCAAGGATGGACACGAAGATTTTTCAAGAAAATCCCTCCACCCCAAACTACACTTTACATGGAAAAGCTTTCGAGAACTTTGATCTTATAAAAATGGCTCTAACGATATTAATTAAAATTTCTTAAGATATTTACATTAAAAATAAAAGGTATACCTTACAGTTTTAGTTTCTCTAGCCCCTCATGTACAATGTACTAGAGAAGGTTTTGTAATGCACCCAAAAATTCGATACCGACATTTCTACGGAAATATATGTTTTGGGGTCCCCTGAGTCCGAAAAAAACATTTTTAAAAATAAAGGTCCGTGTGTGTATGTGTGTGTCTGTGGACAGCATCGACCCAAAATGAAAAGACCGTTAAAAACCAAACTTGATATTTAGGTTTAGTATCTTCCAAAGATGCGACACGAAGATTTTGAGAAAAAAAAAATCCCCCCACCACAAACTACCCTTCACATGGAAAAAAATTCGAAAATTTTGATTTTCTTAAAAATGGCTCTAACGATTAGGTTTCAAATCCCGTATATTAAAACTACTTAATAAAATAAAATAAAATGTATATGTCGAATTTTTTGGGAAAAGCTTCTAAAGACCTCTTTGTTCTGGATGAATGTTGCAGTGGTTCAAATCCCGGCTATGGCATTGAATTTCTCAGTCTGACTCTACCTATCCAACTCCTGTCCTACACACGGCTAGAGACCGGGAGATCCGTGGTTCAAATCCCGGCTATGGCATTGAATTTTTCAGTCTCACTCTACCTATTCAACTCCTGTCCTACACACGGCTAGAGACCAGGAGACCCGTGGTTCAAATCCCGGCTATGGCATTGAATTTTTCAGTCTGACTCTACCTATTCAACTCCTGTCCTACACACGGTTAGAGACTGGGAGATCCGTGGTTCAAATCCCGGCTATGACATTGAATTCTTCAGTCTAACTCTACCTATCCAACTGCTATCCTACACACGACTAGAGACTGGGAGATCCGTGGTTCAAATCCCGGCTATGACATTGAATTCTTCAGTCTAACTCTACCTATCCAACTGCTGTCCTACACACGGCTTGTGTGAAAAAAAAAGAAGAATGAAATTAATAACGACTATTGTTCTTAAAAAAGTAATACCTACTTTCTTTTATTCCATTTGGTTCTTTTTCTGATGACGTCACAGAAGTGGAATATTCTCAGAAATGTATAGGTTCTGTTCCTATTGATGTCATGAAGCTTAAACATGTCAAGCTTGCTTGCAATGGATCCGTCTTGTAACAAAAACAACAAACAGTTCATTATTTCGAATGTTTTTCTTCGATGCTTTCGCAACAATTCTGCAATATTTGGTTCCCTTTCTGCGCTCCAGGGCTGCCGCTCAAAACTAACTCAACTGCTGGCCGCTGTGCATTCCCAGTTGAAACTGAACTCCCAGTAGCTAGACAAATCATCCAACTATTTTAAGCCTTCCAAAAAGGAGAATTTCGGAAGGTCGTCAAAATAGGCGTCAGTTTGCGAGATGGCCTCTTCCTTAGACGTAAATCTTTTTCCGCAGAGCCACTTTTTCAAGTCTGGCAATAAAAAAGACACTGGGAGCCAAATCTGGTGAATACGGTGGATGTTGTAGTAAATGGAACCTTAGTTAAACAATTTTCGTCATCGAAACTGTGCAGGTGCAACCTTGCATTGTCTTGATGGAAGAGAATTGTTTTCTTTGCCAGACAGAGGAGTTTTTTCTTGATTTCTCCATTCAACCGGTGAAGTAACTATGCATAATACTCTCCATTTATCATCATTCCTTACTGGAAGTAATCAATGTGAATGATTCCGAGGTCATTACCTTGTCTGCAGATTTCATCAATCGGAGCCGGTTCCCTTTAAAAACCCAACTGTACCTTCATCTCTAGAGTGTACAGTGAATCCATGTTCCATCCACAGCTATGTATCGGCACAGAAAGTCGTCAGGATTGCGATAGAAAAGTGCCAAACCCTTTCCCAATTGATAAAACGATGGCGTTTATTATCCATTATGATCAAACGTGGTGTCCATCTTGCCAAGACCTTTTTCAGATCTAATTATTGGTGCAAAACATTGAGAACACTGTATATTGTGGCCTCTAATGCTTCGCAAACTTTGATTCGTCGATCCTGGATTTTGTCAGTAATTTCGGAGGAAGTCACTTCTACTGGACGTCCGGAACGATGTTCATTATTTGTGGATGTACGGCCACTTTTAGATTCATTTATCCCATTTTAAATTGTTACAAACGCAGGAGCAGATGTGCCATGAACTTCATCCAACTTGGCTTTTATCTCTTTCGGTGTTAAGCCTTTTAAATAGAAGTGTTTACTCACCTCACGAAAAAACTTTTTTTCCCATCTTTTTAAATCAATAACAAGATTGTTGATTCAATCGCCTATGACAACGAAACCACGTGATGGATATAGCTGAAACTTTAACTGCCATTTAGTAAGAGACGACGGTTACTAAATACAAACTTTTTTCGATGCTTCAAGTGTAATTTCCTGGATTTTTAGGGAGTTATTGAACGCGCGTAGTACAGTTTTTGGGATTACTGCTAAACAATTTTAACCTAAGTAACAAAAATCTGATGTGTTACTCTCACATGTCTTTCTCTAGCTACTCTATAAACAAACTTCTTACAAAAGATAATTCTTCTTCCAACATTCTGCTAATCGAGATAAACATTAGAAGAATGTTATTATTACTTAGTTCCTGGTAAGTAGAAGGGAACTAAAGGAATGCACTAGGCTAAAGTGATAGTCAAATGTTTTAAAAGCTGTCATTGCGATTCAAATTATAAATCGCTCTTTGCTTGGCCATGAGTAGAACAAAAGAAAAACGGTCAATTCCATCTGATAAAGTATGAGTACTTTACAATTGAAACTAATAACAAGGAATACCTCGAAAGTCATATGAATGGAAAACATAAGATTTTTGTTCAATGTTTCTTATGTGGGTTATTCTGACCAACACACACTTCTGCCTTTATAATATTAATATAGTTTCTGAATTAATTGAATGTATATTGAATTAAGAAAGCGGAGCGCTGTACATGAAGGCAAGACCCTCAAGTAACTTCTCATCATCATGTATGACAGGTGATAATGTCACAGCTTGTGCCCTCGAGGTGCACCCCCAGTGACATGGACTGATTCTGCAGCAACCTGGTGCCCCAGAGGTTGGCATCCCTGCTCGTATTTAACAACCTTTTCAATGCAAAACACTCTAGCCCCGTACAAAGCGATAGAGAAGTATTGTATTCCACCCAAATATTCCATGTCGATATTTCACCGGAAATACATGTTTTAGGACCCCCTGAATCAAAAAGCGTCCGTTTGTGTGTGTGCGTGTGTGTGTCTGTGGACAGCATAGCTCAAAAACGGAAACACGGTTAATTACCAAACTTGGTATTTAAGTTTGGTATCTTTCAAAGATGCGACACGAAGATTTTCAAGAAAAGTCCCCCACCACAAATAACCCCTTACATTGAAAAATTTTCGAAGATTTTGATTTTCTTAAAAATAGCTGTAACGATTATGATTAAAATACCGCATATGAAAGTAATTCCTAACACAAATAAAATGTATATCTAAAATTTTCTGGGAATAGCTTCTAAAGACCTGTTTATTCTAGATGACTTTTGCTTAATTTGACATAACTAGTAAACCGTAATAGATAGATAAAAACTTACTACACAAAAAATATAGCTTGTTAAAATACACAAGTTATGCCATATACATTTTTCTCGTGGAGCTTACCGTTTTAGAGGTATTCATTGTTATTAGTTTCCGTTGAGAAGTACTTATACTTTTCTCAGACGGGAGTGTCCGTTTTTCTTTTGTTCTACTCCTGGCCAAGAAAAGAAGCGATTTGTAATGACAATCGCATAACAACAGTTTTTAAAGCATTTGACTATTGGTTTAGCCTAGTGTATTCCCTTATTTTATTCCTACTTATACGGAACTAAATAATAAGAACATCCTGCTAATGAGTACCTCGATTAGCAAGGTGCAGAAAGAAGAAGAATCTTATGTATGAAGTTTGTAGAACAGCTAGAGAAAGTCATGTGAGTGTAACACATCAGATTTTTGAGCTATGCTTTCTACACACACACACACACACACACACACACACACACACACACACACACACACACGGATCTTTTTTCAAGACTGTGTTTTTTTGGATTCAGGGGGACCCAAAAAATCTATTTGCGGTGAAATCTCGGTATCGAATTTTTGGGTGGAATACAATACCTTCTCTATATATTGTGTTCATAATACGTGTAGAGAAAGCAAAAACGTATATGACATAAATTGTGTGTTTTACATGTTTTCTGTAATAAGTATTTGTCTCTTGCGGCTTACCAGTTATGCAAAGCTGAAAAAAAAAACAAGGAATATTTAAAAAACGATCTACTCCACGAAAAAGGTGTATATAACATAAATTGTGGGTTCTAACGTGCTTTACATTTTTATATGGTAAGTTTTTGTCCATACTTACGGTTTAGCAGGTATGCAAAATTCCGTAAAATTCATCCAGAATAAAGATGCCTTGAAAGGCTATGCCCAGAAAATTCAAGGTATACATTTTATTTATAATGTAAATACCTTTAATATACGATATTATAATCAAATCATTAGTCATTTTTGAGAAAATCAAAATTTTCGAAATTTTTTCGATGTTAAATTTAGTTGAAGGTGTTCTTTTTTAAATCTTCGTGTTGTATCCTTTGAACACACTTAATTTAAATATCAAGTTTGGGTTTTAACGGTTTTTTCGTTATTGAGATATGCTGTATATAGGCGCATACACGGACTCTCTCTTAAAAATGTTTTGGACTTAGGGGACCTAAATCATATATTTCCGGTGAAATCTCGACATGGAATTTTTGTGCGGAATACAATACTTTCTCTATCCACTATATACATTGTACATACAGAAAGTAAAAATAAGTTTACGTAAGAACAGACCCAGTTTAACACTTGCTGGATCTAAAAGCAGGAGAAGAGCTTGTCTTAATATGGCGACAAGATTTACAGAATCGTGTGGGGATGTGTTGAGTGTTTTATTTGTTGAACAACGTGGGTCATGGTGTAAGGTACCTTTTGTTGTTCACACGACACAGACTGACCCCCGTACAGTCCAGCCCGGGAAAACAACGCTACAGTTATTTATGACTAACACAGCTCTGTTAAACGTGAAGATTCCACTCTCTCTCTCTCTCTCTCTCTCTCTCTCTCTCTCTTTTCCTCCTCCTGTCCACATTTCCCTTCTCTGTCTCTAACCTGAGTATACAGCAAAACTAAAAACACATAGCATATAGTTTAAGTATAGTTGATAATTTCCATAATTAAAAGTGCACCAAATAAGGCCATGCTAAGGTTTGATTCGATATCATCTTATTACTTCCTTCCTTGTAAATAGAAGCGAGACAAAGGAGTACCATAGCTTAAAGTGATAGTCAAAAACTGGTTGTTATGTGACTGAAGTTAATTTGTTTGTATGGACACGAGTTGACAAGTTTTTCAAAGCTGAAACAAAAAACAACAAGGGATATCTTAAAAACGACCAATTCCACGAAACTATGTGTATAACATAAATTGTGTGTTTCAATGTGCTCTACATTTGTTGTGTCGTAACTTTTTGTCCATCTCTTACGGTTTAGCAGTTATGCAAAATTCCGTGAAATTCATCCAGCATAAAGTAGTCTTCAGATACTATTTCCAGAAAATTCAAGATATACATTTTATTTGTCATGTAAATATCTTTAATATACGATATTTTAATCAAAATCATTAGAGCCATTTTTGAAAATATCAAACTTTTCGAAAAAAGTTCCATGTAAAAGTTAGTTTGGGGTGCGGGGATTTTTCTCAAAATCTTCGTGTCGCATCCCTGGAAGATATTAAACTTAAATAACTAATTTGGTATTTTTCTGACTTTTCGTTTTTGGTTTATCGTGTTCACTGACACACGGACACAGGGACATACGGACACACACAGGCCTTTTTCTGAAAATAGTTTTTTGGGATACAGGGGACCCTAAAACGTATATTTCCGGTGAAGTCTTGGTATCAAATTTTTGGTGGAGTGCAATACCTTCTCTATACAGTATGTACATAGTACGTGTAGAGAAAGTAAAAAAGACGATTTGTCTTATCTGAGTAATAACGAAGCATATCAACACAAAGCCTTGTAGCTACTAGGAGAGTTCAAGGAACCCTTATAGAATCCCAAAAATTACACTTGCAGCATCGAAAAAGAATTTATATTTAGTAACCGTCGTTTCTTACTAGATGACAGTTAAAGTTTCAGCTGTATCCATCACGTGGTTTCGTTAACATTGGCGATCTATTTAAAAGACTTAACACCTAAAGAGATAAAAGCCAATTTGGATCAAGTTCATGGCACATCTGCTCCTGCGTTTGTAACAATTTACTATTAGATAAACGAATTTAAACGTGGCCGTACATCCACAAATGGTAAACATCGTTCCGGACGTCCAGTAGAAGTGACTTCCTCCGAAATTATTGACAAAATCCAGGATATGGTTTTGAGTGATCAACGAATCAAAGTTCACGAAATAGTAGAGGCCATAGGCGTATCACAAGGTACAGTGTTCTCAATTTTACACCAAAAATTAGGTCTAACAAAAGTCTGGGAAAGATGGGTACCGCGTTCTTCCCAATGGAGAATAAACGTAATAGTGTGACCGATTCAGAATCTGGTTTGGCACCTTTCCGTCGCAATCCTAACGAGTCCGTGCGTCGATATATAACTGTTTATGAAAGGACTACTACACTCCAGAAACAAAATACAGTAGAAATAGTTGTTTTTAAAGGTGAGGGCTAAGCTGGTGAAATCTGCAGACAAAGTGATGGTCTCGGTTTTTTGAGATGCACGCGAAATCATCTACATTGATTACTTGGAAAAAGGAAGAACGATACATGGAGAGTATTATGCATCGTTATTGCAGTATTTGAACGGAGAAAAACCACCCACAACTGGCAAAGAAAAAGATTGTCTTCCATCAAGACAATGCCAGGGTGCAAACCAGCGCAGTTTCGATGGCAAAAATTGTACAATTAAGGTTCAAATTATTACAACATCCACCGTATTCACCAGATTTGGCTCTCAACGGCATTTTTTCATTTTCAAACTTGAGAAAGTTGTTCGGCGGAAAACGATTCACGCCTAACAAAGAAGGCATGTCAAAAGAGATGCCTATTTTGAGGACGTTCCGAAATCCTACTTCTTGGAAAGCTTAAAACAGTTGAAGGCACAATGGGAAAAGTGAATCGAACTGGAAGGAGATTATGTTGAAAAATAATAAAAAAAAATTCCAAATATAATTTATTTTTCCTATATTTTTCTAAAGTAGAACTACAGTACCCTGTTCTATTTATCAACGTAATCTAATATTTATTGTCACGTGGTACCAGTTTTTCAATATCAATGTTATACTTTTCTACCGTCAAAGAACTCATTAATTTTTTTAGTGCCTAACATTTTTGGGCAATCGAATTTTATAAATAAGTAACAAGAAATGACGCATAATTTACAAATACTCAAGGACGAACAACAATATTTGTAGAAGAGCCGTAGAGAAAGTCATGTGGAAAGAACACACAAGGCTTTTTTTAATATAGTTTTAGGTGGCCTGGTTGGTCATATCGGTCGATGAATGAAAATGATGAAATTATTCTGAAATGATTTGTGAGTCCGTGGAGCTTAAGGTTACTCGACATTCGTCTTCTCAGGATAAGGGAAAACCCTCCAAAAATCGTATTCTATCATTACACCGTTAACCAAGATTGAAACGCGGGACCTCTTTGACTGTGAGACAGACACGCTAACACCTCACTACAGAGGCGGGCTTTAAAATATTCTTATTGCCATTGACATTTAAAGAACATTTATAATGTATCTAGTTCTGCAGAAATAATGGAATTGTTGAAAAATAGGCAGAGAATATCATGTGAGATTTTTTTGTGTAGAATGCTGCACGTATTATAGGCCAGCGGTAAAGAAGAACAACCATTTCGTATTTTATTTGGCGTTTGTTCCAGTTTTGAGGTATTTTCTAATCTTATCCAGTTTTGTGGTGTTCTTTTATTGGCTTCCTTTTTATCTTTAACCGCAGGACCTTCATTTGTGTGGGGGGGGGGGATAAGACTCGATAAAAAGGTGTCGTCATTCGACCCGTGCTATTTCCGCTCCTCGTGTTCGATGAACTGGGTCACTGGGTCTCAAATGACAGACGTTCAAGAAGATACCGTCATACCTGTAAAAGCGTTCCTTCTCATAATTAAGAGCATTATCATGTTCCTGACAGATGTACCAATATAGATCTTCCTTTAGCAAGCTTCTGCAAAGAACTGCACTAACATTTTATTGTTTCTTAGATAAAGCTTCTATTTGTTCTTCTTCCATTTGTAGAAATGACTTTAAAGTCTGTTCGTCTCAAAGACTGGTATCATCTCGTAATATGTTCTGCCTCGTGGGGTGTAAAGTAGATTTTATATGCTCTACTCGCATGCGTTTCTCTACATCTGTGTAGCAAATTACATTTAAAAGCTTATTCTTCTATTTACTTCATGAAAATCAAGATAAAAATTAGAATGCTCTTAGTACTTGCTTCCTTGAAGCAGAAGCGAAATAAGGGAGTAGCATAGGTTAAAGTGATAGTCAAACGCTGGTTGCTATGTGACTGAAGTTGCTTTGTTTGTATGGACAGCAGTTTTTGTAAATCGGGAGGTAGGGGAAGGGGGGGGGGAATCGGGTAGTGAGGTACAAACGGGTAGATGGGTTTTTTAAACTGGAAAGTGGTACCATCTACCACTTCTTAACTGAACTGCATTCTCAAATGGGCAGCAGTCAGAAGCAGGAGTTTGAATAATATAGTCGCGTTATTGTGTCTGTAATTAGAAATATTAGCAATATCGGCTGAACTACAAGCATTTGCAGTTTCACCAAAGATGTGTTGCCAGTTCCCTGTGTTAAAAGACTTCCCTCATCGTCAGGAAGACGCCGCGGGAAAACAGCTGTCCTTTACAGATTCACCCAATAAGGTTGAGCTTCAAAAAAGGCAAATACTCAACCTAAGTCACCAGCAATTGGCAGAAAGTTGCTTCAGTCTAAGTTTGGTGAAACAACAAGAGCAAAGAAAGCCAAATATAGCGACGAAATTTCTAGCGATAGCCAGTGCTCTTATTGCAAGGAGAAATATAGTGAGACAAAATGAAATGTCGACTGGATTCAGTGTGTGAAGTGCAACAGATGGGCCATGAACTTTGCACAGGTTGGCCCCAAAAGGCATTCAAATATTTTGAATGTAATGACTGTTAAGCACAGAAAAACTGGAGTACCCGGTTGTGCCTCACCGTTTTAACGGTTCTGCCCCTACCCTAGGGGCAAAACCGTATTTTGCAAACAAAAACTTTTTAATTTATATTACGTATATGATAAAAGATGGCAATAAAGCACATGTTTTAAAATATTCACAATTCACAATAAAGAGCATTTCTTAAACCATTATATATTATGATCAATTATAACTTATTGTTAGATACCCGATCCTGCCCCCCCTGCTCCTACTTGCTTACGGCACACGCCTCGCAGTAATTGTTAGATGAAAGATAATATTCTCCTTGCGGTTAGAGAAAGTAATAAAGGTTATGTGCAGGAAATGAACTTGAATGTAAGAAATAAGATTTTGGGGACACAGGTTTGCTGCTATAGATAGACTGCGAGAAGAGAGTAAAAAAGGAATTTCTCCACTAGATAAGTAAACATAGGACTTTGTGTAGGTGAGTCAGGAGAAATATGTAAAGTGCACATTGCGGGGTTTTTACCCTTTACATGGAAGGAAATGGTACTTCCTGCTCCTGCTTCTTGGAGAAATTCCAGCAAAAGGGAAATGTTGTAAGATAAACACGCGAGACACACACACGCTCTGCTTTCTGCGAGATAAGACAAGAGTTCGATCCCCGGCTGTTGCTGCTTCTACACGTTTTATTGCTTCCTTTAATTACACTGGCTTATGTAACTTTAAATGCTTACGGGAGATAACAACATATAAAATTTTACTTTCTCTACAAATAGAATAGTAGAAGTACTATATTCCAACAAAAAGAACAACTTGAGTGTTACATTCACACGACTTTCTCTACATCTCTGCAACAAATTATTGTTAAAAAGCTTATGCTTCTATTTACTTCATGCTAATCGAGAAAAAAAATAGCAGAAATAGTCTTATTACCTGCTTGCTTGAAAGTAGAAGGGAAATAAGGGAGTACCATAGGTTAAAGTGATAGTCAAAAGCTGGTTGCTTTGTGACTGAAGTTCCTTTTTTGTATGGACAGGAGTTGATAAGTCCCTGTAGGAGAAAAGTATGTTTTTTAAAGCTGAAACGAATAACAAAGAATATCTAAATAACGGTTACCCTTAAGAAAAAATGTATATAACATAAATTGTGTGTTTTAACGTGCTCTACATTTTGGGTGTGTTAACTTTTTGTGCATCTCTTATAGTTTAGCAATTATGCAAAATTCTTCAGAGGCTATTCCCAGAAAGTTCAAGATATACATTTTATTTGTCAGGTAAATATCTTTAATATATGATAGGGCCGCGCCGTGGCCGAGTGGTTGGACGATTCTCCTCTCACCTAGACGGCCCGTGTTCGATCCCAAGCGACCGCATGAGATTTGTGGTGGACAAAGCGGCGCTGGGGCGGGTTTTCTCCGGGTCCTCCGGTTCCCCCCGCCATCGCATTCCACCGGTGCTCCATCTTCACTCATGTATCATCAGTGTCACCGCCTGCGGTGCCATAAGTAATTAAAGTGGGCGTTAAACACTACCGATATATATGATATTTTTATCAAAATCGTTTGAGCCATTTTTGAGCGAATCAACATTTTCGAAACAGTATCATGTAAAGGGTAGTTTGGGTTGGGGGATTTTCTTGAATATCTTCATTTCATATCCTTGGAAGATACCAAACTTAAATACCAAATGTTGTATTTAATTGTCTTTTCGTTTTTGAGCTGTGCAGACACATACATACACGCACACAGACCTTTTTTTAAAAACGCTTTTTTAGGACCCATGGGGCACCAAAACATATATTTACGGTGAAATCTCGGTATCAAATTTTTGGGTGCATTACAATACCTTCTCTATACACTATGTAGACAGTACGTGTAGAGAAAGTAAAAATCAATTCTCACTACAGATCTGATGGCTACATCATGCTAATCGAGATATTGTTTCTTAGTGTAGTGTTTGGTATTTAACGGACTTTTAGTTTTACAGCTATGCAACCCACACACAAACATACTAACTGACAGCCACTTTTCTAAAAAGTTTTCTTTTATTCTGGGCTTCTCAAGACAACTATTTCCAGTGAAATATCTTAATCGAATTTTTTGGAGCAATACAATATTTTCTCTATACACAATTTACATACTACGTGCAGAGATAATAAAAAAAATAATATGTGTTCCATTCATATTACTTTCTCTACGTCTCTGCAAAAATGTTTTGTTAAAAAAGTTATACCTCTATTTATTTAATGCTAATTTAGAAAAAGTAGCAGAAACACTTTTATTACTTGCTTCCTTGTAAGTAGAAGGGAAATAAGGGTGTACTATGGTTAAAGTGACTGTCAAAAGCTGGTTGCTATGTGACTGATGTTCCTTTGTTTGTATGGACATGAGTTGACAAATTCCTGTATGAGAAAAGTATGTTTTTTAAAGGTGAAGCTAATAACAAAGAATATATAGAAAACGGCTACCCTAACGAAAAAAGGTATATAACATAAAATGTGTGTTTTAACGTGCTTTACTTTTGGGTGTGGTAGATCTTTATCTATCTCTTACGGTTTACTAGTAATGCAAAATCCCGAAAATTTAATCCACATATCTTCAGAGGCTATTCCCAGAAAATTCAAGATATACATTTTATTTGTCAGGTTAATATCTATAATATACAATATTTTAATCAAAATCGTTTGAACCATTCTTGAGAAACTCAAAATTTTCGAACATTTTTCTATGTAAAGGGTAGTTGGGATTTTCTTTTAAATCTTTGTGTACATCCTTGTAAGTTTGGTATTTAACGGTCTATTTGTTTTTGAGCTATGCTGTCCACAGGCACACACACGGACCTTTTTCCATAACTTTTTTTTGCATTCAGGGAGACCCAAAGCATGTATTTCTCGTGAAATCTCGCTATCGAATATTTGGATGCAATAAAATACCTCTATACACCATGTATATAGTACATATAGAGAAAGTAAAAAAAAATAAATAAAAAAATACAGCAGCCAAGATAATTTCAAAAGCAGGTTAAATTGTAGCAATTTACACTATTCTATTGTCTTAAAGAGGAAGAATAATAGACATAAACATATAAACAAACTCACTGTACACAGTTTAAGACATCTTTGTACATCAGTGAATCTTGGTGTTAAAACTTCAAATAATTTTTGCCACATTTCTCTGACATTTATATGCCCCGCCCACAGATGTCCCACTTTCTGCTTAAAGAAATCCACACATCATCTTTCTTTTCTGGAGTCCCACCTGTTTGTACTATAAGTCCATCTGTTGTTATACATTCTTGCAATGTGGCCTTCCCATTTCCATTTGAGACACTCTTTCGTGATAATAACGTCTCCCACACCCGTTCTCCTCCTGATCTCCGCGTTGCATATTGTGACAGTGTCGCCTCCTGCTGTGGTTCTCATGTTCGCTTTGGAATGCGTAACGACACAGAAAGAGTGGCACGACGTTTACCAGATAATTTAGAACGCGAGACGTCTCCTGAATCTTTGGTTTCTACAAGCTTCCAGAAAGTTCTGCGACGTTATTTTCTAGCTATAATAGGAGGAGTAATTGCAAGCCAGTCTAGTGTGTTGTGAATTATACTCAGTTGTTCGTGACTCGAGTGTTATCACTTAGTGGTGCGCGAGACATGCAGCTGTAAACTGTCAAAGCGTCGAAACGTCGAATGAATTATTTTCAGCAGCGAATTTCAGACTTTATTTGTAACAGATTTTTGAGGCAATAAAGGCATTTGTCTTAGTATTCTGTCCCTGAGTATTTCTTGTAATACTTTCCTCTCCATTTTTACTTTCTCTACACATAATATGTACATGATGTATTTCGATACCAAGATTTCATGGGAAATTTACATTTTAGGGTCTCCTGTATGAAAAAAATTATTTTCAGAAAAAGGTCCTTGTGCGTATGTCCATGTGCCTGTGAACACGGTAACTCAAAAACAAAAAGTCGGTAAAATACAAAACCTGGTATTTAAATTTGGTATCTTCCAGGGTTGCAACACGAAGCTTTTGAGAAAAATAAATCCACCCCAAACTACTCTTTACATGGAAAAAATTTCGAAAATTTATATTTTCACAAAAAACCTCTAACGATTTTGATTATAATACCGTATATTATAGATATTTATATGGTAGGTAAATGTATCTCTTGAATTTTCTTGGAACAACATCTGAAGACTGGTTTATTTTTAGTGAATTTTAAGGAATTTTGCATAACTGGCAAACCGTAAGAGTTAGACTTATTCACAAAAAATGTAGATGTCGTCATATAGTTTTTTTTCGTGGAATTGGCCATTTCTAAGATATTCGTTGTTATTTGTTTCAGATTCAAAATACCTTTCTCATTCGGAAAATTTTAAACTCCTGGCTATGCAATCAAACGGATTTCAACCACATGGCAACCAGCTTTTAAAAGATTTGACTATCGCTTTAGTCTGTGTATTCCCTTGTTTTCTTTCTACTTACAATAATTAAGACAATTTCTGCTAATGCTTATCTGGATTATCATAAAGTAAACACAAGAATATGGTTTTTAACAAGAATTTGTTACAGCTATGTAGAGAAAGTCATGTGAATGAAACGCATAAGATTTTTATATGTGTAGAGAAGGGAATATGAACATAGAAAATGATATATTTCTCGCAAAAACGTCAGGAATCCTGAAATGCATGTGTATGTGGAAGAAGAAGCACTATATTTGGTTTCCAGGCGACCGACCGCCGCTGTATTAAATCCTTTATTCCATCTTATTACGAAGGAATTTATGTTGCGCGTGTTGCATAGGTCACACTGAGCAGCGTCCCAGTGAGAGAACAGCAGAGAATCGGAATGCGATAACAATAGAAGACTGCTTCATTAACCGCAGCTGATTCTGTTTCCCCTCAGCGACTGAATTTCCCATCTAAAGCTTTACCAGAGTAACTGTCGAGTTCTCTTTCTTACAGGGATTAGACGTAACGTCGTATTGGAGCAAGTTTGTTGACACATCAGAAATAATCAAACACGCGGCAGAACGGCGAAACAAATACATAAACTCTTACATTTATAAAAGTTAGTGTAAGTATATATGTCCTTAGAAAAATATAGAAAAGCAAATATTTCGATAATTTTTTTTTATTTTTCAACAGAATCTCCTTTTATTTCGATACACTTTTTCCAGCGTTTCTACAAATGTTTTAAGCCTTCGAAAAGTAGGATTTCAGAATGTGCTCTAAATAGGCATTTGTTTGGATATACCTTCTTCTTTAAACGTGAAGAACCATTTTCCGCCAAGCTACTTTTTTAAATTTGGAAATAAACAGTCACTGGGGGCTAAATCTGGTGAATACGGTGGATGTTGCGATAATTCGAACCTTAATTCTACAATTTTTGCTATCGAAACTGCGCAGGTGTGCACCCTTTTGTCTTGATGGAAGAGAATACTTTTCTTTGCCAGATGAGGGCGTTTTATTCTTGATTTAGCAGTTCAACCGGTGCAATAACGATGCATTATACTCTCCATTTATCGTTTTTTCCTTTCTGCAAGTAATCAATGTAGATGATTCCGAGTGTATCCTAAAAAGCCGAAGCGATCACCTTGTCTGCAGATTTCACCACTCTTGCCTTCTTCGGAGCCGCTTCGCCTTTAAAAACCCACTGTTTCGACTGTACTTTTGTCTTTGGAGTGTAGTGCTTTACCCATGTGTCATCCATCGTTATATATCGACGCAGGAACTTGTGAGAATTGCGACGTAAACGTGCCAAACCAGCTTCGGAATAGATCACGATTGCGTTTATTTTCCAATGAGAGCAAACGCGGCACTCATCTTGCATCCGCGAGTCGTGATTTCGTCCTACAGTGGCATCTCTCGTCATCATGACGCATAGCGGCAAACGCACGAACTAGAACTTTAAATCCGATCACCGAAACATCGTAACGTTGCTCTTTGCTCCTCTTAGGAGCTGCAGGAAATAGCTCGCCATGTAACCACACACACGTATATGACCGGCAGGTTATTCGACCAGGACTGAAAGATTTACAGCCAAGTACTTTTTTTTTAAATAAAAAGTACAACCCCGGATGCTTGTCCGGACTCCGGCGCTGTATTCCTTTTTACCTCTTTTTTCTAGTTTCTAAATTTCCTTAGTTGACCTATTCGTTTTTCCTTTTTACATATACATACACAAACACCTACACATTTACAAACACAGAAACACCCTTGCCCAAAGCGGGAGTCGAACCCACGATCCCGTGCGCCGCGAAGCACCAAAGCGAGACACTTTAGCGAGCGCGGCTACGGGGACCGGCAGTACTCAGACCTTGTGCTGTAACTCCATGGCACGACAGCTCACGGGAACCTTGGCCTACCGCCCGGCCACTAAGACAAATAACTTGTAAAATGCACTTAATACAACTCACCCCTATAATCGTAGCGTTCACACATACCAGCTCTGGCAGAGAAGTTGCCTATACAGCACGGCGCTCTTTTACTCTCCTAACGAGCGGTATGACATAAGCCGTAACCTCTGTGGTCCGTATTTTTTTTTCATTACAAAAAGTATTCATATATACAGAATGGCACATGTCTAACATTAATACAGGCCAAGTAAATTATCAAGTGTGCAAATAATACATCCAAAATACTACATAAAAAGTTACATGTTCAAAGAAAGACAACATTAAGATCACAGATCTAGTTTGAAGGGAATCTAGTTGCTGTCAGAATATTAAATGGCTAAAAGAAAGAAAATTGTAATTATATGCTAGATTAATAATTATGATGAAATAACACAAAAGTCCAAATTATGCAAATAAATCGAGCAAGATTTGCCCAATACGGTGAATCACTTTACTCCGCAATGCTGATGACGGACACCACCAGATAATGTGCCCCAAAATAAGCTCTAGGGAGGTTCAAAATCCTAAGGATGTCATCCTGCGCATGGTGCCAAAGGGCAGAGAACGGGCAGGTTTCGAAGCGATGCAGCAGGTTATCTGGTCGTCCACAGAGATCACAGTCCGGTGTAGACTTCATACCGATATGGAACAGCCGTTCATTGGTCACTTCTTGGTACCATTTGGTGAGAGCTGGGTGGTGAAAATTGCGGCAATTATACAGCGGGGCTTGCAGTACCGTCCTTGGAGTTGATAATCGGTCCGTAAGAGCCGTAGAGCCGTTGTCGGTCCAATGTATAGGTTGGTAGGACAGTAAACAGCCAGTTCCAGGAGCTTCTGCAGTGACAGGCGTCGAAGATCTGGTGGGTTCTGTAGCCGATGTGTCGGTAACATTGATGTGAGAAAGGCACCACATCGCCGTTGTTCTGCAGGTGTGCCCAATTGGGTTTCAAGAACAGAGAGTCTGCCTTTAACACATTGAGACCGTCAGCAAAGAGAAGGTAGTGCTAATTGCTGTCTAGATGCCCGTAATAGATGACCCTTGCAAATAAACCAACCTGTGTAGGACTTCAGTTTAGCTGCAAACGTGTATCTGGGAGCTCCTGGTGGGAAGACCGATGTGACTGACGCTTACCCATGATTTTCCTGGTCACCAGTGCATGCCTCATCGGAAATTTATACCACTTCTCAAAGAGTAATAGATGACCCTTGCATTTAAACCAACCTGTGTAGGACTTCAGTTTAGCTGCAAACGTGTATCTGGGAGCTCCTGGTGAGAAGACCGATCTGACTGACGCTTACCCATGATTTTCCTGGTCACCAGTGAAAAATGTATACCACTACCCAAAGTTGTACCAACTCACTTCTCAAAGAGTAATAGCGAATGTCCTGCCGTCTATGTACAGCTGATAACAGCTGGTGGATTGGGTGGCCATCTTCTCGGCACGTGTAGAAGCAAAGATACAGTTGCTATGCACTAAGGCAGGCAGCTTAAATTGAGCGCGCTCTCGTGACTAATGCTCTGAACCCTGACCTTCCTCTGTGATGTAACCAACAACTTTAATGAACACATATACTGATAAGTTCCAGGCCTCTCAATGAAAACACCATTTAACTTCGTTTGCTTTATTTCTCAACATAATCTCCAGAAAGGCTAATACATTTGTCATATCGGTGTTCTAGTTTAATTAAACCATCTCTGTAGTGCAATTTATCAAGGTCATCCAAATACCTGTTTACCGCATCAATGACCTCCTCGTTGCTGTGAAATTTTCGTCCTCCAAGACATTTTTTGAGGTTTGGGAACAGGTGCTAGTCACTGGATGCTATATCTGGTGAATAGGGTGGATGTTCAAGCAATTCCAACTTTAATTCGCACATTTTTCCCATTTCAATGGGCCGGAGCATTGCCGTGATGAAACAAGGTTTACTACTTATAAGGAACTAAGTAATAACATTTTATAACGCCTTTCTCGATTAGCAAGGTGAAGAAAGAAGAAGAGTCTTTTGTAAGAACCTTGTTTGTAGAACAGCTAGAGAAAGTCATGTGAGTGTCACAAAGTTGTTTTCCACTGATAATCTTTGTTATTGACGAGTCCAATTACTTTAATTATTGCGATGTAAATGCTTTTAAAATTAAAACTCTTTAATAATCTTGTGTGTTCCATTCACATAACTGTCTCTCCATTTAAGTAACAAATTATTGTTAAAAAACTTGTGCTTCATTCTACTTCATGCTAATTGAGATAAATATAAGCATTTAGAAGGTAAATAAAGGAATGCACTAGGCTAAATCGATAGTCAAACATTTTAAAAGCTGGTTGTCATGTGGTTGAAATCCATTTCTTTGCATTGCCAAGAGTTGACAAATTCCCGTATGTGAAGAGTTGAAAGTATTTAAAAGATGAAACCAATAACAAGGAATAACACAAATATAGTGAACTCCAGAAAAATAAAAGGTATATGAAATAAATTGTATTTTAACGACATCTACATTTCTTATGCAGTAAATTTTTGTCTATGTCTTGCAGTTTACTAGTTATGCAAATTTCAGCAAAATTCATCCAGAATAAAGCGCTCCTTTACAGGCTATTCCCAGAAAAATCAAGATGGACATTTTATTTGTCATGTTCATATCTTTAATACAAGGTATTTTAATCAAAATCATTCGAGCCATTTTTGAGAAAATCAAAATTTTCGATTTGGTATTTATGTTGGTATCTTTCAAGGATGCGACACGAGGATTTTCAAGAAAATCTCTCCACCTCAAACTACACTTTACATAGAAACATTTTCGAAAATTTTGATTTTGTTAAAAATTGCTCTGATGATTTTGATTAAAATCTCTTATATTCAAGATATTAACATGCCACATAAAATGTTTACCTTGAATTTTTTGGTATAGCCTCTAAAGTCTTCTGCGTTTTGGGTGATTTTTACTAAATTTTGTATAACCGTAAGCGATAGAAAAAAACCTACTTCACAAAAACGTAATCACGATAAAACATAATTTATGCGATATACATTTTTTTCATGGAATTGACCGTTTTCGAGATATTCCTTGTTATTGATTTCAGTTATAAGATAAATTATAAGGGAACTTAATCAACGCTTGGACACTCAAAGAAACGGATTTCAATCCCATAGCAACCACATTTTAAAACATGTGACTGTCGGTTTAGTGTAATGTATTCCCTTATCTCTCTTTTACTTATAAGGAACTAAGTAATAAGACAATTTCTGCTAATGTTTATCTCGATTATCATGAAGTAGATAGAAGAATAAGCTTTTTTGTTACAGATAGGTAGAGAAAGCCATGTGAATGAAACACATCATTTGGTTTGAATTCAGGAGATCCTAAAATATGCATTTCTGGTGAAATCTCGCTATCGAATTTTTCGGTACAATATAAAACGTTCTCTAACCACTATTTAATAGTACGATAGTAAAAAAGCCAACTGGGAGCCGTGTTAATAGGCAACTTCTTTGGCAGAAGGGTTATGCCTGAACATTGTATAGCTAGGGGAGACTGTCTCAGTAACCGCCGTGCTGTTTAGGCAACTTCTCCGGCAAGCTTAATGAGCACGAAGCCTATATATCGGGCTGAGATGCAGTTCTTACCTCACCATGACTTCAAATATACTATTGTAATCGAGATAAAGGGTTGCAGGAATATCTTCATTACACAGTTTGTTGTAAAAGAGATGCAGGAAACAAGTGACAGTCAAATATTTAAAATACGGGGTGCAATATTCTGTTTTTGATTCCATTAGGCTTATCTGAAATCGCTAGTATTAAAACCACATTTATCAGCCCGCATCTGTGGTGTGGGGGTAGCGTGTCTGTCTAACGTTCAAGATCACTCAAGTTTTAATCTCGCTTGGGTTACCCGGTTAAGGTTTCTTTTTCGGCTTCCCTTATCCTAGACCAAGCGTTCGCATGTGAGATTTGTGGTGGACAAAGCGGCGCACGGGCGGTTTTTCTCCGGGTTCTCTGGTTTCCCCCGCCATCGCATTCCACCAGTACTCCATCTTCATTTCATATATCACCAGTGTCATCGCACTACTAAAACAAATCAGGCTCATTTGAGCATCAATTCATCGATTTACTTGATCGTTCAATATGACCTAGCAGCTTAAACGACATTAAGCAACCAAAAACAAGAACAAAAATATACAAAATACTGTAAAGTTCAAACTAGCAACAAAGAATATCTCGAAATTGGATAATGTTACAGATAATGTTAATTACATAAATTGCACTTTTTAACGACACTTGCCTTTTTACTTTCTATACTATGTATATTAATTAGAGAAAGTAGAGTATTCTACTCAAAATTGCATATCGTGACTTCAATGGAAATACACGTTTGAGGATCCTAGAATAAAAGTAAAGTATTATTAGGGAAAATATCCATGTGTGTAAACTTCACATACCAAACTTGGTATTTACGTTCAGCTTCTAAGGATATGAAAACTTTCATCAAAACTCCCAAATCCCAAACCACTCTTAGCACTAACAATTTTCGAAAATATGTAAGTTTTTCTAAAAAATTCACTAACGATTATTAAAATATCATTTAACCAAAATAATTTTCTAATTTTTACTTTCTCTACACGTACTATGTACAGTGCCTAACAGAAGTTTAAGACCACTAGCTTATTTAACTTAAAACGTTCGTGGTTTTTGGACTTTGTTACATGTATATCAGTTAATTTTTTAAAAATAAATTGGTCTCTTAGGCGTTTATTTACGTAAAGAATATTGTGCTGAGACATTTAGTTTTTGAATTACGAATTTTTTACTAAAAGGTTATTATTGAAAAAAGCAGCATTTTATATCGCAGATTAATTTGTAGACACTAAACCAATTTGTTAACCGTAGTGTTAATTTTTTTCCAGAACTTTATAAAGCATATGAACGTTTTGGCATAATAAAAAGAAATCTCAAAAAGTATTCTTGTCGTTTTACATTTTTTCGTAGTTTTTCAAAACGGAAAAATTGACCTAAAAATGACAGATGCTCATAGAAGGCTATCTTTTTTCCGATGGAGCTATCGGGGCCAAACAAGAATCAATCGGTTATTCAGATTTCTCTCTAGAGATGGAACATAAGAAGTTTGTTGACAAACAAAACAGTGTATGCTATTGTGTCTGAGAAAGCAGAAGGTTTTGTGCGACAGATAGTGACAATGGGTGGGGGGAGGTGTGTCAGAAGTAATAAAGTGGCAGATTATTGGTATGTCCAGGTGCAAAAAACCTCAGCATTGGGTGTCAGCAAAACATGCGTGACAAACACAATAAAAAAATGTCAAAGCACGCTGCGGTCTGCCAGGGCTACCTCTGTTCGTAAAGACGGCTCATGCTTAGAGGAACCGCAAGAGCTCGCTTCCCGAACTAAGGCGGGAATTTGACGCATAATATTTGACAACAATGGCGATTTCTCGACGACGGAGGGAATATGGACTTAATTGTTATGTCCTTCTTAAGAAACCATTACTCAACAAGAGGAACCGTTGAATATGGTGCACAAGTAAGAGAAACTGGTACATGGAGTATTGGGGCAAGGCTATACTCAGCGATGAGTCTCGGTTTGAACTGTACAGTTCCCGAAGGACGCCAACTGAGGAATGTCTCGTACCAGCTGTTCAGGGAGAAGGCAACACTGTCGTCATCTGGGGTACAGCAATGGGTCAATGGACTCGCAAGAATATATTGAAACCATGTTGCCATCTGCACAGAAGCTCCTCCATGGCTACTTTGTCTTCCAGCAAGACAACGCACCATGCCATAAATCCAGGACAACAATGAATTGGTTTGTTGAAAAACGAATTTCCTTGTTGCCCTGGCCAACTAGAAGTCCGGATCTTAATCCAATAGAAAACCCTTGGAACATCATCGGCCTCCAGGTAGCCGCCCACCAGCCAAGAAACATCCGGGAAAGTACGGAATGAAGTTACACACCAAGAATGCCGAAAACTGGTCCAGAGCGTGCGAAAACGTGTTCGGATGTGTTTAAAACATAAAGGAGGCCCTGTTGATCACTAAACAAACAAAGTTCAGTGTTAGTGCGTGCTTTTAAAAAGTATATTTCACAACATGATCTTAAACTTTTGAAGAAAGTTATATGCATCTGGCAAAAGCAAGTGGAATTGCCCTAAAATCTGAGAGAACTGGATGAAACTTTCAGTGGTGTTAAAAACAGTTGTAAAAATATCATATTCACTTTTTTTAATTAAAATAATTTTATGTGTCAAGCTGGTCTTAAATTTTTGTTAGGCACTGTATATAGTGTATGGAGAAGGTATTGTTTGAACCAAACAATTCGATACCGAGATTTCACCGGAAATACGTGATTTGAGACCCCCTGACTTAAAAAAAAAAACATTTTTGGAAAAATATCCGTGTGTGTGTGTGTGTGAGTATGTCAGTCTGTGTGTGTGTCTGTGGACAGCATAGCTCAAAAACGAAAACGCTATGAAATACCTTGATATCTTCCAAGGATGCGACTGCAACATTTTCAAGAAAACCCCCCTAGCCCAAACTACCCTTTACATGGAACTTTTTTTGGAAATTTTGATTCTCTCAAAAATGGATGTAACGATTTTCATTAAAATATCGCATATTAAAGATATTTAATTATCTGGGAACAGCCTTTTAAGACTACTTTATCCTGGAATTTTACGGACTTTTGCGTATTTGCTAAACCGTAAGAGACGGACAAAAACTTACCACACAGCAAATGTAGAGCACTTTAAAGCACACAATTTATGCTATATACGATATATGCTCGTACATTTTTTCGTGGAGTTGATTGTTTTTGAGATATTCCTTGTTTTTTGTTTGAGCTATAAAAACATTCTTTTCTTACACAGAACTTTCTGAACTCCTGTACATACAAACAAAGGAACTTCAGTCACATAGCAACAAGCTTTTGACTATCACTTTAACCTATGGTACTCCTTTATGTCGCTTCTATTTACAAAGAAGCAAGTAATAAGACTGTTTCTGCCAATTTTTTCTTGATTGGCAGGGAGTAAATAGAAGCATAAGATTTTTAACAATAATTTATTGTAGAGTTGTAGAGAAAGTCATGTGAATGGAACACATAAGATTTTTTGCTATTACATTGCCATTTTTATGTGTGTTTTAGTTCTTGAAATGCAGTCAGTTCGTGCATTATTTTGAGTTATACTTTCTCTATTTAAGAGTATATAGGTAGAAAAGATACCGTATTCTACCAAAAAAATCTGATGTGCTCCATTCACATGACTTTCTCTACATCTCTGCAACAAATTGTTGTTAAAAAGCCTATGCTTCTATTTAGTTTATGCTAATTGAGAAAAAATTGCAAAAATGGTCTTATTACTTGCTTCTTGTAAGTAGAAGCGAAATAAGAGAGTAGCATAGGTTAAAGTGATAGTCAAAAGCTGGTTGCTATGTGACTGAAGTTCTTTTGTTTGTATGGACACGAGTTTCCAAATTCATGTATATGAAAGGTATAAGTTTTTCAAAGCTGAAACCAAAAACAAGGAATATTCCACCCAAAAATTCAATGTTGATATTTCACTAAACATATATATTTTGGGGTCCCCTCAGTCCGAAAAAGGCATTTTTAGAAAAAGGTCCATGTGTTTGTATGTGCATAGCTCAAACACTAAAACACCGTTTAATACCAATTTTGGTATTTGTGTTTGGCATCTTCTAAGGGTACCACACGATACTTTTCAAGAAAATCCCTCTACCGCAGGCCACACTTTACATGGAATCTTTTTTAATGGTAATTTTCTCAAAATAGCTAACGATTTTGAGTAAAATTCCGTATGTTATAGATATTTATATTGCAAATAAAATGTAAAGGTTGACTTTTCTGGTAATAGGTTTTGAAGATCTCTTTATTCTGGATGAATTTTATTTCACTGCTAAACGATGAGTGATATAAATCTCGTCAAAACACACACAACTTGGTACTTTCTCTAGCCCCATATGTACATAGAGATAGAGAAGTATTGTAATGAACCCAAAAATTCGATACCGAGATTTCACCGGAAATATATGTGTGTGTGTCTGTGTCTTTGGACAGCACATCTCCAAAACAAAAAGACCGTTAAATACCAAACTTGGTATTTAGATTTACTGTATTCCAGGGATGCAACACGAAGATTTTCAAAATTATCTCCCCCACCACAAACTACCCTTTACATGGAAAAAATTTCGAAAATTTAGATCTTCTTAAAACGGCTCTAACGATGTTCATTAAAATCCCATATATTAAAGCTATTTATGTCCGAAATAAAATGTACATCTCGAATTTTTTGGGAATAGCCTCTGAAGACCTCTTTATTCTGGATGAATTTTGCTTAACTGCTAAACCGTAAGAGACAGAAAAAAACGTACTACACAAAAAATGTACCTCATGACAAAACACACAATTTTTTTCCTTTACGTTTTTGTTGAGGAGGTAACCGTTTTCGAGATATTCCTTGTTATTGGTTTCAATTCTGAAGTACTTAAACTTTTCTCAGACAGTAAATGTCAGGCCAAGCAAATAAGCGATTTGCAATGAAAATCGCATTGTGACAACTTTTAAAACATTTGAATATTACATAAGCATAGCGCATTCCTTTAGTTCCCTTCTATTTATAAGGAACTAAGTAATAAGAACACTTTGCTAATGTTTATCTCGATTAGTATTGTGTAGAAAGAAGAATAATCTTTGTAAGAAGTTTTCTTGTGGAACAGATAGAGAAAGCCATGTGAATGTGACACATCAGATATTTTATATTTTTTTCTAGAAAATCGAATATATGGAAAAATGTTTCCTGTAAAGATTATTTTGCGGTGCGGTGTTTTCTTCTAAAGCTTTGTGTTGCATTCTTGAAAGTGTTTTTGTTTTAGAATTATGCTGTTCACAGACGCACATGTGCGGTAAACTTGTACATTTCTGCTAAACTCAGCATTTAATTTTTCATGGAATAATGCATTTTCTCTACTTATTATAGGTAAGCAGCAGAGAAAGTAAAAATCTGATGTGTTCCATTCACATGAGTTTCTCTACATCTCTGTAACGAATTATTGTTATAAAGCTTATACTTCTATTTACTTCATGCTAATTCTGATAAATATTAGCAGAAAGGAAATAAGGGAATACTCTAGCTTAAAACGATAGTCAAATCTTTTAAAAGCTGGTTTCCACGTGGATGAAATCCGTTTCTATGCACGTTAACAAATTCCCGTATGTAAAAAGTTTTAACTATTTTAAAATAAAAACCAAAAAACAAGGATATCTGAAAATTGGTTTACTTCCCGAAAAACAATTTGTATCACATCAATTGTGTGTTTTAACGAGATATACATTTTATATTTAGTAACTTTTTTCTATTTCTTACGGTTTACCACTTATGCAAAATTCCGCAAAATTCATTCAGAGTAAAGTAGTCTTCAGGAGCTATTCCCAGAAAATTCAACACATACATTTTATTTGTCTTGTAAATATATTTAATTAACGATATTTTAATCAAAACTGTAAGAGCCGTTTTTAAGAAAATAACAATTTTCGTTCTTTTTTACATGTAAATGGAATTTGGGGGCGGGGGAATTTTTCTCAAAATCTTCGTATGGTACCCCTGCATAACAGATAACTTAAATACCTAGTTTGGTATTTTACCGACTTTTCGTTTTTGGGTAATCGTGTTCACAGTCACGAACAAAAGCACACGGACGTTTTGCTGAAAATATTTGTTGTTGGATACAGTGGATTCTAAAACACATATTTCCGGTGAAATCTCGGTATCGAACTTTTGGGTGGAATACAATACCTTCTCTATACACTGGTTACATACTAAGTGTAGGAAAAGTAAAAATGTTTTCGACATACATTCTTTGTTTTTAACGTGCTCTACATTTTTATGTTACGTACGTTTTTGTCTATCTCTTACGGTTTACTAGTTTCATTAAAAATAAAGAGGTCTTTACAGGCTATTCCCAGAAAATTCAAGATATACATTTTACTTGCCGTGTGTATGTGTTTTATATGCGGCATTTATATCAAAATCGTTGGAGGTATTTTTCAGGAAATCCAAATTATCGATATTTTTTTTATGTAAAGGGTAGTTAGTTGTGGGTGGAAGGATATTCTTGAAATTCATTGTGTATAGTGTACTTAGATATCAAGTTTGGTATTTAACGGTGCTTTCGTTTTTGAGCTCTGCTGCACACACATACACGGAGCTTTTTCTAAAATTGTATTTTTTATATTCAGGGGACCCAAAACATGTATTTCCGGTGAAATTTCGGTATCGAATTTTTGGGTGCAATACAATGGTTCCTATGTACGCTATGTACATAGTAGGTGTAGAGAAAGTAACAAAACTTGAATGTTTTTCTTGAATGTTAATTTTGATATGATTTACACCTCACCACCCTCCACCCAGTAATTTGTTAAGCCCTTTGCTACGCTGCAACAAGCTAGATTACGCACAAATCAGAAAATCTATCCGGAAAGTGGGCTCAGCCTTGACGTAGGTCCCTGGATGTGCGTTGGTGGTCCTGGAAACCCTCGGCACACTTCGGGCAATCTCGGCTAACTTGGTCTCTCCGGCATCTCGAGCCCGGCACTTCAGTTCCCGCCCGGCGCTCTTCGCCGCGACGTCATCTAGCTGTAGCGTCCCTCGCGGTCCTCACTCGTCCTCTGTCACGCTATGTCGCCGTCATGCGAGCGCATCTCGATATAAACCCTCCTCAACTTCACGTTGAGCAAACACAATTAATTGCGTTTGTATTAAAGTGCACAAATTACTGAGTAACATATTTATATGTATTTATCATATTTGACTAATATACTAAATTCACAAAATTTTATTTATAAATAAATAAAATTGGGACATTAACTTTTTCAGTGAATTTTGTTTTTCTCCAAAGTGTTGTGTCGGAAAAGAAAATGATTTCGAGTAAAACGGACAAACTGATATTCATGTACTTGAAAGTGAGACTAGAATTTTCGTCCGCGAAAAGTGGAGCTTTCGAAAACTGAGTGAAGATTTTGTAAAGGTGATAATGAAGGTATTTGCGTGTGTTTGAACCTGCTGGTCACAATGGAACATTATCGGCAGTGTTACCACCTGTGGATGCTGCTCTTCATGGTCCAATTCCCACAAGGTAAGAGAAAGGGGAACCGCTGTACTCCCCACTGGAGTGTCAGCAGCTTGCATTCACGTTCCATAAATGTCCTCTTTTGTAGATCACTGCGATTTTGTCTGCGCACCAATTCCAGTGGCATTTAACACCACCCCGGTGAACTCCAAGATCTTCAAGCTGCAACTTAATTTTCAATTTTTACTTTCTCTATACGCACTATGTACATAGTGTATAGAGAAGGTATTGTATTGCACCCAAAAACTCCTTACCGAGATTTCACCGGAAATATGTTTTAGGGTCCCCCCGTAACCAAAGAAAAGCATTTTCAGAAAAATACCGCTAAAATACCAAACTTGGTATTTAAGTTTAGTATCTTCCAGGTATGCGACACGCAGATTTTGGAAAAATTCCCCCACCTCAAACTACCCTTTACATGAAATTTTTTCGAAATTTTTGAATTTCTTAAAAATGGCTCTAACGATTTTGATTAAAATACCGTATATTAAAGATATTTACCTAACAAATAGAATGTATATCTTGAATTTTCTGGGAATAGCTTCTGAAGACTACTTTATTCTGAGTGAATTTTACGGAATTCTACATAGCTCTAAACGATAAAAGATGGGTAAAAACTTACCACACCAAAATGTATAGCACGTTAAAACACACATTTTATGTTATATACATTTTTTTCGTAGAGTTGATCGTTTTTGTGATAGTCCTTCTTTTTGGTTTCACCTTTAAAACACATACTTTTCTCATACATAAGTTTGCCAATTCCTGTCCTTACAAACAAAGAACTACAGTCACATACCAACCAGCTTTTGACTATCATTTAGCCTATGGTACTCCCTTATTTCGCTTCTACTTACAAGGAAGCAAGTAATAAGACTATTTCTGCTAATTTTTCTCAATTAGCATGGAGTAAATAGAAGCGTAAACTTTGTAACAACAATTTGTTGCAGAGATGCAGAGAAGGTCATGTGAATGGAACACATCAGATTTTTCATTTGACGCTGTTTTTAACTTATAGTTTATCTACTTCATACTCATTGAGATAATTAGCAGAAAAATTCTGATTATTTAGTTCCTTATAAGTATAAGGGAGTTAGTTTATACACTAGGCTAAACCAACAGTCACATGTTTTAAAATGTGGTTGATATGGGATTGAACTCCATTTCTTTGCGTGGCCAGAGTTGACAACTTTCTGTATGACAACATTTTGAAATCAATAACAAGGAAAATCTCGGAAACGGTTAACTCCACGAATAAAATATGTATATAATATAAATTGTATATTTTAAGGTGCTCTACATTTTTTCTATCTCCTACGGTTTACTACATATGCAAAATTAAACAAAAATCTGATAGGTCAATTTACATGACTTTCTCCACATCTGTGAACAAATTTTGTTAATAAGCTTATTCTTCTATCCATTTCATGATAATTGAGATAAACATTAACAGAAATTTCTGATTACTTAGTTCCTTGTAAGTATAAGAGAAATAAGGGAATACACTAGACTAAATGTTTTAAAATGTGGTTGCTATGGGACTGAAATCCGTTTCTTTGCGTGGCCAAGGTTGACAGGTTTCTGTATGATGAAAGTTTGAAACCAAAACCAAGGAATATTTTAAATACGTTCAGCTCCAGGAAAAAAATGTATATAACATTGATTACGTGTTTCAATGAGCTCTACATTTTTTCTGTGGTAAGTTTTTGTTATCTCTTACGGTTTACCAGTTATGCAAAATTCATCAGAGGCTATTCCCAGAAAATTGAAAATATACATTTTATATTTTATGTAAATATCTCAAATATTAGATATTTTAATCAAAATTGCTAGAGCTATCCTTGAGAAAATCAAAATTTTCGAAAAGTATTCCTTGTAAACAGTAGTTGGAGTCGGGGGAAAAGGAAATAAGGGAGTACACTAGGCTAAAGCGATAGTCAAATGTTTTAAAAGCTTGTTGTCATATGGTTCAAATCCGTTTCTATGCAGAGCAGCCAGATGTTTACAATTTTCCTTATATGAAAAATTTTAAATATTTTAAAACTGTAACCAATAACAAAGAATATCTAAAAAACGGTCAACCTCACGAAAAAAGCGCCCTCCGTGGTGTAATGGTTACCATGCTAACTTCATATACCCAAGGTCGCGGGTTCAAACCCGGCGGAGGTCGATGGATTTTTTCGGACGTAAAAATCCTTAGCATGACTTCCTTCGGAAGAGAAGTAAAGCCGTTGGTCCCATGTCGTAGATTTACGGCACGTAAAAGAACCTCAAGCCTGATAGAGAGGCTTCTGAGCAAAATTAAGTGGTCTTTCACGCCCAGTATAGAATGGGACGCTGAGAACCACAGTAGTTAAAAAGCGTCCATAAATAAATCTCCATTTTTTTTTCTCACGAAAAAATGTATATAACATAAATTGTGTGCTTTAACGAGCTCTACATTTTTTGTATAGTACATTTTGTCTATCTCTTACGTTTACCAGTTACGCAACACTCATTTAGAATAAGCATGATTTTAGAGGCTATTCCCATAAAATTGAAAATATATTGTATTTGTCATTTAAATATCTTAAACATACAACACTTTAATCAAAATTATTAGTCATTTTTGATAAAATCAGAATCTTCGAAATTTTTTCCATGAATAGGGTAGTTTGGGGGTGGGAGATATTCTTGAAAATATATTGTATTTGTCATTTAAATATCTTAAACATACAACACTTTAATCAAAATTATTAGTCATTTTTGATAAAATCAGAATCTTCGAAATTTTTTCCATGAATAGGGTAGTTTGGGGGTGGGAGATATTCTTGAAAATTTTCATGTTCCATTCTTGGAAAATACCAGGTTTGCATGTAACTGCCTTTCGGTTTTTGAGCTATTTAGGGGGTCTCAAGACATATATTTCCAGTGAAATCTTTCTATCGAATTTTTGGGTGTAATACAGTACGTTCTTTATACACTAAGTACATAGTACATGTAGAGAAAGTAAAATGTATAAGACATAAATTGTGTGTTTTAATATCTAAGTTTTTTGTGTAGTAACTTTTTGTATATCTCTTAGGCTTTACCAGTCATGCAAATTCATCCAAAATAAAAAGGCTATTCCCAGAAATTGCAAGAAATAAGTTTTATATACCGTGTAAATGCCTCTAATATACAGTATTTTAATTAAATCGTTAGAGCCAGTTTGAAGAAAATCAAAACGTTCGAACGTTTTGCCAACTAAAGAGTAGTATTTTTACTTGCTCTACACGTACTAGGTACACAGTGTATAGAGAAGGTATTGTAATGCACCCAAACTTCAGTACCGAGATTTCACCGGAAATATATGTTTTTGAGACTTCCTGAATGAAAAAAAAAGCATTCTTCGAAAAATGTCAGTGTGTGTGTCTGTAGGCAGTAAATTCAAAAACGAAAAGTCCGTTAAAAACTAAACTTGGTATTTAAGTTTGGTATCTTCCAAGGACGCGACAGCAAGATATTCAAGAAAATCCCCTCACTCCCAACTACCTTTTACATGGAACTTTTTTAAAAAAAAAATCATTTTCCAAAAAATGGCTACTACGATTTTAACTAAATTATCGTATATTAAAGATATTTACCTGACAAATAAAGTGTATATCTTGAATTTGCTGGGAATAGCCTCTGAAGACTGCTTTATTCTGGATCAATTTTCCGGAATTTTACATAACTGCTAAACCGTAAGAGATGGACAAAAACTTACCTCACAAAAAATGTAGATCGCATTGAAACACATAATTCATGATACATATTTTTTTTTTTCGTGGAGTTGACCATTTTTAAGATATTCCTTGTTCATAGTTTCAGCTTTGGAAAACGTATACAGCAATTTGTCAAATCGTGTCCATACAAACAAAGGAACATCAGTCACATAGCAACCAGCTTTTGACTGTCACTTTAACCTATGGTACTCCCTTATTTCACTTCTAGTTACAAGGAAGCAAGTAATAAGATTATTTGTGTTATTTTTTCTCGGTTGGTGTAAGGTAAATAGAAGCATAAGTTTTTTACAATAATTTGTTGCAATGATGTAGAGAAGGTCATGTGAATGTAATACATCAGATTTTTTCTATGGTACTCAGAGATAATCTGAGGTTGGGAATAAAATTAAAATGTTATTACCAAAATTGAGAGGGGGAAAAATTGTATATTTTGTGACCCAAATTACCTATTTTAACGGATAATTTTAAATGTTAACTCTCAAAAGAGAATTTATTAAGTTTTTCTTTTGTTTTATTTCTGACGGTGTAAAGAATGACAAAGTTCAACCACATAGCGACAGCTTTTAAAAGATTTTGACCTTCGCTTTAGTCTGGTATATTATCTTATTTTACTTATACTTACAACAAAGCAAGTAATAAGACTATACTTCTAATGTTTATCTTTATTAGAAAGAAGTAGATAGAAGAACTTTTGTAACAATGTAAGTATTCTCTATACGTAATATGTGCATAAGTATTGTATTGCACCGAAATTTTAGATACCATACATGTTTTCAGACTTCTTGAATCAGAAATATGCATTTTTAGAAACATCTCCGTTTGTGAGAAACCCCACCGCATTCTACCCTTTACATGGAACATTTTTCGTGAAGTTTGATATACCAAAAATGGCTCTAACGGTTTCAATTAAAATATCGTATGACTTTTGTATAACTGACAATCCGTAAGAGATAGACAAAAACTTACTACACAAAAAATGTAGATCTCATTAAAACACACAATGTTATATACATTTTACTTTCTCTAGCCCCTTATGTACAATGTACGTAGGGATAGAGAAGTATTGTATTCCACCCAAATATTCGATGTTGAGATTTCACCGGAAATACATGTTTTAGGACCCCCTGAATAAAAAAAAAGCATATTCAAAAACAGGTACGTGTGTGTGTATGTGTGTGGGACTGTGGTCAGTATCTCAAAAACGAAATGACGGTTAAATACCAAACATGGTATTTAAATTTGGTATCTTCCAAGGAAGAGACACGAAGACCTTCAAGAAAATCCTCCCAGTCCTAACTACCCTTTACATGGAAACATTTTCAGAAATGTTTTTCTCAAAAATGGCTCCAACGATTATCATTAAAAGCCCGTATAGTAAAGCTAGTTGTATCCTAAATAAAATGTATATCTTGAATTTTCTGGGAATAGCATCTAAAGACTCTTTATTCTGGATTAATTTTGCTTAATTTAGTATAACTAGTAATCCGTCAGAGATAGACAAAAACTTAATTTACAAAAAATGTAGATCTTGTAAAAATACTCAAGTTATACCATGTACGTTTTTTTCGTGGAACTTACCGTTTTCGACGTATTCCTTGATATTAATTCAAGTGTTAAGTATCTATACTTTTCTCAGACGGAAGTATCCGTTTTATTTTGTTCTACTCCCGGCCAAGCAAAGAAGCGATTTGCAATGACAATCGCATAACGACAGCTTCTAAAACATTTAAGCTAGTGTATTCCCTTAGTTCCAGTCTACTTATAAGGAAGTAAGCAATAAAATTCTGCTAATGTTTCTCTCGATTTGCATGGCGTTGAAAGAAGAATCATCTTTCGTAAGAAGATTGTTTTTAGAGTAGCTAGAGAAGGTCATTTCTGTGTAATGCATCACATTTTATTTATTGTTCTTTTTTTTTTTTGTAAAGGCAACCGTTTACGGGATATTCCTTATTACTAATTCGAAGTTTAAACTTTTCTAGAACGAATGGACATATCTCTTCTTGTTTCTCATTTGTTTGTTCCTGGCAAGCAAAGAAATGGAATTTTAGTTTTTACTTTATTGTTTTGCACCCAAAAATTCGATACCGAGATTTCACCTCAAATATATGTTTTAGAGTCTCCTGTTTCTAAAAACAGCATTTTCAGAAAAAGGTCCGCGTGTGTGTCCGTGTGTCTGTGAACACGATAATTCAAAAACGAAAGGTCGGTAAAATACAAAACTTGGTATTTAAGTTGAGTATCTTCCAGGGATGCGACACGAAGATTTTGAGAAAAATCCCCCCACCCCAAACTATCCTTTACATGGAACATTTTCGAAAATTTTTGTCTTAAAATGGCTCCAACGATTTTGATTAAAATATCGTGTATTAAAGATTTTACCTGACAAATAAAATGTATGTCTTAAATTTTGTGGGAGTAGCCTTTGAAGACTACTTTATTCTGGATGAAATTTATGGAATTTTGCATAGCTTCTAAATCGTCAGAGATAGATAAAAACTTACTACAGAAAAAATGTAGAGCACGTTAAAACACACAATTTATGTTATATACATTTTTTTAATGGAATTGATCGTTGTTTAGATATTCTTTGTTTTTGGTTTCAGCTTTAAAAAACTTATACTTTTCTCATACAGGAATTTGTCAAATCCTGTTCACAAAAACAAAGGAACTTCAGTCACATAGCAACCAGCTTTTGACTATCACTTTAACCTATGGTACTCCCTTATTTCGCTTCTACTTACAAGGAAGCAAGTAATAAGACTATTCCTGCTAATTTGTTCTCGATTAGCATGACGTAAATAGAAGCATAAGCGTTCTAATAATCATTCGTTCCAGAGATATAGAGAAAGTAATTTGAATGGTACACATCAGATTTTTTCTTTTGTTCTACTCCTGGCCAAGCAAAGAAGCGATTTGCAATGACAATCGCATAACGACAGCATCACTTTAGCCTAGTGCATTCCCTTAGTTCCATTCTACTTATAAGGAACTAAGTAATAAAATTCTGTTAATGTTTATCTCAATTTGCATGGCGTTGAAAGAAGAATGTTTTGTAAGAAGTTTTTTTGTAGAGTAACTAGAGAAAGTCATGTAAGTGTAACGCATCAGATTTTTTTTTATTTGTAAAGGCAACCGTTTTGGAGATATTCCGTATTACTGAGTTGAATTTTAAACTTTTTTCGAACGAATACAACACATTTCTTCTCGTTTCTCGTTTGTTTATTCCTGGCAAGCAAAGAAACGGAATGTCAATTGTTTCACATAGCGACTAGCTTTTAATTGACATAGCTATAGATTTAGCATGCACATTTTATTATTCCTCTTCAACTTACCAGGAAGCAAGTAATAAAACAATTTCTGCTAATGTTTGTCTCGATTATCGTAAAGTAGATAGAATAATAAGCTTTTTAACAATAATTGTTAGAGAAAGTTATGTAGGTGGTACACCTAGATATATTATGAGTTAAAATACCTTCTACCTGGTTTTATAAATTAAATTGGAAGCACATAGAGTAGTTATTTTGAAAATAACAGATCTGGAGCTTACACTAAGCATGTTTCATGAAATTGTAGCAATTATTTGGATGGCCAATTATTTCCAAAGCCTGCATGTAAAAGTGCAGCCTGCCTGAATTTTTAATGAGATGTTTTAGCATCAATTAGTTAAATTGGAAACAGGTGAAGGCCGATTTCAAAAGAGTGTACTCGCCAATAATTAATCTTATCATGAGGTTTAAACCAATTACCATATTTAATTAAACTCCCATTTTAATTTGCAATGCATTTCATGAACTTATTTATACCGTAAAATAATTCGATTTATTTCAATTTAAATTCTACATGTATATACACAATTAATGTAACAGATAAGATCAATGAAAATGAAAACTTTTTCATGTTAACATTTTTAGAAAAATCTCATGTGTTCCATTCACATGACTTACTGTACATCTTTGCAACAAATTATTATTAAAAAGCTTATGCATTTATTTACTTCATGCTAATCGAGAAAAAATTAGCATAAATAGTCTTATTATCACTTATAGAAAACAAAACCGGGCTTGTAGGCCGTGGTCCACTGGGCTTCTCCCTTCGTTCCCCAGACGTTTCGCCTGCGTCTGCGTCTCTCTACTGAGAGACCACGGAGATGTACACGCCACTGATGATGCCTGCCGCAGACGCAGGCGAAACGTCTGGGGAACGAAGGGAGAAGCCCAGTGGACCACGGCCTACAAGCCCGGTTTTGTTTTCTATAAGTGATTCTAACACCGGCCGTGAAAGCCTTCGAACTTTAACAGTCTTATTACTTACTTCCTTGTAAGTAGAAGTGAAATATGGGAGTACCATAGGTTAAAGTGATAGTCAAAAGCTGGTTGCTATGTGACTGAAGTTCCTTTGTTTGTATGGACACGAGTTGACACGTTCCTGTATGAGAAAACTATAAGTTTTTTTAAAGCTTAAACATAAAACAAGGAATATTTAAAAAACGATCAACTCCACGAAAATATTTTATATAACATAAATCGTGTGTTTTAATGTGCTCTACATTTTCTGTGTGGTAAGCTATTGTTCATCTCTTACGGTTTAGCAGTTATACAAAATTCCGTAAAATTCATACAGAATAAAGTACTCTTCAGAGGCTATTCCCAGAAAATTGAAGATATACAATTTATTTGTCAGGTAAATATCTTTAATATACGATATTTTTATCAAAATCGGTACAGCCATTTTTGAGAATATAAACATGTTTAAAAAAGTTCCGTTTAAAGGGTAGTTTGGGGTGGGGGATTTTTCTCAAAATATTTGTGTCTCATCCTTTGCAAGATACAAAACTTTTGACTTTTGAGTTTTCGTGTTCACACACACACACACACACACACACACACACACACACACACTCACTCACACGGACCTTTTTCTGAAGATAATTTTTTGGATACAAGGGCCCTAAAACTTATACTTCCGGTAAAATTTCGGTATCGAATTTTTGGGTGGAGTGCAATATCTACTCTATACACTATTTACATGGTACGTGTGGGCTAGAGAAAGTAAAATATATATTTTTTCAGTCATACATAACCTTAAAGCGGGGATATTTCGGATGGCTGCTAGTGTTAGAGAAAACAATAGAATGTGACACGCGATAATGTGGTGATGATATGTTGGAACGCAAGAAACAGCTGAGGTCAGTTTATCTAACGTTACCTAGAAAGCCATTAATTAACTTAGGCGTCTGGTTACATCAAACAGCGCCTCCAGGGGAGCTGAGTGTAAACAGGGAAACAAAACAAATCACTGCAGTGTACAATAATTGAGTTAAAGATGAGATATTGGCAATTCACATGTTATTTTCCCATTCCAATATGCAATGCTTATAAAATTAAAACAAGATGGATTAAATATCCACATTTTACTTTGTAATAATTTTTTGTTTACTTTAATAAAATAAATAAAACATCTAATGTATTCCATTCACATTACTGTTTCTACATCTCTATAACAAATTATTGTTAAATAGCTTATTGTACTATCTACTTAATCCTAATTGAGATAAACATTAGCTGTAATTTCTTATTATTTGCTTTCGAAGGGGAATAAACGATTGTCAACTTTTTTAAAAGCTGGTTACCATGTCGTTGAAATGCGTTTCTTTACGTGGACAGAGGTTGACAAATTCCCGTGTGAGAAAAGCTAAAGTATTTTAAAACTGAAAACTATAACAAGGAAAAGCTCGAAAATGGTCAACCCCACGATAAAAATGTATATGATACAATTGTGTGATTCAATTATATACAGGGTGTTTCAAAACGATACCAAACGAAGATGTGAGGACCTTGTTGGTCATACCGAACATGATACGTGAATATAATTTTCAGCTCTAAATTCGGCACATACAAAAAGTGCCAATAAAGCATCATGGATTAGGCAGTCGTACATGACCAAATGGCACGTGCCTGGCCCACTCCAAGAGAGGTGCCGGTTGGTAGCGAATATCCCAGTCGCATGGTGTAGGCGTGGTTTGATAGACACGCCGGCGCGGCACAGGTCACCTTAGTAATGGAACACTAGCATGTGGGTTTTGTTATGTGTTTCGTATAACACGTTCTGATGTTATTTACCTTTAGGTGTATGACAACCGTTGTTCCTTCGCTGCCTAATCCGAAATGTGTGTGATTTTAAACACACATAAGACTTTAAATAGAAGTTTCGGACAAGTCAAAGTGTAAGCTAACCGACTGCTATCTGCCGTTTGAAACACCCTGTGTGAGTATATGTATATATACAGGATGTTAATGAACAATACCGAAATATTTCACAGAATATGTAGATTACTTTAAGTAATTTGAGATAGGAGACTTATGGCCTGTTTATTGAAATTTCGAAGTAACGGCTATAAGTTTCTGAAGTGCCAGTACGCTACGTATCGGGCCACTTCGTCTGCAATGAAAAAAAAAAATAATAATAAAAACATTTACTATATGAGAGGAATCGAACTCATGTCCTTTGTGATAACAGCTTCCCGCGTTACGCATTAAGCCACCAGAGCAATTGAAAAAACGACTCCAGAGTAGGCTACATAACTCAAGAACGTAGTTAATAAATGCTCAGTGTTGCACTGTCAAGTGATTAGTTCGAGATTTTACAGATTTTTGCGACATTAAATCTTGAGAACGCTAGTAACGAGCTGCTAAAAATCGATATTTCTATACTCGAGCAGCAGCTTTAAATAGATTTTTTCAACGTGCTTTGCTTTAACACCGACTTATCAGCACCTGATACCCACACGTTTAACGTTATGTTTATCCGGGCACATGCATCGCCGATCTCAAATTACTTATATCAGTCACGTGCACAATCTCGCAAATTATTTCGGTGTAGTTCATTAACATCCTTTATAGTAAAAAGAATGTGGGATAAAGTAGTAACATATTTAAAAAATAATAATTATAATAAATGTAAAAGAAATAGCAATGGTGTAATTAGAATAAATATTAAAGAATGTATATATTATAATAATAATAATAAATAATAAAAAATTAAAATCAAATAAATTGATGAAAGGAAAATAATAATTAATTAAATATATTAATTATAGTATATTAAAGTGATAATTGATATTAATTAATAATAGTTTAAAATAATAATCTAATTTTGAATTATTTAATGATAATTAATATAATACATAAACCTTTGAATATTAATTGTAATGTAGATATATACGTAGACTCAGATGTATAATTTAATTTAAGATATTTAGGTTAAGTTTTCAATCTGACAATTGCATATATATTTTATTTTATAAAATTAAAAAAAAGTGTTTGTTAATAAATTAAATAAGGTCTGAGATATTTGCCCTGGTGTAAGCAATTAGAAAACAGGGTATAGTAAATAGATTTTATTTTTATTTGTTATTTTATATATATACACCTATATTTATTTAATGTAATGCTCAGGTTGTTGAAGCTTCCCAATGCAGTTGTCCATTTGACTTGTCCCAAAATTGCTGAAGAGCGGAGTAGAGATGTTGCCAGTTTTAAAATACAGCTTCTTGACAGTTCGGTGAAACAAGAATGTTCATCCGGTGTGGATGTGTGCTAGACAATCATGTCGTGTTGTTACTTTCTCTACACATACTATATACATAGTGAATAAAGAAGGTATTGTAATACACCCATACATACGTGTGTTGGAAATACATGTTTTGGAACTCCTGAATCCAAAAAAAAAAACATTTTCAGAAAAACGTCCCTGTGTGTGTGTGTGTGTGTGTCTGTGTGTGTGTGTGTGGGGGCAGCATAGCTCAAAAACGAAAAGACCGTTAAATGCCAAACTTGATATTTATGTTTGGTATATTCCAAGGATGTGATAGGAAGATTTTCAAGAAATTCCCACACCATAAACTACACTTAACATGCAACATTTTTCGAAAATTTTGATTTTCTCAAAAACAGCTCTTAAAGACTTTGATTAAAATCTCTTATAATTAAGATATTTACATGCTAAATAATATGTCTTGAATTTTTTGGAAATAGCATCTAAAGACCTGCTTATTATTTTTATTGAATTTTGCATAACTGGTAAAGCTTAAGAGATAAACAAAATCTTACTAAATAAAAAATGTAGATCTCTGTAAAACGTAATTTATGTCATATATTTTTTCCCCGTGGAGTTGGCCTTTTTTGAGATATTCCTTGTTATTGATTTGAGTTCTGATATACTTTTCTCATACGGGAACTAGTCAACTGCTGGCCACGCAAAGAAACGGATTTCAATCCCATAGCAAACACATTTTAAAACATTTGACTATCGGTATAGCCTAGTGTATTTATTATTCCCTTGTTTCCGTTCTACTTATAAAGGAACTAAGTAATAAGACCGTTTCTGCTAATGTTTTAGCATTAAATAGATATAAGAATAATCTTACTAACAATAATTTGTTACAGAGATGTAGAGAAAGTCATGTTTATGGAACACATTAATGTTTTCCTTTGCAATGAACCACAGTGTACAATTTTTTTGTTTTCTTTAATAAAACAAATTAAAAAATCTCATGCATTCCATTCACATTACTTTCTCTACATCTCTGTAACAAATTATAGTTAAATAAGCTTATTCTTTTATCTACTTCATGATAATCGAGATAAACATTAGCAGAAACGGTTTTATTACTTAGTTCCTTATAAGTTGAGGGGTAATAAGGGAATACACTAGGTTAAAGCAATAGCCAAATGTTTTAATATACTACTGTGTCAAGAAAGTTCCGGGAATTTGCCAATAAAACACAAAAATGAATTATTCATCCAATTTTATTTTATCGCCTTTAAAGTAGGTCCCTTCTGAAATTATACATTTATGCCAACAAATAATCCAATCATCAAAACATTTTTTGTAGGCACTTTTAGGAATCGATGTCATTTGTCGCCGCGGATTTTCCTTTATGTCTTCTGTCGACTGAAAACGGGTGCCTCGAAGTGGTAATTTGAGTTTTGGAAAGAGAAAGAAATCAACAGGAGCCAGATCAGGTAAGTACGGTGGTTATTCGATGAAATTTGTTGAGTTTTTGGCCATAAATTCGTTCACAATAATAGCCTTGTGAGCTGGTGCGTTATCGTGGTGCACACTCCTTGAGTTGTCGTTCCACAAATCTGGCCTTTTTCGCCGCTTTTGTTCTCCCAAACGCTGCATAACGCTCAGATAATAGTCTTTATTTACTATCTGACCTTCTGGCAAGAACTTTTGAGTGCACGACACCGCGATAATCGAAAAAAACTGGCAACATGACCTTCAGTTTTGATCGAGCTTGACGTGCCCTTTTAGGTTTCGGTTTAGATGGAAGGTGCCATTGTTGACTGGTTTGAGTGTCAAACTCGTAAACCCACGTCTCATCACCAGTTACAATGCGTTTCATGAATGTGGGGTCGGAACTGGCTCGTTCTAGCATGTCTTCAGCAATCCTTACGCGATTGAGTTTTTGTAGAAAATTCAAGTCTTTCGGAACTAACCAAGCTGCAACGCGTTTCATGCCCAAACAATCGTTTAAAATGGTACGAATCGATTCGTGAGACACAGAAAGTTCATCGAATCTCTCTCAGACCTAAATGACGATTTTCAGTTCAGTTGAAACCGTTGATGGCCGACCAGAGCGAGGCAAATCTTCCACCACATCTCGACCACTTTTGAGTGCACTGTACCACTCATATGCACGTGTTTTTGATAAAGTCGATTCACCGCAAGCCCTCTGTAACATTTTCAGTGATGCGGCACACGGAATACCATTTGCAATTCAAAATTTGAGACAGATTCTTTGTTCAATATTTGTGTCCATCGTAAAATCGCAAATCATCTTTGAGATGAACTAATAAAATGCCAAATATTCATCCCCAACTTCATGAAACGAACACGCCCACCTGGCACCTTCTGCGACCAACAATCAACATTCAACTTCATTGTTACACAAAAACTAAAACAGCGAATTTCATCTGCAAACAAATGTACAACGCTCTACGAGACAGTCATATGGAAATCTTCACAGAAGTATCAGCAACAAAAGATGGACGTCGTGGCTGTGCAGTTATATATCCTACACACACCATGCTCTACGCACTACCCAAATAGTTTTCTATTTTCTCCTGTGAAGCACTGCAGTACATCATTCAAAATGCCGATCAGACAGAATAGTAATTTACACTGATTCACTAAGCCAATTCTTGCCACTCACAATCCTTCAATAGATGACATCCTTCACCTATATTCTGTCATTCAGCGCTCTGGAAAACAAGTAATCCTCACTTGGGTACCGTCACATGCAAATATCGATGGAAATGAAAACGCCGATAAAGCTGCCACCCGACATCCTGTCAGTGACCACGGAATAACTTCTACACATCAAGACGTCATTAGATACACCAAACAGCTGTTTATAGAAAACTGGAAAACGACATGGTCAACATCCCACAGCAAACTGCATGATGCCCGAGCCGGGTCTACCAATTTCTTCGAACCCCTCCGAAAATTAGAACGTCGTGAGCAAACAATAATTACCCGCCTCAGAATTGGACACTGCAAACTGACACATTTCTTCATCATTAATAAAGATACAGAATCAAAATGTGAGATCTGCAACACACCACTTGCTGTCCTGCTGCAGTGTCCGCCAAACAGAGACTTCAGGCCGGCTTCAGGGACTTACCAAGTGCTCCACAAGACCATCAATCAAAAAGACAATAAGACAGTGTAAACTTTTTGAATTATTGTAAATTATAAATGTAACCATTTTGTATTTTACCAATGTGTAAATAACTATTTTATGTACAATTTGTAAGGTCGCGATATGACCATGCTGTTAAACCGACCCAAAATAAATTATATTGCAAAAAAAATGATGTACTGTAAACAAACTAGCTGACAGATGACGATGAAACTCCGCGTGGGTATAGAGGAAAGTTGTACCAACTTAGCGACAGCAATAAGTTCATATCCGCTTATAAATAGGATTTTTAAATGACAAATTCCCGGTACTTTCTTGACAGAATGTATGGGGCTGAAATCTGTTTCTCTACGTGGCCAGGAGTTAGTAAATCCTTGCATGTGAAAAGTTTTAAGCATTTGAAAACGAAACCAGTTACATGGAATATCTCAGAAATGGTCAATTCCACGAAAAAAATCTGCTGTGTTATACTCACATGACTTTCTCTAACTGCTCTACAAGCAAACTTCTTACAAAAGATGATTCTTCTTTCCACACAATGCTAATCGAGATAAACTTTAGCAGAATTTTATTACTTACTTCCTTATAAGTAGACTAAAGGGAATGCACTAAAGTGATACTCAAATGTTTTAAAAGCTGTCGTTATGCGATTGTCATTGCAAATCGTTTCTTTTCTTGACCAGTAGTAGAACAAAAGAGAAACGGACACTCCTGTCGGAGAAAAGTAATTCACAACTGAAACTAATGATAAGGAATACCTCGAAAACGGTAAGCTCCACAAAAAAAAAAGTATGTGACATAACTTGAGTGTTTCAACAACATCTACGTTTTTTGTGTAGTAAGTTTTTATCTATCTCTTACGGTTTACTAGCTATGTCAAATTAAGCAAAATTCTTCCAGGATAAACAGGTAAAGTTCAGGGTAGTTGGGGGTGGGGGATTTTTATTGAAAATCTTCTTGTCGCATCCTTGGAAGATACCAAACTTAAATACAAAATTTGGTATTTAGCGGTCTTTTCGTTTTTGAGCTATGCTGTCCACACGCACACACACGGACTTTTTTCTGAAAATGTTTTTCTGGATTCAGGGAGACCCAAAACATGTATTTCCACTGAAATCTCGGTATCGAATTTTTGGGTGGAATGCAATACTTTCTCTATACACTATGTACATAGTACGTGTAGAGAAAGTGAAAAGCTTATTAACAATAATTTGTTACACAGATATGTAGAGAAAGTCATGTGAGTGGAACCCTTGAACTCTGAAAGATTTTGAGCGCGAACTAGTGTGCTGTTAATGTTGATAGGGCACCTCCAGGGTATTACGTGAACTAAGAATACCTGCTCTTGGAGCACATGATATGAAATTCTGTTCTAGGGGAATGTCGCATTTATAATGTCCCAAAATTAGATTACGAGCAAGTCCCTCTTACCCACCTGTCTGTCTGATTTCCTGATGCCCCAGTTTAAAATTAAAATCACATTCATCCCTCAGGATTACGTCCTGGAGTCTTGCACTTTTATTTGGCAGGAATTCTGACTCTGCAGTTCCAGAAGAACAAAAGAACTAGACTTAACATCGCATGGAAAATAGAGACTATACGAGAGGCGTTTAGTGAATCCTCAGAAAAAGAAAATATTATTGTTATTTGATTTATTTGTATTAAATTCTCTACACGTACTATGTATAGAGAACGTATTGTATTCCACCTCAAAATCCGACGTCGAGATTTCACCGAAAATATATGTTTTAGAGTCTCCTGAGTCCGAAAAAAAAATTAGAAAAAGGATCGCGCGTGTGTCTGTGCTTAACTCAAAAACGAAAATTCCATTAAATACCAAACTTGGTGTTTAAGGTTAGTATCTTGCAAGGATGCGGGACGAAGATTTTCAAAAAACTTCTCTTTTCGTGGAAAAAATTGCAAATATTTTGATTTCCTCAAAAATGGCTGTAATGATTTTGATGAAAATGCCGCAAGATATTTATATCCCAAATAAAATGTGTATCTTGAAGTTTTTGAGAATAGGCTGTAAAGGCCTTTTTATTTTGGATGAATTTTGCTGAACGTTGCGTAGCTGGTAAACCGTAAGAGATGCAAAAAAAAAAAAAAAAAAAAAAAAAAAAAAGAAACTTACTCCACAAAAAAAAAATGCAGATTACGTTACAACACACAATTTATGTTATACAACTTTTTTTCGTGAAGTTGATCGTTTTTGAAATATTTCTTGTTTTCAACTTTGAAAAACTTATACTTTTCTAATAAAGGAAGTTGTTAATTCCTGTCCACACAAACAAAGGAACTTCAGTCACATAGCAACCAGCTTTTGACTATCACTTTAACCAATGGTACTCCCTTATTTCACTTTTACTTACAAGGAAGCAAGTAATAAGATTATTTCTGCTAATTTTTTTAATTATCATGAAGTAAATAGAAGCATAAGCTTTTTAACAATAATTTGTTGCAGAGCTGTAGAGAAAGTCATGTGAATAGAACACATCAGTAGTAAGGTATTCTCTATCTCTTACGATTTACAGTTATACCAACTTCACCCAGAATGTATGTGTATTCTAATGAAATCCATATTTCTTGTTTAGAATACGTTGTGTATCTCTTATGGTTAAGCAACTACACAAAACTGGCTATTCTTCAAAAATCAAGACATACATTTTGTTTGTCATGAAAATATCTTAAAAATAGGGTAGTTTAACCAAAATCTCTATAGTCATTTTGATAAAATCCAAATGTATTAAAATCAGTCATGTTAAGGTTAATTTCGTTTGGGGGGATTTTGTAGAAAATTTAGTGTCGCAACCTTAAAAGACGAACTTTAATCAATTTTGTATTTAACCGACTGTTAATTTCTTCAGTTACGCTGTGCCCCACCCTCCCAAACACACACCTTTTATAAAAATGCTTGTTTTTTTTTTGACTCAGGGAATCTCAAAATTTTAATTCTGTTGAAATCTAGGCATCGAATTTTTCTGTGGAGTTCAATACCCTTATCCTCGTATGTACATAGTACGTGAAGAAAAGCAAAAAAATCTGATGTGCTCCAATTACTTTCTCTACCTCTCTGTAACAGATTATTCTTAATAAACTTATTCTTCTATTTACTCCATTCTAATCGAGATAAACATTAGCAGAAATTGTCCTTTTTACTTGTTATCTTGTAAGTTTAAGGGAAATAAGAAATACACAGGCTAAACGGATAGTCTCGTGCTTTAAAAGCCGGTCGCCATATGAAACAATTGAAATCCCAATCTCTTTACGTTCCAGAAATAAACAAACAAAAATAGAGAAGAGAGATGTATTCACGATTTAGAAAAGTTTAAACGGCTAAAATTGAAAACAATAATCCGGAATATCTCGAAAACGGTTAACTCTACAAAAAAAAAAAAAAAAAAAAAAAAAGTATATGACCTATATTGTGTGTTTTTATTCTACATTTTTTGTGGACTAAGTTTTTATATATCTCTTATGATTTTTCGGTTATACAAAATTCTTCCAGAATAAAGAGGTCCTCAGAGGTTATTTTCAGAAAATTTAAGATATACATTTCGATAAAAAATTCTTGAAAATAAGGTATTTTAATGAAATAGAGCCATTTTTGAGAAAATCAAAATTTTCCATAAATATTCCATGTAAAGGGCACTTAAAGTTTGGGGGGATTTACTTGAACATTTTCGTTTAGCATCCTTTGAAAATACTTAAGTTAAATACCATGGTTTGGTATTTAACCAGCTATTCTTTTTGAGCTATGCTGGCCACACATATGAATATGTTTCTAAAAATCTGGTGTGTCCCATTCACATGACTTTCTCTACATCTCTGCAGCAAACTATTGTTAAAAAGCTAATGCTTCTATTTGCTTCATGCTAATCGAGAAAAAAATTAGCAGAAATAGTTTTATTACTTGCTTCCTTGTAAGTAGAAGCTAAACGAGGGAGTACCAGAGGTTAAAATGGTAGTCAAAAGATGGTTGCTAGGTGACTGAAGTTCCTTTGTTTGTATGGACAGGAGTTGACAAATTCCTGTATCAGAAAAGTATAAGTTTTTCAAAGCTGAAACGAAAAACAAGCAATAACTGTATAAAACATAAATTGTGTGTTTTAATGTGCTCTACATTTTTGGTGTATTACGTTTTTGTCAATCTTTCTGTAAAATTCATCTAGAATAAAGTAGTCTTCAGAGGCTATTTCCAGAAAATTCAAGATATACATTTTCTTTGGCTTGAAAATATCTTAAATATGAGAGATTTTAAACAAAATCGTTAGAGAAAATCAACATTTTCTAAAAAAATATCCATGTAAAGGGTAGTTGGAGGTGGGGGATTTTATTGAAAATATTCGTGTCGCATCCTTGGAAGATACCAAACTTAAATACCAAGTTTGGTATTTAACTGTCTTTTCATTTTTGAACTATGCTTTCCAAAATGCTTTTTTTTGGATTCAGGGGGACCCAATACATGTATTTCTGGTGAAATCTCGGTATGGATGCAATACAATACCTTCTCTAAACAGTATGTACATAGTACGTGTAGAGAAAGTAAAGTAATAGAGTTGTTTAACGTGGCTGTGAAACACACATAACTAGAACACTGACAATAGAAGTTGCGGTATGTGTTTAATGAGAGCTGGCTGCCGCCGCGACAATAGTCCAGCTGATAACGTCTTGCAGCCATCTCCATTCTCTTGGTGACAATCCCCTCAACAGTCTCTAACTCGCTCCTGCTTTCTCTACCACGGTAGATACAGCATGATTCAAATATACTCAAAAGTTCGATACCGAGATTTCACCGGAAATATAAGCTTTAGGGTCCCCTGTAACCAAAAAAAGCATTTTCAGAAAAAGGTCCGTGTGTGTGTCGGTAAAATACCTAACTTGGTATTTAAGTTTGGTATCTTCCAAGGATGTGACACGAAGATTTTCAAGAAAATCCCCCACCCCAAACTACCCTTCACATGGAAAAATTTTCGAAAATTTTGATTTTCTCAAAAATGTCTCAAACGGTTTCAATTAAAATATCGTATATTAAAGATATTTACCTGAAAAATAAAATGTATACCTTGAATTTTCTGGGAATAGCCTCTGAAGACTATTTTATTGTGGATGCAATTTGCGGAATTTTGCTTAACTGGTAAACCGTAAGAAATGGATAAAAGGTTACTACACAAAAAATATAGATTACGATAAAACACACAATTTATGTCATATACATTTTTTCGCGTGGTTGATGGTTTTTTAGATATTCCTTGTTATTGGTTTCAGTTTTGAAATACTTGAACATTTCTCTTACGGGAGCTTGTCAATGCTTGGCCACGTAAAGAAACGAATTTCAATATCCTAGCAACCAGCCTTTAAATTATTTGACTATCAGTTTAGCCTAGTGTATTCCCTTATTGCCCTTCTACTTACAAGGAACTAAGTAATAAGACCGTTTCTGCTAATGTTTTAGCATGAGATAGACGAATAAACATACTAACAACAATTTATTATAGAGATGTAGAGAGAGTCATGTGAATGGAACACATCAGATTTTTCAAAATGAGACACAAATTGTATCAAGAAATTGCTCTCTCCCCAAACTACTCTTTTTATACATAAAAATCTTTTTCCAAAATTATGTTTTCTCAAAAAGACACACCTTTGATTAAAATTCCGCATGTTTTCAACATATTTATAAAAGATAGAATGTATATATGAACATTTCTGGAAATAGCGTCTCAATTTTTCTTCATTTGGAATGAATTTTTAATGATTTTGTAAATGATAAGCGAAGAAGAAAACACACCACATAAAAATATGAAAAGTAAAATAATTTTTTTGTGGCTTTAGCCATTTCCAATACATCTTTTGCAACTAGTTCGAGCTGTGTAGTTCTTTGTCATTCTTTTAAAGGCTTGTTGATGTTCAATTGATTCTGGCTATTGCACGGAAAGTGTATGAAATTAAAGGACAGCATATAGCGTCCCGATCATAATCATTTAACTGTCTCTATTCCTTTTGTGTATTTAATGACATGCGTAATTTAGCTATCTTTGCAAAGGTTTATTTCCAGTAAAGTGAAGTAAATAAAAAGCTGATGCGTTCCATTCACATGACTTTCTCTACATCTCTGCAACAAAGTATTAAAAAGCCTATGCTTCTATGTACTTCATGCTAATCAAGAAACAAATTAGCAGAAATAGTCTTATTACTTGTTACCTTGTAAGTAGAAGCGAAATAAGGGAGTATCATAGGTTAAAGTGAAGCCAAAAGCTGGTTGCTATGTAACTGATGTTCTTTTATTTGTTTGGACACGAGTTGACAAATTCCTGTATGAGAGATATATAAGTTTTTAAAGCTGAAACCGAAAACATGGAATATCTAAAAAAGCGATCAACTCCACGAAATAATATGTGCATAATATAAATTGTGTGTTTTAATGTGCTCTACATTTTTTGTGTGTAAAGCTTTTGTCCATCTCTTACGGTTTAGCAGTTATGCAAAATTCCATAAAATTCATCCCGAATAAAGTAATATTCAGAGGCTATTCCCAGAAAATTGAAGTTATACATTTTATTTTTCAGGTAAATATCTTTAATATACGATATTTTAGTCAAATCTTAGAACTATTTTTAAGAAAATCAAACTTTTCAAAAAAAGTTCCATGTAATTAGTAGTTGAGGATGGGGGAATTTTCTTGAAAATCTTAGTGTCGCATCCTTGGAAGATATCAAACTTAAATACCAAGTTTGGTTTTCAACGGTCTTTTCGTTTTTGAGCTGCTATTCTCTCTCTCTCTCTCTCTCTCTCTCTCCCTCTCTCTCTCTCTCTCTCTCTCACACACACACACACACGGAACTTTTTATGAACATTCTTTTTTCTTTTTTTTTGATTCAAGGGGACCCAAAGCTGCGTTGATATCTCAGATCCGAATTTTTGGGTGGAGTGCAATACCTTCTCTATACACTATGTACATAGTACGTTAATAATAGTTTATCTCACATTAAGTAACTATAGGGATATAGTAACAAGAATATGCGATAAATTAATATATGTTTAAAAATAATTACTATAATAGATATGAAATAAACAGAAATGGTATAATTAGAATAGATATTAAATAGTTTCGTATATAATTACAATAATAAATAATAAAATAAATTATAATGAATACTTAATAAAATAATAAATAAATAATAATGAATTAAAATAAAATAAATGCATAAAAGGATAATAATAAACAATTAAATATATAAATTATAGTATAATAAAGTGATAATTGATATTAATTAATAATAGTGCAAAACAATAACCTGCATTTTAAATATATATACATAACTTTAAAATCTTAGTTAACTAATAATAACTAATATGATACATAAACACTTGAATATTAAATGTAATTTTGATAAATATATAGGTTCAGATGCATAATTTAATTTAAGTTATTTAGGTTAAGTTATTAATCTGACAATTGTATATATATTTTATTTTGTAAAATTTAAAATAAATGTTTGTTAATAAATGAAATAAGGTCCGAGATATTTGTCCCGGTGTAAGCAATTAGATATCGAGGTATACTGTACACATTTTATTTTTTTAGTACGTGTAGAGAAAGTTAAAAATATACTTTCAAAAGAACAGTTTGTACAGGAAAATAGTAAACGATAGAGGTGAAAAATGCCATCTGAATGCATTATAATCTTAAATTTAGAAAATAAATTAGATACAGAAAGTAAGCGGAGTCATTTAAGCGCATCTTGAAGACAGCGATGAGCTTATCAGCCACTGGCCTTTATTTCCGGAGTTTTCCGGGAAGAATGACCTACCCGGAAATGAGAGTTTTTGTCCCTACATAGCGCAGTGTTAATTAAGAATGCCAATCAGACCTCCCGGAGGTTCACTGCTTTTTAATCAATTAAATGGCTTGCTTTTTACTTCCCTGTTCTCTTTCGTCGTTTGCTTCGTTATACTATCTCATTTCTTATATACCTTTCGTTTCCTTTGTTGCTGAATATTATCACTTTAAATAAAGCTTTCAATTTATAATGACAGATGAGGCATACAGAGTAATTTCAAGTCGACTTGTTTCATTTTGCCTTGCATGTTGGTTTCAGTGTACCTAGCTGGTCTGAAAACTTCTTGGCCTCATAGTGAAAAACGACAATTCAAAGTAGTTTTATTACTTTCTCTACACGTACTATGTACATAGTGTATAGAGAAGGTATTGTATTGCAACCAAAAATTCGATACCGAGATTTCACTGGAAAAACATGTTTTGGGTCCCCCTGAATCCAAAAACAGCATTTTTACAAAAAAGTCCGCGTGTGTGTGTCTGCGGACAGCATAGCTCAAAAACGGAAACACCGTTAAATACCAAACTTGGTATTTAAGTTTGGTTTCTTCCAAGGATGCGAAACGAAGATTTTCAAGAAAATCCCCTCACCCCCAACCACCCTTTACGTGAACCTTTTTTCGAAAATGATGATTTTCTCAAAAAGACTGTAAATATTTTGATTAAAATATCGTATATCAAAGATATTTACCTCACAAATAAAATGTGTATTTTGAATTTTCTGCAGTAGCCGCTCAGGACTACTTTATTATGAATGAATTTTAACCGTGAGAGATGGACAAAAGCTTACCACGCAAAAATGTATACCACTTTAAAACACACAATTTATTGTGTATACTTTTTTTTTTAGATATTCCTTGTTTTTGGGTTTAACTTGGAAAAACTTGGAAGGAACTTGTCAACTCCTGTCCATACAAACAAAGTAACTCCAGTCACATAGAAACCAGTTTTTGACTATCACTTTAACCTATGATGCTCCCTTACTTCGCTTCTACTTACAAGGAAGCAAGTAATAAGACTATTTCTGCTATTTTTTTCTCGATTAGCATGAAGTAAATAGAAGCATAAGCTTTTTAACAATAATTTGGCGCAGAGATGTAGAGAAAGTCATGTGAACGGAACACATCCTATTTTTTTGGGACACTAAAACATGTATTTCCCTTGAAATCCCGGTATCAAATTTTTGGGTGAAATGCTATGCCTTCTCTATGCACTATACACATAGTACATGTCATTTGGATATAAGATCACATTTTCCTTCCGACGGTAATAAGTGATTCCTTCTATATAAATTGAATATCGTCACCATGGCAACCTTCTGCGTATAAAGTGTAGTGTCCTTTAAGGTATTTTGTTGCCATGGAAACCACAAGAGTTGCTAAAAGGCAGAAGATACCAAAGACTTTAAATCTGCGAGGGTTCAGAGCGAAAAAAAAAGTTGTCGGTGAATGGTGTTCCTGTAATACACAGTCGAATTTAGGGAGATATAAAAATAGCGTCCCCTCTCTCGCGCCATATATCACCCCTAGCGGACGTATTCCATACTAAAGCTGTGCGGCAGACAAAGTTTCTCTCAAAGTTATGACCCTGTCCCAAATTTATACATACCATATGTGTCATTTGTTGAAAAGGAAGGCGCCAGAAATATGGTCGGCTAATAAAAACGTCTGCAGCCAAACTTTCTTTTCTGTGGTGCCTTTAACGGTCCATAATGAGAAAGAGAGCTTCTTCCATCGATAAGCTTTATGGACCTCCTCTTTATGTTTACTTTAGAAATGGACTGTAATGTATGCAAAATCGAGGTGATAGACCTTTCAAAACTCTGTAAGAGGCTATTTCCTTCGAGAGCGTTCTGGTGTCTTCTAGCTTAAAACTCTCATGTGCTCCATTCTCTATATCCTGTAACAATTATCGTTAAATAGTTATTTATGAGGTTAAGAGCGAAAAGTTATACTTTTTGATTAAAAAAGAAACTTTACGCTCCATCATACAATGTTGTTTTTTTTTTTTTGTACGAGAATTTTGTGACATTAAAAGAAAAGCAACGAAAAATGAAATAAATTTGAGGTTATGTTTGAGCTATTCACCAAGGGTTCAAGTTGGTTATTTATTTAGCACGGTTAGGATAGGGAGTCAGTTTCACTTTGTGGTTGCAGTTGCACTTTCTCTAGCCTTTACACGAACAGCAAAAAAAAAAAAAAAAAAAAAAAAAAAAAAAAAAAAAAAAAAAAAAAAAAAAAAAAAAGAATCTGATATGTTCCATTCATGTCTTTCTCTTCATCTCAATAATTTAACAAATTATTGTTAAAAAGCTTATGCTTCTATTTACTTCATGCTAATCGAGAACAAATTAGCAGAAATAGTCTTATTACTTGCTTCCTTGTAAGTAGAAGCGAAATAAGAGAGTACCATAGGTTAAAGTGATTCATTCATTTTTTCATTCATTAATTTATTATATGCTTAAAAGAATAAAACCATATTCAATGTATCATCCGGTTAAATATATACAATAGCATATACAATTTAATATATATAAAAAAGCTTTTAAAATAACATTTTACGATTCATGATTACTGTATTATATAACTTGTTTTATGTAAACACTATTTATTTTGTCAGCATTAGTCAATTAAATAATAACTTCCCTCAATACAAAATATCTTTAAATCATCAATATTTTTACTTTGTCTACACGTACTATGTACATAGTGTATAGAAAAGGTATTGTATTGCACCCAAAAATTCGATACCGAGATTTCATCGGAACCAAAAATAGTATTTTCAGAAAAAGACCATGTGTGTCTGTGTGTGTGTGTGCGTGCGTGTGTGTGTGGACAGCATAGCTCAAAAACGAAAATACCATTCAATACCAAAATGGAGTTCCTTTGTTTGTATGTACAGGAGTTGACAAATGCCTGTATGAGCAAAGTATAAGTTTTTCAAAACTGAAACTAAAAATAAGGAACATAACAAAAACGGTCAATTCCACGAAGAAAACTCCTATGACATAAATTGTGTGTTTTAACGAGCTCTACATTACTTGTGTGGTAAGTTTTTGTCAATTTCTTACGATTTACTAGATATACAAAATCTAGCCAGAATAAAGAGGTCTTCAGAAGTTATTTCCAGAAAATTGAAGATATACATTTTATTTGTCATCTAAATATCTTAACTATAAGAGATTTTAATCAAAATCGTTAGAGCCAATTTTGATAAAATCGAAGTATTCGACATTTTTTCCACGTAAAGGGTAGTTGGGGGTGAGGGTATTTTCTTGAAAATCTTCATGTCACATCCTTGGAAGATACCAAAGCGTGAATACCAAGTTCGGTTTTTAACACTATTTATGATTTTGAGCTTTACTATCCACAGACACACACACAGACACACAGACTGATATTTTTTTATAAAAAGCACTTTTTGAGATTCAGGGGGTCTCAAAACCTTTATTGCCGGTGAAATCTCGGTATTGAATTTTTGGGTGCAATACAATACCCTCTCTATACACTATGTACATAGTACGTGTAGAGAAAGTAAAAATCTGATGTGTTTCATTCTCATGTCTTTTTGTCTAAATCCCTGTAACAAAATATCGTTGTTATGTATGATGTAAGAACGTAAAGTTAAGGTTTTTGATTCGAGCGGGAATATTGTGAATCAAGACGCAGTCGAGAATCAAAAAGAAACTTTACGCTCGCGTATCATACAATCTTTTTTCTACGAGAATTTTCTGATATTAAAAGAAAAGCAACGAAAGATGAAATAAATTTGAGGTTAAGTTTGAGCCATTCACCAAAGGTTATAGATCGCATTGTTGGGCGCGATGACGGTACGGTTATAGCAGGCCATGACAAACCAATATTGTTGTTCTGTGAGAATTATGATATCCTTTGAGCTGCAGAAACAAATTTAATAGCAGCTAAATCCCAAAAAGTTTATGAAGAATTTATGAAGTGGTGTCTGTCCATGTATATACGCTAATATCGTAAAATTGGAACAAAATTACTTTATGCTTGCCGCACTTCTTTGCGCGTGGATTCCGTAAAAATCAAGTTTGCGACCTGAAATGAGCTCGTAAACTACTAAATTACGCTCGGTCATAGAAAAAAAACGTTTCCTTGTATCTAATGCACGCTAATAGAGATAAACATTGCAGAAATAGTCTTATTACTTAGTTCCTTTATAAGTAGAAGGAAGATAAGGGAATACACTAGGCTAAACCGACAGTCAAATGTTTCCCCTAGGTGATTGAAATCCGTTCTCTTTGCAGGGCTAGTTGACAAATTCCTGCCTGAGAAAGGCTAAGTATTTTAAAACTGAAATCAATTACAAAGGTTATCTCGGAAATGGTCAGATCTACGAAAAATTTTCTATGACATAAATGGTGTGTTTTAATGAGATTTACATTTTTTCTGTATGTCTGATAGTTATCCAGTTATGCAAAATTCAGTAAGATTAAAGAAGTCTTCAGAGGCTATTCCCAGAAAGTTAAAGACATATATTTAATTTAACATGTAAAATCTTTAAATGCGCCATTTTAATCACAATCAATAACCAATTTTTTCGAAAATCGAAGGTTTTGAAAATTTCCCCATATAAAAAGTGAAGTTTAGTTGTTGGAATTTTCCATAAAATCTTCGTGTCGTATCCTTAGGAGATACCGAACTTTGGTGTTCAAGCGATTTTTCTTTTTGGAATTATGCTCCCCATAGACACACACATACGGAATGTTTTTTATTTTTTAACTCAAGGGACCTCAAAACAGGTATTTACGTAGAAATATTAGTCTCGAATTTTTTGTGGGAATATAATACCTTCTCAAATTATGTATATTGTGCATACGTGCTTGAGAAAATAAAAATGTTTATGATGTATTTAAAAGGTATTTTGGGTGGAATGCAAGTGCGTGGTTATGTTCCTGCCCCAGTGACATCTACCGCCCACGGATCAAATCAATGGAGTTGAAATATTCACACCGCGCATTTGCCTCTATTTAGGACGTCTGTCGACAATCACGCGCTTCCGCTCCTCTTCACGTATTCTATTGTCGGTTACGTAAACTGTCATTCCTCCTTTGTTTTATCGTTACATTTTAAAGTATCGTGTCTGCAAATTTGCTTCACTTCGATGTAAAATATAGTGATTACGTTCACGTGACTTTCTCTACTCAATGTTTACAAATGCAAAGCAGGGACGAAACGAAGGGCACTCGAAAATGGGGCAAAGCATCACTTTCAGTGCACATGACCCCTGGGAGGGCAAAATGTACCATAGTTCAGATTAATGTGTAAGAAATAAAAAAATATATTGAATAAATTACCTAAATAAAGTTTGTCAGTTTAAAATAAAAGTAATTAATTAACTCATTAAAATTTAATTATTATTATTATTATTATTATTATTATCATTATTATTTGAAATAAATAATGAGGTAGTTAAATAATACCGAATCCTGGGAAAAAAACGAAAAAAAGTTTTAAATTAAAGCGTACTATTTTTTTGTAGTTTAGTTTACTATATGTAAATGGTAGCAGTAACAATAAAGATAATATTAATTTGAAATGAACACTGATTGAATTAATGACAATAGATAATGATGAGTATTTTTCAAACCAGAAAAAAATAGTTGAAATTGAAATTTATAAGTACTTTTTTACTTTCTCTATAAGTACTGACATAGGGAAGATATTGTAAACCACCCAAAATTCGATACTGAAATTTAACAGGAAATATATTTTTTGAGGTCTCCTGAATCCAAAGAAAGCATTTTAAGAAAATATGTCCGTTTGTGTGTGTCTGTAAACACGATATCTGAAAATCGAAAAGTTGGTAAAATACCCAATTTGATAGAATTTCTTTGGAATCCTGAAATTATATATCTGCCCCAAACTATCCTTTATCTGGAAAACATTTCAAATTTTTATTTTCTCAAGATTGGTTCTAACGTTTTGATTAAAATACCTGATGTTAAATATACTTATGTGAGAAATAAAATGTATATCTCGAATTTTCTGGGAATATCCTCTGAAGACCTCTTTATTCTGGATGAGCTTTATATAAGTGGTAAACGTAAGATATAGACAAAAAGTACTGCCGTAGGTATTTTCTCACTCAGGAGGTCCATATAAGTTTCATATCTTTTTTGTTTTACTCCTTGCTAGGAAAGAGGTTCGAATTTCAATGTTAACCACATCAACACCTATGTAAGTATTTAGTCTCTGAATTGCATACTGTCCGGTGGCAGAGTTAAATGTAGGTACACAATTTAGTTACAATAATAATGTTACAATTGACAATAGTAATACAAATAACATACTCCGAGGGCTGACACAGAAGTGCTCCACCTGACGTATAGATAGCGGTTACTGTTTCAAACAACAACAACAATGGTTAAAAGTACCAACCTTAGAAAACGTAAGTTTGAAGTTTGACGATTTTACGTTGTTTAATATTTGTTTCGCAGCCAACATTAATGAATGCTCTCAGCGAATTTGTAAACATGGATGATAAAACTGGTCATCGTTATGTGATACAATACTTTCATTTGAAAGCTCTTAGACCAACTAATATTAAAGCTGAGCTAGATTCTACTTTACGGGAGTCTGTTCATGAGATATTGGGTGGCACAGTTTAAGCGCGGCCGTACGAGCTGCCAAGACGAACATCGCAATGATTTACCAAATGAGGTTACCAGTCCAGAAATTGTAAAGAAAATACACAAAATGGTATTGGATGAAACTGTGCGAGGTAGCAGAAGTTGCAGGCATTTCAAGAAGTTCTGTACATAGCATACTGACTGAAAATTTGGATATGAGAAAGTTGTGTGCAAGGTGGGTACCGCATTTGCTCACAATAGAACAAAAACAACGCCGAAAGGATGTTTCAGTGCAATAAAACGGAGGTTTTGCGTCGATTCATAACAATGGATGAAATCTGGATCCATCACTTCACACCTGAGACGAAGGAACAATCAAAACAGTGGATTGGAAGGGGAGAATTGGCTCCAAAGAAGGCGAAGACGGTCCCATCTGCAGGCAAGGTTATGGCGTCAGTTTTCTGGGACACACGCGGGATAATTTTCAATGATTACCTCAAAAAAGGAAAATAAATCAATGGCGAATATTATGCGAACTTGTTACAGCGTTTGAGTGATGAAATCGCGTAAAAACGGCCGCATTTAGCGAAAAAGAAAGTTTTGTTTCATCAAGACAATGCTCCATCCAGTTCATATGGCCAAAATCAATATGTTAAAGTTCGAATTGTTTCCTCATGCACCCTATTCGCCAGATTTAACCTCCGATGATTATTTTGTGTTTCCAAACTTGAAGAAAGGCTTGGTAGTAGAAGATTTGCCAACAAATAAGAGGTGGATTCTCTTTTTTTATAGTGTTTAACGCCCGCTTTAACTACTTATAGCTCCGCAGGCGGTGACACTTATGATATATGAATGAAGATGGAGCACCGTGGAATGCGATGGCGGGGGAAACCAGAGAACCCGGAAAAACCCCGCCCCAGCGCCGCTTTGTCTATCACAAATCTCACATGCGATCGCTTGGTATCGAACCCGGGCCGTCTAGGTGAGAGGCGAGTGGTCGTAGCTGAGTCCTCCTAACGTAATGCACGCAGAAGTATGGGTTTTATTATAAAAGCTTGAGTAAGTTCGTCAGAAGAGCTTTGTTCGTTGAGCTGTTGCTGACGTTGATGTCTGTACAGCCTGACGTAAGATCGACAGCATCTTTTTTATTTTATAGTGAAGCTACCAGATTCATAATGTACCAGCTGAGTAGAATGGTTTGGGTAACCCGAGGGTTTCCTTTTTCACCGTAGGGGGAAGGTTCCTTCCTCTTCAATTGCTCTAATGCAAGCTCTGTCGACTCCGAGCACGCGTAGTATTTCTGACATTACTAGAAGTAGTCGAGGCTTCGGATTGGGTTGGACTCGACGTAGCAGTGGTCTAATACTCGTGGGAGTTTAGGAACACTTGATGCACTCCGGCATCAACCTGGAACGTTGGCAGACACAAGCTGGTAAATGAGGTTGTTCGGTAGTCTTCCCCTAAGGGTTGACGCGCGTTCAGGGTTTCCGTCCTTGGTGGCGCAAGGGAGGACGGTTTATATATATATATATATATATATATATATATATATATATATATATATATATATGATATTTGAAAACGACACCAAACGAAGATTTGGACCTTGTTGGTCATACCGTACGTGATACGTGAATATAGTTTTCAGCTCTAAATTCGGCACATACAAAAACTGCCATAAAATAACCATGGATTAGGCAGTCGTACATAACCAAATGGCACATGCCCGACCCACTCCAAGAGAGATGCCGGTTGGTAGCAAAGGTCCCCGTCGCGTGGTTTAGGCGAGGTTTGATAGACACAGGTCACCTTAGTAATGGAACACTAGCATGTGGGTTTTGTTGTTTGTTTGGTAAAACACACTCTAAGGTTATTTACGTGGCGTATGACAGCCGTTGCTCCTTCGCTGCCTAATCCCAAATGTGTGCGATTTTTAAACACACATAACATTTTAAATAGAAGAGTTTGAAAGTTGCGACATCAAGTTTCGGACAAGTCAGGGTGTAAGGTAATCCACTGCTATCTTCATTATACAGAAACGTTTATCGTGATTAATAGAATGTTTAAAATGATAGGCATTTTAAACATAGTTTTTAGAGGGGCTGTAAAACAAATTATTAGTCAGTGAAGTAATATAAATTTTATCACTTTAAAGTCAACAGATTAAGCTGTAGACATAATTAAAACACATGTGAGTAAAAATAAAATATTTGCTTTAGCAGTGCTCATATTTGTGGAATTAGAACTGAATATATCTTTGTATTAACTGTATCTCTGATGTTTAATGTTATAAATAAATGTTACACGATTTTCATACTGTCGTTTCGCTGTGACTGTTATAATAAATGTACTTAAAATGATAATTAGTTTGTGACGTGGAGGTCGATATGTTGAGGCCTCGGGGATTCTTTTTGTGAATGACGTTGCTAATGACATTAGCGATCTCGTTGTTTCCAGGACACCTCGCGGCAGTCAACGTGATTAAACCTCTCTCCTGATATCGCCCTTCTTTGTAACATTCTATTGAGGCGAGGTGTCTAAACCAGAGCAGAGAGATTTGCTCCTAGCGTCTCAGATATTGGCCCTAGCGCTGCTATGCAACGGGATCAACAGTACTTTTACTTTCTCCACACGTACTATGTCATCGTGTATAGATTCGATACTGAGATTTCACTGGACATATATGTTTTAGGGTCCCCTGTATCCAAAAAAAAATATTTTCAGAAAAAGTCCATGTGTCTGTGAACATAACTCAAAAACGAAAAGCAGGTAAAATACCAAACTTGGTATTTAAGTAAAATATCGTATATTAAAGATATTTACATAACAAATAAAATGTATATCTTGAATTTTCTGGGAATAGCCTCTGAAAAGTGAATTCAGGATGAATTTTACGGAATTTTGCATAACTGCTAAACCGTAAGAGATGAACTATAACTTACCACACACAAAAAAATGTATAGCACGTTAAAACACACAATTTAGGTTATATATATTTTCTCATGGGGTTGATCGTTTTTGAGTTATTCCTTGTTTTTGATTGCATCTTTAAAAACTTATACTTTCTCATACAGAAATTTGTCAACTCGTGTCCATACAAACAAAGGAACTTCAGTCACATAGCAACCAGATTTTGACTGTCACTTCAACCTATGCTACTCCCTTATTTCGCTTCTACTTACAAGGAAGCAAGTAATAAGACTATTTCTGCTAATTTTTTTCTCGATTGGCATGAAATAAACAGAAGCATAAGCTTTTTAACAATATTGAGTCGTAAAGAAAATCATGTGAATGGAACACATCAGATTTTTCCTTCTCTACACGTACCATGTATAGAGAAGGTATTGTAATGCACCCAAAAATTCAATACCAAGATTTCACGGAAATACATGTTCTGGGACTCCCTGATTCCAAAAAAAAAAAAAAAAAAAAAATTCTCTAGCACATATGTACGAGGGAGAAACAGAAAATATCGAACGACTTGACATAATTAAACAGCAACGAAAGTGATCAACACAAAACTTTATTTACAAAGTTACACTACCTTACTCTATTTCTCAACGTAACCGTCATTGCTATCAAGGTATTTATGTCACGTGGTACCGGTTTATCAATACAGGTGTTATACTCTTCCACCGCTAAAGATCTGAGCCAAGTCACTTTGAGGTCTTCATGGCTGGGAAATCTTTTCCATCCAAAAAGTCATGTACGGTGTCCAAAATGAAACACCGGTTTTTCTGAATTCTTTCATCAACATTTGCTTTCAACTGCTCCATAACAATTGATGAACTTCCACTCCGGTCTTTATCGTACACGCTGTTATGTTCATCCTTGATTACTCGTAAATTATGTGTCATTTCCTCACTGAAGACTCCTTCATTGCATTATCACTATACACTTGCGGTATTTGCCTATAAAATTCCACTGACCGAACATTTTCAACATTAAAAACAAATGAATATATTCTTTGGCGGTGGAAGAGTATAACACCTACATTGAAAAACCGGTACCACGTGACAATAAATACCTTGATAGCAATGACGATTACGTTGAGAAATAGAGTAAGGCAGTGTAACTTTGTAAATAAAGTTTTGTGTTGATGACTTTCGTTATTATTTAGTTACGCCAAATTGTTCGGTACTTTCTGCATTGCCCTCGCTCAATGTACAAAGTGGATAGAGAAGGTATTGCATTCCACCCAACATTTCGCCAGCAATACAAGTTTTAGGTCCGCTGTATCAAAAAATATCTCATGTATTTCATTCACATGACTTTCTCTACATCTCTGCAACAAATTATTGTTAAAAAGCTTATGCTTTTATTTACTTCATGCTAATCGAGAAAAAAAAAAATAGTAGAAACAGTCTTATTACTTGCTTCCTTGTCAGTAGAAGGGAAATTAGGGAGTAGCATAGGTTAAAGTGATAGTTGCTATGTGACTGAAGTTCATTTGTTTGCGTGGACACGAGTTGGCAAATTCCTGTATGACAAAAGTATGTTTTCTAAAGCTGAAACCAAAGACAAGAAATATCTCAAACACGATCCACTCCACGAAAAAAATGTAAATTGCATAAATTGTGTGTTTTAACGTACTCTAATTTTTTTGTGTAATAAGTTTTTGTCCATCTCTTACGGTTTAGCAGTTATGCAAAATTCGTCCAGAATAAAGTAGTCTTCAGAGGATATTCCCTAAAAATTCAAGATATACATTTTATTTGTCAGGTAAATATATTTAATATACAATATTTTAATCAAAATCAGTAGAGGCATTTTGTAAAAAATCAAAATTTTCGAAAAAAGTTCCATGTAAAGGGTAGTTGGGGGCGGGGAGATTTTCTTGAAATCCTTCGTGTCGCATCGTTGGAAGATACCAAACTTAAATACCAAGTTTGGTATTTAACGACATTTCCCTTTTTGGGCTATGCTGTCCACAGAGACACACACACGCACACACGGATCTTTTTCTAAAAATATTTTTTTTTTGGAATCAGGGTGTCTCAAAGCATGTATTTCCGGTGAAATCTCGGTATCGAATTTTTGGGTGCATTACAATACCTTCTCTATACACTATAAACATAGTACGTGTAGAGAAAGTAAAAAGTTACTGGAGGTCAAATTTGATTAATTCGGTGAATGTTGTGGATATTTGAACATTAATGCTACAAATTTTCGCCATCGAATCTACCCAGATCTGCACGCTTGCATTGCCTTGATGGAAGAGAATCTTTTTCTTTTCCAGATGAGTTTTTTTTTTCTCGAGTGCTTCGTTTAACCGGTGCAATAACAATGCATAATGCTCTCCATTTGTCGTTCTTCCTTTCTGTAATAATCAATGTGGGGGAATCCACGTGCATCTCAAAAAACTGAGGCCATCACGTTGTCTGCAGATTTCACCATCTTTGCCTTCTTTGGAGCCTTTAAAAACCACTGTTTCGACTGTATTTTTGTCTCTGGAGTGTAGTAGTGTATCCATGTTTCATCCACTGAAAATGTCAACGCAGAAACTCGTCAGGATTGCGAAGGAAAAATGCCAAACTAGCTTCCGAATCGATCACACGATTTTGTTTATCCTTCATTGAGAGCAAACGCGGCACCGATCTTGCCGAGATCTTTGTCAGAGTAATTTTGGTGTAAAATTGAGAACACTGTACCTTGTGATATGCCTGTGACCTCTACTATTTCGCGATTGATTCGTCTATCACTCAAAACCATATCCTGGATTCTGTCAATCATTTGGGAGGAAGTCACTTCTACTGGACGTCCGGAACGATGTTCATCATTTGTGGATGTACGGCCACGTTTAAATTCATTTATCCAATTGTAAATTGTTACAAACGCAGGAGCAGATGTGCCATGAACTTGACCCAACTCGGCTTTTATCTCTTTCGGTGTTGAATAAAAGTGTTTAATCACCGCACAAAACTCTTTTTACCAGCTTTCTAAATAAACACAAGATTGTTGATTCAATCGTCTATGGTACCGAACCTACTTGATGGATATATCTGAAAGTTTAACTGCCATCTAGCAACAGACTATGGTTACTAAATATAAACCTTTTTTGAAGCTATGAGTGAAGCTAAAGATATTTAATAGAGTAAGTAATGAGGGAAACCTTACACGCTCATTCTAAAGCACGCAAATATACAAATGTAAATTGTGTTGACCTTTTTATCTCAGAAAGCAATTTGTAAGAATTAGTTCTCTTTAGATTTGAGATTAATATCCCCGTAGCTATAAAACACCAACTTTTCTTGAGAGAACCCTCACGGTGAGGAGGAAACTGCAAACGACAGCCAGATTTACTGAAACTTTAATGTAGTTATATGTCACCATCAACTTCCATCTGTATTGTATGAAAATTATGAGGTTTCATGTCAGTCTTATGCTTTTCTGTATACCCATAGGCAAGATTTTGTGTTAAACATTTGATTTGTTCTATTCACATGACTTTCTCTACATCTCTGTAACAAATGATTGTTAAAAAGCTATTCTTCTATCTACTTCATGCTAATCGAGAAAAACATTAGCAGAAATTGTCTAATTACTTGGCTCCTTGTGAGCAGAAGGGGAAAAATCTAACGTGTTCCATTCACATGATGTTCTCCAGCTGTTTGGCAATCAAACCTTTTATTCAAAACATTAATCTGTTATCTACATCATGCTAATCAAGGTAAACATAAGTAGAGTTAGTCTTATTACTAGCTCCCTTGTAAGTAGAAGGGAAATAAGAAAATTCACAGGCTAAAGCGATAGTCTTATTATATAAAAGCCGGTCACTATGTGAAACAATTGAAATTTCGACTGCCTCGGTGGTCGAATGGTCAGCGAGCTGACTTCTCACCCGGAGGTCCCGGGTTAGATTTCCGGCTGGGGCGGGGAATACTTCTTTAACCGGAATTATTCCCTATCCGCCATAGAGTCTGGAAGTGTGAATGTGAGAGTGAATGTACGTGTGTTTAGTAATATAAAATTTAACCTAATGTTCTGAGCCTACAGTTTCACAAGTGAAAGCCTCCGATATGACCATTGATGTTAAAGGGGGCTATACAAATGAAGCAATAAAAAAACATGAAATTTCAATCTCTTTGCTTGCCAATAAACAAATGAGAAACGAGAAAAAAATATCTTCCCGTTTGAGAAAAGTTTAAGTGTCTTAAAATTGAAACCAATAATTCTGAAAATCTCAAGGACAGTTCTCTATATAAGTGTGGTTTTACGAGATGTACATGTTTGTGTGGTAAGTTGCAGTTTACCAGTTACACAAAAGTCATCCCAGAAAATTCTAGACCTAATTTTCTTGTAACACACGATATTCTAATCAAAATGCTAGTGCCATTTTAGAGAATATCAACATTTTTGTAAAGTGTAGTGCGGCGATTTTCTTGGAATCTACGTGTCGCATCCTTGGAAGATGCTTCATTCTGAATGACTTTGGTATAAACGATAAACCGTAGCAGATAGAGAAAAACTTACTGCACAAACAAAAATAGTAGATCTCGTTAAAAAACACAATTTATGCCGTATATTTTCATATAATTGTTTCCAAGATATTTCTTGTTGTTGGTTTAATGTTCTTACTACATACTTAATTTTTTCTTAAACAGAAAGTCATCTTACGTTTTATCTCATTTTTGTTTTACTCCCAGTCTCGCAAAGGGAACCGAATTTAAATTGTACTGTATTCCCTTCTACTAGAAGGAGCTAATACAATAATTTCTGCTAATGTTCATCTCGAGTACCACGAAGTAGATAAAGCAATAATATTTTTTAACAATAGTTCGAAGAGTATGTCATGTTGTTACATCATATCTGACCTTTATTATGCAAATATCTTTATTTTGAGAAAATCTAAAATTTCGAAAATCTTCAATTAAAAGTGTATTTAGGCGGGGTGGAGGAGAAATTTCTTGAAAATCTTCTTGTCGCATCTTGGAAAAATACTAAACTTAAATACAAAGTTTGGTTTTTAAACGTGTTTCTGTTATTGAGTTATGCTGTTCACAAATATACGGATATTTTTTATAAAATTTGAAATCTGCTAATCATATTTTTGAATGGAATACTATACTTTCATTACTTATTCTACTTATTCGAGAAAGTAAAATAAATTTTTTCGTGATTCAGGGCACATCAAAACGTGTATTTATAATGCAATATTAGCATCAAATTTTGCGTGGAATACTTTATTTCCATTTCTTTACGTAGTCGAGAAAATAAAATACCTTCTTTTACAATTCAGGGTACACCAAAACGTGTATTTCTAATGCAGTCTCAGCAACAAATTTTGGTTGGAATTCTATATTTCCATTACTAGGTAGTCCAGAAAGTAAAATAGATAGCGTTTTTAACAATTCAGGGTACATCAAAACGTGTATTTCTAATGCAATCTCAGTATCCAATTTTTTGTGGAATACTGTACTTCTATTACTGTACGTAGTCGAGAAAGTAAAAATACAGTTTTTTTACGACTCAGGGTACATCAAAACGTGTATTTGTAGTGCACTCTCAGCATCAAGTTTTGGATGGAATATGTATTTCCATTTCTTTACGTAGTTGAGAAAATAAAATACCTTCTTTTACGATTCAGGGTACATCAAAAGCTGTATTTCTAGTGCAGTCTTAGCATCAAATTTTGCGTGGAATACTGTATTTCCATTTCTTTACGTAGTCTAGAAAATAAAATACCTTCTTTTACGACACAGGGTACATCAAAACGTGTATTTGTAGTGCACTCTCAGCATCAAGTTTTGGATGGAATATGTATTTCCATTTCTTTACGTAGTCTAGAAAATAAAATACCTTCTTTTACGACACAGGGTACATCAAAACGTGTATTTCTAATGCAATCTCAGCATCAAATTTTGAGCGTAATATATTGCTTTGTAAACATGTAGTAGCGAATGTGATAAACGATATTGGGTAGCGCAGGCCATGTGAATACAAGACGTCCATTTTGTTGGTCGAGCGGATGGAATAAACACACATTTATGTAATGACAAAGAGAGAACAGAATATTACACGTCAGAAAATTGTTTTCTGTGAAGTGAATGCGATAAGATTTTATTCTGCTAGTAATAATTCGGTCGCCATGTTACCCAGCTCGAGGTCGGCACGTTCAGAAGGTTTAATTTGCTCGCAGCCAGCGCTAGAGCTTGCAATTCTAACTTTCTGTTTACAAGAGAAGCAAAACTAATATTAGTTATCAGTTTTAACGGTAGGAAGCGCACCAGTCAGCGAAAAACTTAAAATTGCTTGTCGACTTTTATATCTAGATAAGTCGACAAAAGTTGCTGCTAGCGACGCCGTCGAGGACAGCTGTAGCATTGTTGCTAGCCTTACTTTTTATTGTTATTTCAACTCCAACAATTAGCAATTACCATCCATTTGAATACATATTAAAACAAGAGACGGAGCTCTTGTTAAAAACAAAATAATACAAGGGCTAAGAGTACGCATGCGCAACAAATCTATTATACCTCCAGTCAGTCGCGATTTAGTTTATGAGGGGATTAAAGCCAAGAATACTCCTCTCTGAAAAATCTTATGTGTTCCATTCACATGACTTTCTCTATATCTCTGTAACAAATGATTATAAAAAAGCTTATTCTCCTAGTTACTTTGTGATAATCGAGATAAATATTAGCAGAAATTGTCTTAATTATTTGCTTCTTTGTAAATAAGGGAATACATGAGGCTAAATCTATAGTCAAATCTTAAAAAAAAAAAATGATCTCTTCCATTCACATGACTTTCTCTACATCTACAACAAATGATTGTTAAAAAAGCTTATGCTTCTATTTACTTCATGCTAATCGAGACAAAATTAGCTGAAATAGCCTTATTACTTGCTTCCTTGTAAGAAAAAGCGAAATAAGGGAGTAGTATAGGTTAAAGTGATAGTCAAAAGCTGGTTGCTATGTGACTGATGTTCCTTTGTTTGTATGGAGGAGCTGACAAATTCCTGTATGAGAAAAGTATGTTCTTCAAAGCTAAAACTAAAACCCCGGAATATCTAAAAAAAAAAAAAAACACGACTCCACGAAAAAACTGTTTATGCTCTACATTTTTGTGTGGTAAGTTTTTGTCCATCTCTTACCGTTTAGCAGTTATGCAAAATTCCGTAAAAATAATCCAAAATAAAGTAGTCTTTAGAGGCTATTCCCAAAAATTTTAAGATATACATTTTATTTGTCAGGTAAATATATTTAATATACGATATTTTAATCAAAAAGGTTAGTCAGTTTTGAGAAAACCAAAATTTTGGAAAAAGTTCTATGTAAAGAGTAGTTTGGGGTGGGGGATTTTCTTGAAAATCTTCGTGTAGCATCCTTCAAAGACACCAATTTTAAATACCAAGTTTGGTATTTAACGGTCTTTTAGTTTTTGAGCTATGCAGTCCACAGACATACACACACGGACCTTTTTCCAGAAATGCTTTTTTTTGGATGCAGGGGGACCCAAAATATGTATTTCCGGTGAACTCTCTGTATTGAATTTTTGGGTGCAATAGGATACCTTCTCTCTACAGTATGTACATAGTAAGTGTAGAGAAAGTAAAAATATTTGGCTATCGGTTTAGCCTAACATATTCCCCTATTTCCCTTCTACTTAAAAGGAACTAAGTAGCAAGACTGTTTCTGTTAATGTTTATCTCCATTAGCATCTTTCGTGAGAATAGTTTGTTTGTAGAAGAGGCAGAGAAAGTCATGTGAATGCCACACATAAGATTTTTACTTTCTCTATACGTACTATATACATAGTGTATAGAGAAGTATTGTAATGCACCCAAAAATTCAATACCGAGATTTCACTGGAAATGTGTGATTTGACACCCCCTGAATCCCAAAAAAAGCATTTTTAGAAATATGTACATGTGTGTGTGTCTGTCTGTCTGTGTGTGTGTGTGTGTGTGTGTGTGTGTGTGTGTGTCTGTGGGCAGCATAACTCAAAAACGAATACACGGTTAAAAACCGAACTTGGTATTTATGTTTGGTATCTTCCAAGGATGCAACTCGAAGACTTTCAAGAACATCCCCCCACCACCAAACACCCTTTACATGTAACTTTTTTTCGAAAATTTTGATCTTCTTAAAAATGGCTCTAACGATTTTGATTAAAATGTCATATATTAAAGTTATTTACCTGACAAATAAAGTGTATAGCTTGAATTTTCTGAGAATAGCCTCTGAAGACTACTTTATTCTGGATGAGTTTTACGGAATTTTACATAACTGATAAACCGTAAGAGATAGACAAAAACTTAAGATACGAAAAATGTAGAGCACGTTAAAACACACAGATACATTCTTTTCGTGGAGTTGATTGTTTTTTTAATATATTCCTTATATTTGGTTTCAAACTTACACATTTCTCATACAGTAATTTATTAACTCCTGTCCATACAAACAAAGGAACTTCAGTCACATAGAACCAGCTTTTGACTATCACTTTAACCTATGGTACTGCCTTATTTCTCTTCTACTTACAACGAAGCAATCTATTCAACAATAATTTATTACATGCAATTTTTTTATTTATTTAAAGGTTGATTTATGTTAAGTACGCCAGTAGCGAATGCACCTAAGAGAGTGTATGTTTTTAATTAAAAGCATTGAATGAACGCAAGTTGTTGTTTTCGTACAGTAAAGCAGATGTTGGCTTCAGATCCTGAGTGACTTGCCTGGGACAGAATTCCTGTTGGTGAGAGTGCGATGTTGCAACATCAAGTGTTTAATTAAGACAGAGGGTATAGGCGTGCCTTGAATGAAGACGCATGGCAATAATGTCCCTGACCCACTCCATTACTTCAAGTGTAACTGCGTCTTACAAATGCAACTGTAAAACTCTCTTGGGCGGAGAAGTACCAGTGGGTGTCTTTCCATCGTCTAGCCTTTCAAGAAACCATCCTTTACTTTCTTTACACGTAAATACTGTATAGAGAAAGCATTGCATTTCTCCCAAAATTTCGATACCGAAATTTCACCGCAAATATATGAATTGACACCTCCTGAATTCAAAAATACAAAAGAATATTTAGAAATACGTTCATATTTCCTGGTATTTAAGTTCAGTATCTTCCAAAGATGTGACACGAAGATATTTAATAAAATCTGCCACCACGAAATACCCTTAACATGGAAAAATTTTCGATTTTTTTTTCTTCTCAAAAATGGGTCTAACGACTTCGATTAAAATGTCATATCTATGTTTAAGATATTTTAAGGCAAATAAAATGTTTATCTTGTATTTTCTGGGAATAGCTTCTGAAGACCTCTTTATTCTGGATGAATTTTGTGTAACTGGTAAACTGTAAGAGATATACAAAAATGTTGATTTTATTAACACGTACAATTTGTCAAGTACATTTTTACTTTCTCTACACGTACTGTGTATATAGTGTATAGAGAAGATATTGTAATGCATCCAAAAATTCGGCACCGAAATTTCACCGAAAATACATCTTTTGGTTCCCCCTGAATCCAAAAAATTCATTTCTGGGAAAAGGTCTGTGTGTGTGCGTGTTTGTGTGTCTGTGGACACCATAGCTCAAAAACAAAAGACCGTTAAATAATAAACTTGATAATTAAGTATGATACCTTGCAAGAATACCAAAGAAAATCTCCCACCCCGAACTACCCTTAATATGGAAAAAATTGGCACTAATGATTTCAATTAAATGTTATATGTATAAGATTTTTTATGGCAAATAAAATGTATACCTATCATGAATTTTCTGGGTTAGCCTCTGAAGACCTGTTAATTCTGGATGCCTTTTGTATAACTGGTAAACCATAAGAGAAAGACAAAAACTTACTACACAAAAAATATGGATCTCATTAATACATACAATTTGTGACGTTAACCATTTCTAAGATATTCCTTGTTATTATTTTTAACTATTACATTTTGTTAAGCCAGAAGTCAAGTTTTGTTTTACTCCAGTGAATGCACAACAAACCCAATTTGTTTCACTTACAAGAAAGTAAAGTGCACTAATGTTTATCTACTCTACATATATAACAGAATATTCCTTTTAGAGAAAAGCTTGTTTGTGAAACACCTAGATAAAGTCATTTATTTTTACCTTTTACTTTCTCTTCACGTACTATGTACATAGTGTATAGAGAAGGTGTTGCGTTCCATCCAAAATTTTGATACCGAGATTTCACATGTTTTGTGTTCCCATGAATCCAAAAAATCTGATATGTTCCATTTACATGACTTTCCCTACATCTCTATAACAAATTATTGTTAAAAAGTTTATGCTTCTCTTTATTTCATGCTAATCGAGAAAAAATTAGCAGAAATATTCTTATTACCTGCTTCCTTGTAAGTAGAAGTGAAATAATGGAGTACCATAGATAGATAGATTTATTGTGTGTTGCCATACACTGTACAGATAGACTCGTCATAAAATGTACATTAATTAAACAATTCACTTAAACAATAAAAAGTTTTGTCATGTTAAAACACACAATTTATGTTGTATATATTTTTTTCGTGGAGTTGATTGTTTTTAGATATTCCTTGTTTTTGGTTTCTGCTTTGAAAAACTTGTATATTTCTCATAAAGGAATCGGTCAATTCCTGTCCATACAAACAAAAGAACTTCAGTCACATAGCAATCAGCTTTTGACTATCACTTTAACCTATGGTAATCCCTCATTTCACTTCTACTTACAAGGAAGTAAGTAATAAGTCTACTTCTGCTAATTTTTTCTCGATTAGCATGAAATAAAGAGAAGCATAAGCTTTTTAACAATAATTTGTTGCAGAGGTGTAGAGAAAGTCATATCAATGGAACACATCACTTTTTCTATTTCACGCCCAAAATTCTGGCATTTCTGATTTCGACCCAAGCATTTCATACAGAATTTCACTGAAAATACATGCCTAAAGGTCTCCTGTATTGAAAGAAATATATGTTCAATTTATATGACTTTCTCTACATCCGTGTAACAAATTATGGCTTAAAATCCTATTCTTCTATCTACTCCATGTTGATCGAGATACACATTAGCAGAAACGGTCTTTTACTTGCTTCCTTGTAAGTAGAAGGGAAATAAGGGATTACACTAAGTTTAACCGACGGTCAAATGTTTTACAAGCTTGTTGGTGTGTGGTTGAAATCCTGTCTTTTCATTGGCCAGGAGTTTACAAATTTTCGTAGAGAAAACTTTCACGTACATTTAAACTGAAACCAATAACAAGGAGTATCTCAAATATGGTCAGCTCCACGAAAAAATATAGCTTATATAAACTATTTTTAACGAGTTCTACTTTTTTGTTTTACGGTTCACCATTTATGCAAAATCCAGAAAATCATCCAGTATGCAGATGTAAACTTGAATACCAAGTTTGGTATAAAGCGGTATTTTAGTTTTTGAGCAATGCTGTACATAGGCATTTCTAATCTTTTTGGCTTAGGGGACCTGAAAACAAACATTATCGGTGAAACCTTGGTATCCATTTTCAGTGGACTGCAATACCTTCTTAAGCCCGCTTGTGTAGTATGGTTTTAGCGAACTACTTCACAAAGTCGCGAGTACTAATCTCGCTCAGGGTGAGTTTCCCGGATAAGTTTTTTTTCGGGGTTTAGCCTTATCCTGAGAAGACGAATGTCGAGTAACTTTAATTTCCATGTACCCCGAGCTCATTTGAACATCATTTCGCAATTTCATTCATCGGTATGACCAACCAGGTTAAAGGACGTTAAGCATACAAAAAAAAAAAAAAAAACCTTTTTCTATACTATGTACATAAATATGCGTAAAGAAAGTAAAACATGTGTGTGTGTGTGTTTCTGAACATCATAACTCAAAATCGGAAAGCCGTTTGAACACAAAACTTGATTATCAAACTCAGGATGCTCCAATCCTTAAGCGTAAAGTAAAAGTTACTGCTATGGCAATTAGCTTGTTAACGGCGGGGGACACCTCGGCAATTGGGACCAAGTATTGTTTTATTGCCACCTACCACCCCCTGGGTGAAGGGATGTGAGGAGGGAAAACCACAGGTCAGCACACAGGAAACAATGGAGCTAAGTGCATAGACGGACGGGAGTCCCTAACCGTTAACTAGATGGCAGCCCTGGTGCGCCAAGTAGGTTATACAGGCGCCGGGAGGCCGGAAGGAGGCTTTTAAAACGGCATTTAGCCTCAATCAGCACAACCAGGGGGAAGCAGCCGTGCCATCTGCCTACAAAGCCTCAAGTAACACCTGTGCCGACCTGAAATATGAAAAAGGTAAATGAAATGAAGGAATGAAAGGGAAAGAAACCGTCTTAGATATACAGCAAATAGACATTCGCTAAAGCGGTCTCAGGAAAAAACGGAAAAACCCAACGGGGAGCAAACCCAGACCTCCCAAATGTCAGTCCCAGACGAAACTGCTGAATCCCTGAATACCTGTCATGGCTCTGGAGCTGGTAGATAGACAACAGATTCATTAGGCCTAAAAACATATCAGCGAACGCATCTAAATTCACGCAAAGGGTACAACTGTGAGCCCAGATAAAGAGAGGGAAAAAAGTTACAGAAACTTAACATACCTGCTGGACGCAAAATAAAATTTTAATACAAAATTTACGTCTGCAACATTAATCGTGCAACAAATTATTTTTAAAATTTATTGTAAGTTTCTTTGGTGCGCAAAACACGCCCCCTGCGAGAGAAACGTTTAATTTACTCAATAGGCAAGGAATTATTGCCTGCAGACATTCAACTCGTTGTGGGTTCAAGAGCTGGTGCTAGAAACATATTTAATTAAACTTCTGTGTATGACAAAAGGATTTTGACGTGTGTTTTTATTTCATTCACGTGCCGCGAATAATCGTTTTTAATAATAAAAAGTGCTATACGTTTTATGGAGCGAATTTTATTAATTTCTGGTCGTTTTAGCCATCAAGGACAGCGGCTGCTTCAATTCTCCGGGAATGCATTATTTGCGTAACTCAGTTGTTCGTGTTGCGGGAATTAATAAATGAGGTGCACCAGACCACATACGCGCCATATAACTTATTTATATCACATAATTCACTTTGTGTACTTTTTACAGACGTTATTTGTTACCTCTGGTAACGAATTTCCCTTTCAAATTTGTCTTAGGAAGTTCCATGTCTCCACCACTTATGCTCCCTTCATTCTGAAACTTATTTTTCCATTGCGGAAGGTTTAAGTGATTACTTCGCATTTCTCTCTACAAAATTTTCATAAGCCATTTATACAAACCGTGTCCGGAAAAATAAAGTACCCCAAAAAAGTCATAAAATATTTGGATAGGTAGAGTCAACCTGAAAAAATACAATGCCATAGATGGGATTTGAACCACGGATCTCCCGGTTTCTAGCCGGTTGCTCTACCACTGAGCTACCATGGTAACATGCCCGCATAGCATTAAATTTCCCAACTGACTCGCATGTTTCCCGATAAACCACAAGGTGATCTCAAGTTATTTTGAGACAACCCCAATGGTGACTCACAATATTTTTTTTTTTTTTGTGTTTTTAACGGCCTTTAACCTGGTTGGTCATATCGGACGATGAACGAAATCGGTGAAATGATGCTCAAATGACCCCGAGGTCCATGGAGCTTAAAGTTACTAGACATTCGTCTTCTCAGGATTAGGTAAAACATCGAAAAAAATCTTATCCGGGTAACTCACCCTTAGCGAGATTCGAACACACGACCTTTTGAGTGTGAGGTAGACACGCTACCAACATACTACACAGGCGGGTGACTTACAATGTTGTAAGTCCTTTAAGTTCCAATCGCAAACAGTTAACGTTCGTTTGTTTAATCTCCTGTCTTGATTATTGGTAACAAGGTGACAAACCAGACGGACAACCTTCACTTTTACATAGACACTTTCAGAGGATAGGGATGATTATGGTTATGGTAAAATTCCCCGCCCCAACCGGGATTCAAACCCGGGCCCTCCGGGTCAGAAGTCAGCTCGCTGAGTACTCCACCACGGAGGCAGATTAAAATACTTTTTGTCATACGGGAATTTGTTAACTCCTGATGCATAGAAACCAGCTTTTAAAAGATTTGACTGTCACTTTAGCCTAGTGTACTCCTTTATTCTCTTTTACTTATAAGGAAGCAAGTAAATAAACAAGTTCTGCAAATGGTTATCTTGATTAGCATGAAGTAGGTGGAAGAGTAAGATTTTTACCAATAATTTGTTGCAGAGATGTAGAGAAACTAAATGGAAAGGAACCATTTCGGATATTCCTGTAGGTATCATATACAAGCGTTAGAGAGAGACATAAAAGAAAGGAGAAGCATTTGTTAGTCTCTTGGACGTGATAAAATAATGGCAGGCATGTACTTGGCTTGGTATTTAAAACTTGAAGGCTTTAAGAGGCTCGTTATTGTGGACTGTGTTCGAGTGCAACACTCGATACAGACGGCTTTGAAACTCGATATAATGAACAGCCTGGGGCACGCTATACAATGAGTACCTCAGGTGTCGGCCCAAAGTGTTATTGGAAAGCAAGATATTAAGTTCAAACAGGCCGTGAAAAACATCCGCAGCATTTGTATTCAGGCGCGTTCACTCACAGTTGTACACTACCGTGAAAAAAAAGTTGCCTCTCACCGGGGTTAAAATATACATTTCTTTTTACTTTATCTGCATTCCACACGAAAATTATAAATTCTATACACACATTTAATTGCAAATATACCTTAAAGGATCCCTGAAACTGAAAAAGAAAACAAACAAACAATCAACAATTACAAAAAACGAAAAGTTTATTAAATGTCAAACTTTGTATTTAAACTCACCATCTTTCAAGGATGAAATATTATTTTCTAGAAAGTCCCCGTCTAGAACTTTTGTCGGAAAATTTTATTTTCTCAAAAATTACTAAATTGAAAAATTCGCTCAACTGTTAAAACGCAAATGCAATGGCGGAAATTAGACAATTTCATCATCTGACTGGAGCAATATTATCGAAACATTTTATCACCGCTGATGTTCATTTCTTTGAAATCTTGTCACACTGATGTTCGTTTGTTTAGTTCACAAGGCAGTGAAGAAGGAAAGAAACATTTCTATTCACGTGACTTTCTCTAACTATTATTACACAAAGAAATTGCCTTACAAAAGGTAATTCTTTTATCTATTACTTGCTAATGAAGGTAAACATTAGCAGAAATTGTCTTATTACTTGCTTCCTTATAAGTAGAAGGAAATATGCTAGGATAAAGATATTAAGATGACAAATAAAATGTATATCTTATATTTTCTAGGAATAGCATCTGAAGACTACTTTATTTTGGATGAATTTTACGGAATTTTGCATAACTGATAAACCGTAAGAGATGTAGAGCACATTAAAACACACAATTTAAGATATATACTTTTTTCATGTAGTTCTTCATCGTTGTTTTGGTTTTCAGCTTTAGAAAACTTATACTTTTCTCATACAGGGATTTGTCCACTTCTGTCCATACAAAAAAACAAACTTCAGTCACATAGCAACCAGCTTCTGACTATCACTTTAACCTATGGTACTCCCTTATTTCACTTCTACTTACAAGGAAGCAAGTAATAAGACTATTTCTGCTATTTCTTTCTCGATTAGCATGAAGTAAATAGTATAAGCTTTTTAACAATAATTGGTTGCAGAGATGTAGAGAAAGTCATGTGGATGGAACACATCAGATTTTTAATTGAATAAGTTTCAATTTAATATAATTAATCGCAGAAGTTAATGACAAATGCCATTAAAATGGGAGACCCGTTAAAAGGGCTGCATTTATGAAGCAACCAAGAGCTAAAATGGAGTGAGGGTGAACTTTGTGGCACAATAAATACATAGTTTATGGTTGTAACAGCCGCACTCAATGGTTTTGTGATAACACCATCAAAGTTTCATATATTGGTGGCCATGAAACTTTAAAAATAACAGGCTGCTACTCGTTGCATCGATTCTACCTCGAATAATTTACTTTGTTCGTGGAAAATGTCATTGCCTCGTTCCGTATTGGATTAACATCACCACTCCGCGCATAATAGTCTCATCAATTTGTCGCCCATAATACGGAAGAATACAAATTGAATTAAATTAATTTCTCTACACGTACTATGTACATAGTGTATTGAGAATGTATTGTATTCCACACAAAAATTCAAGACCAAGATTTTACCGGAAATACATATTTTAGGGTCCTGTGTATCCAAAAAATCTAATGTATTTCATTCATATGGCTTTCTCTACATCTCTGCAAAGAACATTATTAAAAAGCTTATGCTTGTATTACTTCCTGCTAATCGGGAAAAAATTAGCAGAAATAGTCTTATTTCTGAAGTTCCTTTGTTTGTATGGACAGGAGTTCACAAATTCCTGTGTGAGAAATTTTTTCAAAGCTGAAACCAGGAATATAACAAAAACGATCAACTCTATGAAAAAATGTTTATTACATAAATTGTGTCTTTTAACGTGGTCTCCATTTTTTGTGCGGTAAGTTTTTGTCCATCTCTCACGGTTTAGCAGTTATGTAAAATTCCGTAAAATTCATCTTCAGAGGCTATTATCAGGAAATTCAAGATATACATTTTATTTGTCAGGTAAATATATTTAAAACACGATGTTTTAATCAAAATTGTTTGAGCCATTTTTGGGAAAATCAAAAAATTTTAAAAAAAAAAATCCATGTAAAGGGTAGTTGGGGTGGGGGGATTTTATTGAAAATCTTCTTGTCGTATCCTTGGAGGAAACCAAACTTAAATAGCAATTTTGGTATTCAATGGTCTTTTCGTTTTTGAGCTATGCTGTTCACATAGACACACACGGACCTTTTTCTAAAAATCTGATGGGTTTCATTCACATGAATTTCTCCACATCTCTGCAACAAATTATTGTTAAAAAGCTTATGCTTTTATTTACTTCATGCTAATCGAGAGAAAAATAATAGAAATAGTCTTATTACTTACTTCCTTGTAAGTAGAAGTGAAATAAGGGAGTACCATAGGTTAAAGTGATAGTCAAAAGGTGGTTACTATGTGACTGAAGTTCCTTTGTTTGTATGGACAAATTGTTCTATGAGAAAAATATACGTTTTTTAAAGCTGAAACCAAAAACAAGGAATATGTCAATAACTATCGACTCCAGGAAAAAAAAATTATATAACATAAATTGTGTTTTAATTGCTGTACATTTTTTGTGTGGTAACTTTTTCTCCATCTCTTACGGTTTAGCAGTTATGCAAAATTCCATAAAATTCATCCAGAATAAAGTAGTCTTCAGAGGTTATTTCTAGAAAAGTCGAGGTATACATATCATTTGTCTGTGAAATATATTTAATATGCGATATTTTAATCAAAATCCTTAGAGCCATTTTTGAGGGAATCAACATTTTCGAAAAATGTTCCATGTAAATGGTAGTTGGGGGTGGGGGATTATCTAGAAAATCTTCTTGTCGCATTCTTGGAAGAAACCAAGCTTAAATACCAAGTTTGGTATTTAACGGTCTTTTCGTTTTTGAGCTATGCTGTCTAAAGGCACACACACACACACACACACACACACACACACACACAGAGATTGACATACAAACAGACAGACACACACACAGACATTTTTCTAGAAGTGCTTTCTTTGGATTCAGGGGGGCTCAAAACATATATTTCCGGTGAAATCTGGTATGGGATTTTTGGGTGGAATACAAAACCTTCTGTATACACTATGTACATAGTACACTTAAAGAAAGTAAAGTTAATATAACATAAATTATGTGTTTTAATGTGTTCTACAATTTTTGTGTGAACGTTTTCTCCATCTCTTGCGGTTTAACAGTTATACAAAATTCCGTAAAATTCATCCAGCATAAAGTAGTCTTCAGAGGCTATTCCCAGAAATATATATTATTTGTCTGGTAAATATATTTAATATATGATATTTTAATCAAAATCGCTAGAGCCATTTTTTGTGAGAATCATAATTTTAAAAAAGTTCCATGGAAAGGGTAGTTAGGAGTTGGGGGGCATCTTGAAAACCTTCTTGTCACATCCTTGGAAAAAAACCAAACTTAAATATCAAGTTTGGTATTTAACGGTCTTTTCGTTTTTGCTATGCTGTGCTTAAAAGTGCTTTTATTTTATTCAGGGGGACCCAAAACATGTATTTCCGGTGAAATCTCGGTATCGAATTTTTGTGTGGAATGCAATACCTTCTCTATGCACTATGTACATAGTACGAGTAGAGAAAGTGAAGAATGTGTTTTAGAGGACTGTACCGGAAAATTGTACGAGAGCTTCTGAAGCTACAGGAAAGCATCTTTTATGTAGATAATTATGAACGTTATCTGAAGCTGTACAATGAAACAGTTGCCGAACGGTTTGAATGGGCGATTCGACTCTGGAATGAAATGCAATTATATCACGTCTGGATGCGCCGATATATCCTTGTGGCCGAGGGGGTTTAGTTTTTAATCCCATGACGGTCTCTCTCTACAGTCTCTCGGGAAAATTGTTTCAACACCGATGCTTGCTTGTTTTTCTGAAATCGATTTCGCAGGAAATGCTGTATTTGTGCCAGTGGTTTGCTTTAAAGCAGGTACACGCTCGCTTTTTATCATTTTCTATTTCTCTTTCGAGTCCATATCGAAATGAAAAGTGCTTCATCCTTTAATTTATTGAATACTAACTCCGAGGCGAGGGTTTTCTCCAAAATAATTCAATGTGGGGTCACAAAAGATATTTAAAATCTGATGGTGTTCCATCCACATGACGTTCTCTAGCTATTCCACACGCAACTATTCTTACAAAATGTGTTTTGTTCATCGATTCATGTTAATCTTCATAAACATTACCAGAAACGGTCTTATTACCCGTTTCAGAAAAGTTTAAGTTGCGTAAAACGGAAACAAATAACTCGGAATATCTCGAAAATGGTTAACTCTACAAAAAAAATCTGATGTGTTCCATTCACATGACTTTCTCTATATCTCTGCAATAAATTGTTTTTAAAAAGCTTATGCTTCTACTTACTTCCTGCTAATGGAGAAAAAATTAGCAGAAATAGTCTTATTTCTTACTTCCCTGTAAGTAGAAGCGAAATAAGGGAGTACCATAGGTTAAAGTGATAGTCAAAAACTGGTTGCTATGTGACTAAAGTTCCTTTGTTTGTATGGATATGAGTTCACAAAGTCCTGTATGAGAAAAATATAAGTTTTTATAGCTTAAACCAAAAACAAGGAATATCTCAAAACAATCAACTCCACGAAAAAAAATGTATACAACATAAATTGTGTGTTTTAATGTGCTCTACATTTTTTGTGTGGTAAGTTTTTGTCTGTCTGTTACGGTTTAGCACTTATGCAAAATTCCGTAAAATTCACTCAGAATAAGGTAGTCTTCAGAGGCTATTTCCTGAAAATTCAAAATATACATTTTATTTGTCATGTAAATATCTTTAATATACGATATTTTAATCAAAATCGTTAGAGCCATTTTTTGGAAAACCAAAATTTTCGAAAAAAGTTCCATGTAAAGGGTAGTTTGGGGTGGGGGGATTTTTCTCATTATCTTCGTGTCGCATCCCTGGAAGATACTAAACTTAAATACCAAGTTTGGTATTTTACTGACTTTTCGTTTTTGAGTTATCGTGATTACAGACACACGGACACACGGACCTTTGTCTGAAAATACTTTATTTTTTTGGATACAGGGGACCCTAAAACATATATTTGCGGTGAAATCTCGGTATCGAATTTTTTGGTGGAGTGCAATACTTTTCTGAAATGGGACCATACAAAGCGAACCCCACCTCAATTGTTTCACATAGCGACGAGCTTTTAAAAGATTTGCTTATCGCTTTAGACTAATGTATTCTACTTAAAATGAAGCAAATAATAAATGTATGCTAATGTTTATCTCGATTATCGTGATGTAGATAGAGAAATAATCTTTTGTAAGAATAGTTTGTATTTGAAACAACTAGAGAAAGTTATGTGAGTGATTTTTTTCAGGGTGGGAAACTTGGGCGATAGTGCTCGTGCGACTTCAATGGTTACTCAAATGACGACCGCCTCTTCGATTTTATGTGAAAACTGCAGGCACCCTCTAATTGCTGTTTCGTGGCTCTTGGTTCCGGCCACCCGGTATATTTGTTCACCTCATACAGCACTCTTGTGATGTAGGTTAAAACACGTCTGGAAATACTTATCGTAAAACGGGATTTATCTTTTCGCTGATTCCGCTCATGTCTTCCACTTGGTCGTCGCTTGTGCCGCCTTCTTGCTATACTCTTAAACCGTATTGGACAAGCCACGTAACCGAAGGGTGCTCATGAAACGTAACTGAACTTCTCAGTTGATCCAACTTTCTAGTTGGACAGTAAGTCACCTGGCCCGCCTGGGTAGTGTGGTGGTAGCGTGTCTGCCTCACATTCAACAGGTCGTGTGTTCGAATCTCGCTTAGGGTGAGTTACCCAGATAAGGTTTTTGTCGGTGTTTTCCCTTATTCTGAAAAGATGAATGTCGAGTAACTTTAAGGTCCATGGACCTCCACATCATTTGAGCGTAATTTCTCTAATTTCATTCATCGTCCGATATGAATAACCAGGTTAAAGTACCTTAAACTACAAAAATAAATAACATAAATAAATCAGCTCTCACAGGCTGATACAAAAGTAGGTTAATGTTTTCTCTTTACCACATACTGAAGTTCTACTGCCAAGCCGATTCGCGCACTTGGTGGACAAAATTAATACACTGCTGTTGCAAGTCAACTTGTCCTGATGGAGCGTCGAGTGGGGTTGAAGGATGAAAGAGTGGATTGCTCACTAGGTTTTCGTCTTCTGTTTCTCACTTGGTATGTTGTGCCATAATAGCGCCAATGAAAATCGTCGTAGGATCCGCGTCCCCGTCAAAGGCTAATATTTCAGCTAAATCACAGCGCCAGACATATTACTTTCTCTACACGTACTTTGCACATAGTGTATAGAGCAGGTATTGCAATGCACCCAAACATTGAATACCGAGATTTCACCGGAAATATATTTTTGAGACCTCCTGAATTAAAAAAAAAAAAGCATTTTCAGAAAAATGTCGTGTATGTGAGTGTGTGTGTGCGTGCGTGTCTGTGGGGAGTATAGCCCAAAAACGAAAAGTCCGTTAAAAACCAAACTTGGTATTTAGGTTTGGTATCTTCCAAGGATGCGACACCAAACTTTTCAAGAAAATCCCCTCACTCAAAATACCCTTTACATGCAACTTTTTTCGAAAATTTTTATTTTCCCAAAAATGGCTTTAACGATTTTGATTAAAGTGGCATATATTAAAGATATTTACACGACAAATAAAATGTATATCTTGAACTTTCTGGGAATAGCTTCTGAAGACTACTTTATTCTGAATGAATTTTACAGAATGTTGCGTAACTGCTGAACTGTATGAGATGGACAAAAACTTGCCTCACAGAAAATGTAGAGCACGTTAAAATTCACAATTTATGTTATAATCAGTTTTGTGGACTTGATCGTTTTTAAGATATTCCTTGTTTTTAGTTTCAGATTTGAAAAAACTTACACTTTTCTCATATAGGAATTTGTCAACTTGTGTCCAAACAAAGGAACATCAGTCACAAGCAACCAGGTTTTGACTATCATTTTAACCTTCGACTGTATAATAACCATCACCTACACGCCCGAAAAAATCCTTGGATTACGGAGATCGAATCACAGGCAAAAATGTCTGAGCTATTCTACTCAGTAAGCTTAATCCTTTGTTTCCACAAATAGAAAATATGATGTGGTCCATTCACATGACCTTCTCTACATCTCTGCAATAAATTATTGTTAGAAAGCTTATGCTTCCATTTATCTCATTCTAATCCAGAAAAAAATTAGCAGAGATAGTCTTATTACTTGATTCCTTGTAAGTAGAAGCGAAATAAGGGAGTACCATAGGTTAAAGTGATAGTCAAAAGCTGGTTGCTATGAGACTGATGTTCCTTTGTTTGTATGGACACGAGTTGACAAATTCCTGTATGAGAAAAGTATAAGTGTTTCAAGGTGAAAACAAAAACAAGGAATATACCAAAAAGGACTAACTCTACCAAAACATGTGTATAACATAAATTATTTTTTTAATGTGCTCTATATTTCTTGTGTGGTAAGTTTTACGGTTTAACAGCTAAGCAAAATTCCGTAAAATGAATCAAATATAAAGTAGTATTTAGAAACCATTCCAAGAAAATTCAAGGTATCCATTTTTGAGAAATTCAAAATTTTGGATAAAAGGTTGCATGTAAAGGGTAGTTTTGGGTGGAGGATTTTCTTGAAGATACCAAACTTAAATACCTAGTTTGGTTTTTAACGGTATTTTCGTTTTTGAGATATGCTGACTACAGATTCACAGTCTCACACACGGGCCTTTTTTCAAAAATACCTCGTTTTGGAGGCTCGAGGACCAAAAACATGCATTTCCGCTGAAGTCTCGGTATCGAATTTTTGGGTGCTATAAAATACCCTCTCTATACAAGGTACATAGTAGGTGTAGAGAAAGTAAAAATTAAAATAAAAAATCTCATGTGTACCATTCACATGACTTTCTCTATATCCAAACAACAAATTATTCTTAAAAATCTTATACTTCTATTTACTTTATGTTAATCAGAAAAAAATGAGCACAAATAGTCTTATTACTTGCTTCCTTGTAAGTAGAAGCGAAATAAGGGAGTACCATAGGTTAAAGTGATAGTCAAAAGCTGGTTTATATGTCAATGAAGTTCCTTTGTTTATATGGATAGGAGTTGACAAGTTCCTATATGAGAAAAGTATAAGTTTTTCATAGCAGAAACCAAAAATAAGGAGTGTCTCAAAAACGACGGACTCACGAAAAAAATGTATATAACATAATTTGTGTGTTTTAACGTCCTCTACATTTTTTGTGAAGTAAGATTTTGTCCATCTCTTACGGTTTAGCAGTTATTCAAAATTCAGTAAAATTCATCCAGAATAAAGTAATCTTCAGAGGCTATTCCCAGAAAATTCAAGATATACATTTTATTTGTCAGGTGAATATCTTTAATATACGAAATTTTAATCAAAGTCGTTAGGGCCATTTTTGAGAAAATCAAACTTTTCGAAAAAAGTTCTATGTAAAGGGTGTTTGGGGTGGGGGATTTTTCTCAAAATGTTCTTGTCGCATCCCTGGAAGATATTAAACTTGAGGACCAAGTTTGGTATTTTACCGACTTTTCGTTTTTGAGTTATCGTGTTGGATATTGGGGACCCTAAAACATATATTTCCGGTGAAATTTCGGTATCGAATTTTTGGGTGGAGTGCAATACCTTCTCTATACACTATGCACATAGTGCGTATAGAGAAATTATAAAAAGTTCTAACAACAATTGAAGGTACACTTAAAACCTTTTAACAATATTTTGTAGAAGAACGAGTAAGGTAAGTCATGTGAAAGCATACAATGGGGATGTTTAGGTTACTGGAAAGAAGTCTGTGAAGGTTTAAAAGTTTCAGTAAAGGAACAAATATAAGACTATTAGAAAGTCTGGGCGAGTTATTGAAGCTGAAACTAAGTTGGTCTCTTTAAATGCGGAAAAGGGAGGAATATCTTCTTTAGTTGGCAACGATGAAAATAAAAATATAATTCCTTCTATTTCTTAGAGATTTTCCCCTCCGGAAATATTACATTTTGGAGCTCCATCCGCGGGGCCATTAGAGCGGGGGGGGGGGGGAAGAGGTCATCTCTTTAGAAAACGTTTTATTTGTCTTGGACTCCTTCTGTGTTCTGAGGCGGTTTCTTTATAGAAGTGAATTTGTTGAACAAGCCGGGGTCTTTCATCTCCTCCTGATTCTGCTTCGATTGCGTCTCTTTTAATTGATATAGGTACTTCAAAACAATATCATTACTTATATATCTCATTTCACTCTTTATATATATGAAGTACGTTCAATAAATCGTTACAAAAAGATAGAAAAACAAATTATTTTGGTACGTTTTACTTTCTCTACACGTACTATGTTTTTAGAAAAATGTCCGCGCGCACGTGTATGTGTGTGTTTTTGGGCAGCATAGCTCAAAAACGGAAAGACCGTTAAATACCAAACTTGGTATATAAGTTTTGGCGAGCTTAAAGTTGGAACAGAATTACTCTACGCTTGCTGCACTTCTTCGCGCGTGGCATCCGTAAACATCAAGTTTGGGATCTGAAATGAGCTCAAAAACTACTCAATTACGCTCGGTCAAAGAAAAAAAAACAACCTTTTTTTGATCAATGTTTGTCTTGGATAGGTAGAGTCAGACTGAAAAATTTAATACCATAGCCGTGATTTGAACCACGGACTTTCCGATCTCTAGTCGGTTGCTCTATCACTGAGCTACCATGGCAACATGCTGGTATAGCATTGACTCTTTCAACTTACACACATGTTTCCCGGTAAACCACGAGATGACCTCAAATTATTTTGAGATGGCGAAAGATTCAATGCTATGCCGGCATGTTGTCATGGTAGCTCAGTGGCAGAGCAACCTGCTAGAGATCCGTGGTTCAAATCCCGGCTATGGCATTGAATTTTTCAGTCTGACTCTACCTATCCAACTCCTGTCCTTTACACGGCTTATGAGAAAAAACATGTAATGCAATGTTTATCTTAATTAGCATGAAGTAGATATAAGAATAAACTTCTGTAAGAACAGATAGAAAGACTTATGTAAATGGAACATATAAGATTCTTTCTTTTAAGAAAGGACAAATGCTTGATTGTTTGAGAAAATGTCATGAGCAGAGAATGAAGAAGTTTGAATTTAGTAACCGTCGTCTCTCACTAGATGGCAGTTAAAGTTTCAGCTTTATCCATCACGTGGTTTCCCTGCCATAGGCCATTAAATCAACAAATTGGTTGCTTGTTTACAAAGATGGAAAAAAATGAGTTTCGTGTGGTGATTAAACATTTCTATTTAAAAGACTTTAACACCGAAAGAGATAAAAGTCGAGTTGGATCAAGTTCATGGCACATCTGCTCCTGCGTTTGCAACAATTTACAATTAGATAAATGGATTTAAACGTGGTCGTGCATCCACAAATGATGAACATCGTTCCAGACGTCCAGTAGAAGTGACTTTCTTCGAAATGATTGACAAAATCTGGTTCTGAGTGATCGACGAATCAGACTTTGCGAAATAGTAGAGGTCACAGGCATATCACAAGGTATAGTGTTCTGAATTTTGTACCAAAAATTAGTCTGAGAAAGGTCTCGGCAAGATTGATGCCACATTTGCTCTCAATGGAGAGTAAAGGCAATCGTGTGATCGATTCGTAAGCTGGTTTGGTACTTTTCCGTCACAATCCTGACAAGTTTCTGCGTCGATACATAACTGTGGATGAAACATAAATACACTATTGCGCTCTAGAGACAAAAGTACAGTCAAAACAGTGGAAGAAGTGCAGACAAGATGGTGGGCTCTTCTTTTTGTGATGCACGCGGAATCATCTACATTGATTATTTGCAGAAAGGAGAGTATTATGCAGCGGTTGACCGGAGAAATCAAGCTAAAAGAACAACCTAATCTGGTAAAGAAAAATATTCTCTTCCATCAAGACAATGCTAGGCTGCACACCTGAACAGTTTCGATGACGAAAATTGAAGATTTAAGTTTTGAATTACCACAACATCCACTGAATTCCCCAGATTTACTCTCAGTGGCTCTTTTTTTTTTTATTTCCAAACTTGAAAAATTGGCTTGGCGGAAACAATTCACATCTAACGAAGAGGTCATCTCCCCAAAAGATACATATTTTTAAAGTCTTCCGAAATCCTACTTTTGGAAGGCTTAAAGCACTTGAAGCGCCCTGGGAAGAGTGTATGAAACTAAAAGGAGATTTTGCTGATAATTCTTATCTGTTCCTTCACACAACTTTCTCTACATTTCTGCAACAAATTATTGTTAAAAACCTTAAGCTTCTATTTACTTCATGCTAATTGAGGAAAAAAAAAAAAAAAGGTGAATTAGTCTTATTACTTGCTTCCTTGTAAGTAGAAGCTAAATAAGGGAGTAGCATAGATTAAAGTGAAAGTCAAAAGCTGGTTGCTATGTGACTGAATTTCCTTTCTTTGTATGGACAGCAGTTGAGAAATTCCTGTATGAGAAAAGTATACGTAAGTTTTTCAAAGCTGAACCAAAAACAAGCAACATCTATAAAATGATCAACTCCACGAAAAAATGTATATAACATAACTTGTGTGTTTTAACGTGCTGTACATTTTTTGTGTGGTAAGTTTTTGTCTGACTGTTACGGTTCACCATTTATGCAAAATTCAATAAAAATCATCCAGAATAAAGAGGTATTTGAACGCTATTCCTAGAAAATTCAAGATATACATTTTATTTGCTGGGTAAATATCTTTCATATAAGAGATTTTAATTAAGGTCGTTACAACCATTTTCAAGAAAATCAAATTTTCGAAAAAAGTTCCAAGTAAACGGTAGTTTGGGGTGTTTAAGGTATTTTCGTTTATTAGCTTTGCTGTCCACAGACACACAAACCCACACATGGATCTTTTTGTAAAAATGCTATTTTTGGATTCAGGGGGATTAAAACATATATTTCCTGTCAAATCTCGGTATCGAATTTTTGGGTGGAATGCAATACCTTCTCTATACATTATGTACACAGTACGTGTAGAGAAAGTAATTAGCAGAAATAGTCTTAATACTTGCCTCCTTGTAAGTAGAAGCGAAATAAGAGAGTACCATAGGTTAAAGTGATAGTCGAAAGCTGGTTGCTATGTGAATTCCTTTGTTTGAAATTCCTGTATGAGAAAAGTATAAGTTTTTCAAAGCTGAAACCAAAGACAAGAAATATCTCAAAAAACGATAAACCGCATGAAAAGAATGTATATAACATAAATTTTGTGTTTTAATGTGGTCTAGATTTTGTTTCTGCTAAGTTTTTGTTCATCTCTTACGGTGTGGCAGTTTTGCAAAATTTCGTAAAATCCATCCAGAATAAAGTAGTCTTCAGAGGCTATTCCCAGAAAATTAAATATATACATACTATTTGTCAGGTAAATATATTAAATATGCGATATTTTAAAGAAAAGTATTAGCCATTTTTGAGAAAATCAAAAGCTTCGAAAAAAGTTCCATATAAAGTATAGTTGAGGTGGGGGATTTTCTTGAAAATCTTTGTGTCGCATTCTTACAAGATGCCAAACTTAAATACCAAGTTTGGTATTTTACAGTGTTTTCGACTTTGAGTTATGCTACACACCCCCCACACACACACACACAGACAAACACTCATACGCACACACACGGACCTTTTTCCAGAAATGCTTTTTTTTTTTTTTTTTTTTTTTTTTTTTTTTTTTTTAATTCAGGTGGCACAGATATGTATTTCCGGTGAAATCTCAGTAACGAATTTTTGGGTGCATTACAATACCTTCTCTATACACTATGTGCACAGAAGTGTAGAGAAAGTAAGAATGTTCTCGCCAGCGCGCGCGTGTGTGATCACGATAGCTTAAAAACGAAGAGACCGTTAAATACCTAACTTGGTATTTAAGTTTAGTATCTTCCAAGGGTGCGACACGAAGATTTCCAAGAAAATCTCCCCAACTCTAAACATCACATGGACAATTTTTTGAAAACTTTGATTTTCTCAAAAATGGCTCTAAAGATTTTGATTAAAATCTCTTGTATTAAAACAGTTTACTTGCCAAATAAAGTATATGTCTCTAATTTTATGGGAACAGCCTCTGAAGACTACTTTATTCTGGATGATTTGTACGAAATTTTGCATAAATGGTAAACTGTAAGAAATGGACAAAAACTTGCTACACAAAAAATATAGATCACATAAAAACACACAAATTATGTCATATACTTTTTTCGTGGAGTTGATCGTTTTCAAGATATTCCTTGTTTTTGGTTTCAGCTTTAAAAGCAATACTTTTCTCATACAGGAATTTGTCAACTCCTATCCATAGAAACAAAGGAACTTCAGTCACATAGCAACCAGCTTTTGACTCTTACTTTGACCTATGGATGCAAGTAATAAGACTATTTCTGCTAATTTTTATCGACTAGAATCAAGTTAATAGAAAAAAAAATCTTATGTGTTTCCGTTCACATGACTTTCTCTACATCTCTGCAACAAATTATTCCATTTACTTCATCTAATCGAGAAAAAATTACCAGAAATAGTCTTATTACTTACTTCCTTGTTAGTAGAAGCGAAATAAGGGACTACCATTGGTTAAAGTGACAGTCAAAACCTGGTTGCTATGTAACTGAAGTTTCTTTGTTTGTATAGACTCGAGTTCACAAAGTCCTGTATTAGAAAAGTATAAGTCTTTTATAGCTGAAACCAAAAACAAGGAATATCTAAAAAAAACAAAAAAACAATCAACTCCACGTAAAAAATGTATGTAACATAAAGTGTGTGTTTTAAGGTCCTCTACATTTGTTGTGTTGTAAATTTTTATCCATCTCTTACGGTTTAGCAGTTATGCAAAATTCCGTAAAATTGACCCAGAATAAAGTAGTCTTCAGAGGCTATTCCCAGAAAATTCAAAATATATTTTATTTGTTAGGTAAATATCTTTAATATAATACATTTTAATCAAAATCGTTAGAGCCATTTTTTAGAAAATCAAAATTTTCGAAAAAAGTTCCATGTAAAGGGTAGTTTGGGGTGGGGGATTTTTCTCAAAGTCTTCGTGTCGCATCCCTGGAAGATACTAAACTTAAATACTAAGTTTGGTATTTTACCGACTTTTCGTTTTTGAGTTATCGTGTTCACAGACAACATGGACACACGGACACACTAACACACGGTCACACACACACACACACACATATACACGGATCTTTTACTGAGAAATACTTTTTTTTGGATCCAGGGGATCCTAAAATATATATTTCCGATGAAATCTCCGTATCGAATTTTTGGTGGAGTGCAATACCTTCTCTATCCACTAAGTACATAGTGCGAATAGAGAAAGTAATAAGCTTTTTAACAATAGCGTGTTGTAGAGATGTAGAGAAAGTCACGTGACCACATAAGATATTTTGTATTCAGTGGTCCTCTGAACGTGTATTCTTTGTGAGCATTTTGGTAGAATACAGTACCTTCTGTAGCTACTCTGTACGTTGTACTGACACACTAGAGAAGGTAAAAGTATTGTCCAGCTACTCTGTACGTTGTACTGTCGTACTAGAGAAGGTAAAAGTATTGTCCAGCTACTCTGTACGTTGTACTGACGCACTAGAGAAGGTAAAAGTATTGTCCAGCTACTCTGTACGTTGTACTGTCGTACTAGAGAAGGTAAAAGTATTGTCTAGGTACTATGTACGTTGTACTGACGCACTAGAGAAGGTTAAATGTATTTTCTAGTGCTGCTATGTGTATTAAAGAATATTAAACTGATATTATAATCACATGGGACTTTTTCTTTACGGTGCCATTAACCGCTTGTATTTAATTTTATGCATCTGGATTTTCAAAGTCACTAATTGTTGTAAAACAGTTTCTCTACAGAACATGTTTCTGGAGGCGCACTTACAATATTTACAGGCAATGCCCTGTTTTATTTCAGATTATGTAGACACACCAACATTTTTTTATGATTTGTTGCAACCCGAGCTAGAATTTGTGTCGTTTGATTCTTTTTAATTAAACGGACGCCGCGGGGCAGAAAACATGAAATAATAAGCCGAGGGGAATGATGACGTGGTGCAAAACTTAGAGCAGTGAAACAAAAGACAATAAACAGACAAGCTGTCTCGTTATTAAAAAGCCCAGCTTCCTCTGTTTGCAATGCCAAACACGCGTGATTGTGTTTTGTTCACGTGACTGCAGGCAAACAGACAAATCTTACCTCTCTGTATCAAACTTTATGGTTATAAACGTACATGGCTTTATTTCCATTCTCTCACGATATTTAACAAAGGAAATACGAGACACAACAAAATCTAACGCATAGATCTAAAATTTTGGCATATATATCACATTTTGTAGACACGCGTAAAATCACACGCCCTTTAAAGGCAATGATACACAAGGCTTTCAATAAATTATTGGGAAAATGTAGAAAACAAATTATTTTTCGTACATTTTTCTTACTTTCTCTACACGTACTACGTATACAGTGTATAGAGAAAGTATTGCATTTCACCCAAAAATTCGATACCGGGATTTCACCGGAAATACTTGTTTTGGGTAACACTGAGTCGAAAAATCTGATGTTTTCCATTCACATGACTTTCTCTACATTTCCGCAACAAATTATTCTTAATAAGCTTATGAGTCTATTTACTTCGCTCAAATCGAGAAACAAATAGCAGAAATAGTCTTAATACTTGCTTCCTTGTAAGTAGAAGCGAAATAAGGGAGTACCATAGGTTAAAGTGATAGTCAAAAGCTGGTTGCTATGTGACTGAAGTTCCTTTATTTGTATGGACAGGAGTTGACAAATTCCTATAAGAGAAAAGTCTAAGTTTTTCAAAGCGGAAACCAAAAGCAAGGAATATCTCAAAAGCGATCAACTCCACGAAAAAAAAGTAAAGGGATCTATATTTTTTGTGTGGTAAGTTTTTGTCCATCTCTTATGGGTTTCCAGTTATGCAAAACGCAGTAAAATATACCCAGAATAAAGTAGTCTTCAGGGGCCATTCCCAGCAAATTTAAGATTTAACAGTCTTTTCGTTTTTGAGCTATGCTGTACACACTTGGACTTCTTTAATTTTTACTTTCTCTACACGGACTATGTACATAGTGTATAGAGAAAGTGTTGTATTGCACCCATTCTCGATACCGAGATTTCAAAGAAAATATATTTTTTGAGACTCACTGAATCCAAAAAAAGCATTTTTAGAAAAATGTCCGTGTGTGTGTGTCTGTCTGTGCGCAGCATAGCTCAAAAACGAAAAGACCGTTGAATACCAAACTTTGTATTTAAGTTTGGTATCTTCCAGGATGCGTCACGATTTTCAAGAAAATCCCCCAAACCCCAACTACCCTTTACATGAAACTTTTTTTGAAACTTTTTATTTTCTCAAAATCGGCTCTAACGACTTTGATTAAAATATTGTATATTAAAGATATTTACCTGAAAATTAAAATGTATATCCTGAACTTTCTGTGAATAGCCTCTGAAGACTACTTTACTCTGAATGAATTTTACGGAATTTTGCATAATTGCTAAACCGTAAGAGCTAGACAAAAACTTACCTCACAAAAGATGTAGAGCATATTAAAACACACATTTTTTTCTTGGAGTTGATCGTTTTTGAGAAATTCCTGGTTTTTTGGTTTTAGATTTAAAAAACTTAAACTTTTCTCATACAGGAATTTGTCAACTCCTGTCCATACAAACAAAGGAACTTCAGTCACATAGCAACAAGCTTTTGACTATCACTTTAACCTATGTTACTCCCTTATTTCGCCTCTACTTACAAGGAAGCAAGTAATAGGACTATTTCTGCTAATTTTTTCTCGATTAGCATGAAGTAAATAGAAGCTTAAGCTATTTAACAATAATTTGTTGCAGAAGTGTAGAGAAAGTCATATGAATGGAACATATCAGGTTTTTTTTTTTGCTTTCAGGATACCTAAAAGCATCCATTTCCGGTGAACTCTCGATACTGAAATTTAAGGTGGAATACAATACGTTCTCTATCTGCTATGAACATTGTACATACGTGCTAGAGAAGGTAAAATGGTATCTTCGTTCACAAGACCGTTATTTATTGAATCTCTCTCTTGCGGTATGGTTATAAACACTTTATATATCTTTTTGTAATTAACAATTTAGAATAAAACGAAATGACGACCCTCTCAGAATCTTCCCCCCACCCCCAGCACCTGGCCCAGACAGAAATCAAGAAGGGACTACACCCTAAAAGTTTCCTCAGAGGTAGTGGAGGGTGTTTGCAGACCTGCAGTTATTAAAAAATTCTCTTCTGGGGAAACAACGTCACACAAGAATTTTCAATTTTCCTGCTAAAATAAAGGAGAAAATATCTGTTTTGTTGTATTCACATTACCTTCTCTATCCATTCTACAAACTACTCTTACAAAAGATGGCTATTGTATCTACTTCATTCTAATAAAAAATCTGAAGTTTTCCATTCACAGACTTTCTCCACATCACTGAAACACATTATTATATTCTTCTACAGGGTGATTTATATAGAGCTGACACATTTCTTTCTTTAATTGTTTCAAAACGTGTTATGCTAGCAACAACTTATTGTACCTAAATTGTAGAGGAATTTTGGGAGATTATTTACCTCTATAGCAAATGTTGAACATGTCCTCCATCCTGCATAAGACACAACTCAACACGTCGTACTGGCCACTCGTTGGAGGACTCTGTTGTAAATAGCTTGAATCTCCTTTGTCATGTTGTGCTTCAGATCGTCCAATGTCTGGGGACGTGTGGCGTAAACCGTGCCTTTTAAGGAACCCCATAGAAAGAAATCCGGCGATGTCAAATCCGGAGATCTCGGTGGCCACAGGTTCCCGGTCGTCAAAGAAACTTGCAATTAGGTTCATGGTTTAATTTCATGTATGGCATGTAGCGCCATCTTGCTGAAAATATCCTTGACTCAGATCTACATCGTACTGCATTTTCACGTTGACAAAGTGTCGAATCAGCTGCCAATAATGCAATTAGGAATAAACCATAAACATTTGCTCATCTAGTGACAAGGAATCTAAACTCCAGTACATTCTGCTTAATTTGGTGCTAAAATTGGGTCACTGAAAGAATTTCCAACGGAATAATTAAAGAAAGAAATGTTCTACATAAATCACTCTGTATATCCTTATGATAATCGAGATAAACATTAGCAGAAGTTGTCTTAATTCTTGCTTCCTGGTCAGTAGAAGCAAAACAAGGGAACACACTAGGTTAAAACGCTTGGCTGAAATCCGTTTCTATGCATGGCTAGGAGAAAAGTGTTTTAAATTGGAAACAAATAACTAGGAATATATAAGAAATGGCCAGTTCTACGAATAAAACGTATATGACATAAATTGTGTGTTTTAATAAGATCTACATTATTTATGTAGTAAGTTTTTGTCTACGGTTTACAAATTCAGCAAAATTCATCCTGAATAGATGACTTTAGGGACTATTCCTGGAAAATGCAACATGTACATTTTATTTGTCAGGTAAATATCTTTAATATACGGTATTTTAATCAAAATCGTTAGAGCTATTTTTGAGAAAATCAAAATTTTCGAATTTTTTTCCATCTAAAGGGTAGTTTGCGACGGGGGAAATTTTTCCCAAAAGATTCGTGTCGTAACCTTGGAAGATACCGAACTTAAATACCAAGCTTGGTACTTTACCGACTTTTCGTTTTTGACTTATCGTGTTCATAGACACACGGACACACACACGGACCTTTTTCCAATTATGTCTTTTACCCTAAAACGAATATTTCCGGTGAAATCTCGATATTGAATTTTTGGGTGGAATACAATATCTTCTCTATACATTATGCACATAGTACGAGTAGAGAAAGTAAAAGCATTAACAGAAACGGTCTTATTACTTAGTTCCTTATATGTAGAAGGGAAATAAGGGAATACACCAGGATAAACCGCTGGTTGCTATTGAAATTCTTCTCTCCTTCTATGACCAGAGTAACACAAGAGAGATAACGAAACGGCTGAAGACTTCCGTTTCAGAAAAGTTTTTAAGACAGAAACTGTCATCTCTACAACAATACTAAAATAATAATAATAATGTCATACATATGTTTACATAGTTACTTTACATAACACATGGAGTTTAGGTAGAGAAGATATTGCACTACAGGGTCTCTTGTATGTATACAAAAATCTGATGTGTTGAATTATATGACTTTCTGTGCCTAATATCGGACCGCGCGGTGGCCGACTCTCACCTAGACGGCCTGGGTTCGATCCCAAGCGACGTCATGTGGGATTTGTGATGGGAAAAGCGGCGCATGGGCGGGTTTTCTCCAGGTTCTCCGGTTTCCCCATCCATCGCATTCCACCGGTGCTCCATCTTCCTCCAGTGTCATCGCCTGCGGTGCCACAAGTAGTTAAAGCGGGCGTTAAACACTACAAAAAATTCTTGTAAAAGATTGTTCTATCTACAAGTCGCCCTCCGTGGTGTAATGGTTACCATGCTAACTTCAAACTCGGGGGAGGACGATGGGTTTTTTCGGGTGTTGGTCCCATGTCGTAGATTTACGGTACGTAAAAAAAACTCAAGCCTGATAAAGAGTCCTATGAGCAAAATTAAGCGTCTTCATGTCCAGTACAGAATGGGACGCTGAGAACCACAGCAGTTAAAGAGCGTCCATAAATAAAACTGCATCTTTTTCTATCTACAACATGCTAAAGAAATAAACATTAACACAATCGGTCTTATTGCTTAGTTCCTTGTAAGCAGAAGGCAAAGATACCAGGCTAAAACTATAGTCAATTCGGTATATGAACAACTGAAGTTCGGTTCGCTTTGCATTTCCAGAAAAACAAAAGAGAGAAGAAACGAAAAGTGACAACGTTTGAGATATTGCATAATTTAAGATTTAAACCAATAAAAAAGATATCTCGGAAACGGTCAACTCTGCAACAAAAATGTATATGACATAAATTTTGTGTTTTAACGAGATTTACATTTTGGCCGTTGTAAGCTTTGGTATAAGTGTTACCGTTTACCAGTTAAGAAAAATTCAGTGAAAATCATCCAGTATGAACAGCTAATTCGAGGCTATTCCTAGGTAATTTAAAATATATATATTAGTTGCCTAGGAAGTATCTTGAATATAGTGCAATTATTTGAAATCATTACAGCCATTCTGATAAAACCAATATTTTCGATAATTTTTCTTGTAAAGGGCAGTTTGCTCTGGGGGATATCCCATAATACCTTCCTGTGGCATCCCTGGAAGATACTTAACTTAAATACAAGGTTGGTATTTCACCGAATTTTCGTTTGTGAGTTATCGTGTTCACAGACACACGGACACATACTCACGCTGATATTTTTCTGAAGATATTTTTACTTTCTCTACGCGTAATATGTATATAGTGTATAGAGAAGGTATTGTACTCCACCCAAAAATTTGATACCGGCATTTACCGGAAATACATGTTTTCAGGTGCGTGCGTGTGTGCACCTGTGGACAGCATAGCTAAAAAAAGAACAGTCTGTTAAATACCAAACTTGATATTCAAATTTAGTATCTTCCAAGGATCCTACACGAAGATTTTCAAGCAAATCCCCCCAACCTACTAACCTTTACATGGAAAAAATTTCGAAAAATTTGATTGTTCTCAAAAATGTCTCTAACGATTTTGATTGAAACATCGTATATTATAGATATTTACCTGAAAAATAAAATGTATATCTTGAATTTTCTGGGAATAGCCTGTGAAGACTACTTTAATCTAGATGAATTTTACGGAATTTTGCATAACTGCTAAACCGTAATGGATAGACAAAACCTTGCTGTACAAAAAATGAAGAGCACGTTAAAACACACAATTTATGTTATTTACATTTTTTTCGTGGAGTTGATCGTTTTTGAGATATTCCTTATTATAGGTTTCAGCTTTGAAAAACTTTTAATTTTCTCATACAGGAATTTGTCAACTCGTGTCCATACAAACAAAGGAACTTCAGTCACATAGGAACCAGCTTTAGACTATCACTTTGAGGAAGCAAGTAATAACACAATTTCTGCTAATTTTTTCTCGAGTAGCATGAAGTAAATAGAAGCATACGCTTTTTAACAATAATTTGTTGCAGAGATGTAGAGAAAGTCATGTGAATGGAACACATCAGACTTTTTTTTATACTAATGGGGTCTCAAAACATGTATTTCCGGTGTTATCTCGATATCGAATTTTCGGATAGAATATCCTACTTTCTCTATCCGGTATGTAAACTGTACTCGTATTCTAGAGACAGTAAAAATAGTTGTAGAGAAAGGAGTTATTAATATCTGTTTATTTAACCTGTAATGAACCTGCTTTAGGCAGGGCGAACGAAGCGCCAATAGTTCTTCATTCCACCGCTTGTATGGTCACAAAAGAAAATGAGTTTCCTTTCTAATTTGGTTTTTAATTTTGTTTTGAGCTAACTCGGGGATATTTCATTTTTCTACGCGTACCAATAACACAAAGAAATAAGTGCCTTGCCCGTATAGAGGAGCGGCACAAGAAAGTGCAAATATTTGCCGGTAGAGCGCAGGTGGGAACAATGGAGCTCATTTGACGGCGATTAAATATTCGCTGGAAAGGAGGCCATGCCTTTTCATTAGGATAACGTTTTTTTCATTAGAGTAGGTTGGCAGGTCCGAGATTACCGTACTCAAACAAGAACCGCTTAAGGGCATTATAGCCCCAAATTATCTTTATAAATTATTCGCTATATATTTCACTGCTCCATCTTTGGGAATGAGGTTGATATATAACACGAAAAATCTAATGTAACAGATTATTGTTAATAAGCTTATCACTTCCTCTACACGTACTATGTGCATAGTGTATAGAGAGGGTATTACACTCCACTAAAAAAATCGATACCGGAAATATGTGTTTTAGGGTCCCCTGTATCCAAAAAAAAGTATTTTCAGAGAAAGGTCCGTGTGTGTCTATGTGTCAGTGTATTAGGTACCTGTGAACACGATAACTCAAAAACGAAAAGTCGGTAAAATACCAAACTTGGTATTTAAGTTTAGTATCTTCTAGGGATGCGACACGAAGATTTTGAGAAAAATCCTCCCATCCCAAACTACTCTTTATATGGAAATTTTTTCGAAAATTTTGATTTTCTAGAAAATGGCTCTAACGATTTTGATTAAAATCTCCTATATTTAAGATATTTACATGCCAAATAAAATATATATTTTTAATTTTCTGGGAATAGCCTCTGAAGACTACTTTATTTTGAGTGAATTTCATAGAACTTTGTATAACTGCTAAATCGTAAGATAGATAACAAATTACCACGCAAAAAGTGTAGAGCACGTTAAAACACACAATTTATATTATATACATTTTTTTCGTGGAGTAGATTTTTTTTATATATTTTTTGTTTCAGCTTTAAAAACTTATACATTTCCCATACAGGAGTTTCTGAACTAGTGTCCATACAAATAAAGGAACTTCAGTCACATAGCAACCAGCTTTTGACTATCACTTTAACCTATGGTACTCCTTTATTTTGCTTCTACTTACAAGGAAGCAAGTATGAAGAATATTTCTGCTAATTTTTACTGGATTTGCATGAAGTAAATACATGCACACGCTGTCTAACAATAATTTGTTGCAGAGAAGCAGAGAAAGTCATGTGAATGGAACACATCTAGTTCATGCTAATCAAGATAAACAATAGCAGTAGAAGGGAAATAAGAGAATACACTAGGCTAATCCGACAGTCAATTGTTTTAAATTCTGGTTACTATGGGATTAAAATCCATTTCTTTGCGTGGCCAGGAGTTGCCAAGTTGGGAAAAGATTTAAAACTGAAACCAATAACAAGAAATATCTCGAAAACGGTCAACAACACGAAAAAACATATGGGACGTAAATTGTATGTTTTATCGGGTTCTATATTTTCTGTGTGGTAAGTTTAGTCTACCTCTTACGGGTTAGCAGTTATGCACAATTCCGTAAACTCATCCAGAATAAAGTAGTCTTCAGAGGCTACTCCTTGAAAATTCGAGATATACATTTTATTTGTCAGCTAAATATCTTTAATATACAGTATTTTAATCAAAATCTTTAGAGCTATTTTTGAGAATCAAAATCCTCGAAAAAAGTTCCAAGTAAAGGGTAGTTGGGGTGGGGGAATTTGTCTGAAAATCTTCGTTTCGCATCCTTGGAAGATACTGAACTTAAATACCAAGTTTGGTATTCAATGGACTTTTCGTTTTTGAGCTATGCTGTCCACAAACACTCACACACACACACACATGGACCTTTTTCCATAAATTATTATTATTTTTTTTTTTTTTGGATTCAGGGGCTCCCAAGACATGTATTTCGGGTGAAATTTCGCTAATGAATTTTTGGGTGCAATACAATACCTTCTCTATATACAATGTACATAGCACGTATAGAGAAAGTAAAACCGTGTTTTGACAAGTATCAGTGTGTGGGTGGAAAAATTTCGAAAATTTTGATTTTCTCAAAAAAAACGGTTCTAACGATTTTGATTAAAATCTCTTATGTTTAAGATATTTACATGCCAAATAAAATGTATATCTTGAATTTTCTGGGAACAGCCTCTAAAGACCTCCTTATTCTGGACGAAATCTATTGTATTTTGCATAACTGGTAAACCTAAGAAATAGACAAAAACCTAATAAACAGAACGTGTAGTGCTCGTTAAAACACATAATTTATGTTATATACTTTTTTTTTCGTTTGATTGACCCTTTCTGAGATATTCCTTGTTATTGGTATCAACTTTAAAATACTTACTTTTCTCATACGGGAACTTGTCAACTCCTGTCCATACAAAGGAACTTCAGTCACATAGCAACCAGCTTTTGACTATCACTTTAACCTATGGTACTCTCTTATTTCCCTTCTACTTACAAGGAAGCAGGTAATAAGACTATTTCTGGAATTTTTTCTCAATTAGCATGAAGTAAACAGAAGAATAAGCTTTTTAACAACAATTTGTTGCAGAGATTAAGAGAAAGTCAAGTGAATGGAATACATGAGACTTTTTTGGGTGCATTACAATACCTTCTCTATACACTCTGCACATATTACGTGTAGAGAAAGTAAAAATGTGGATCTCGTTAAAACACACAATTTATGTCGTATACATTTTTTCGTGGAATTGACCATTTCCGAGATATTTTTTGTTATTTGGTGTCAGTTTTTGAATACTTGACGGGAATTTGTGAGACGTTGGCCAACAAGCAGGAAGTTGGGTTACGTTAATGATAAAAAGATACGGATGACACTGTTGATATGAAGCGCTTCCGTCTGGCTGTTTGCGAGCGTGTGACCTTATCTCGCCTAACACCTAGGTAAGACTAGTCGGTGTCGTTTCAAAGAAAATGTAGAAGTTGAACTTTTAGTACCCAAAAATTCCATACCAAGATTTGTCCATGTGTGTGTGTCTCTTTGCGCAGCATAGCTCAAAAACGAAAAGTCTGTTAAAAACCAAACTTAGAATTTTAGTTTGGTATCCTCCAAAGATACGACACGAAGATTTTCAAGAAAATCCTCCCACATGCAAGTACCCTTTACATGGAACTTTTTTCGAGAATTTTAATTCTCCTAAAAATGCCTCTAAATATTTTGATTAAAATAATTTATATTAAAGATATCTACTTGACAAATAAAATGTATATCTTGAATTTTCTGGGAATGGCCTCTGGAGACTACTTTATTCTGGACGAATTTTACGGAATTTTTCATAACTGCTAAACCGTAAGAGATGGAAAGAAACTTTCCACCACACAAAAATGTAGAACACATTAAAACACACAATTTATGTAACATACATTTTTTTGTGGAGTTGATCGTTTTTTAGATATTGCTTGTTTTTAGTTTCAGCTTTGAAAACTTATGCTTTCCTCATACAGGAATTTGTCAACTCCTGTCCATACAAACAAAGAAACTTCTGCTAATGTTTATCATTAAGAAGGTAGGTATATAAGATCTTGTTATAGCGCTGCAGAGAAAGTAATATGAATGGAACATGATATTTTTAGCTGTACGAAATGGTGCAGATGTCCTAGAGAGACGGTTTATGCTAATTAAAAGCAATAAACACGGAGTCCTAAGTCGTGGCGTGTAATCCTGTGCAAGGCCTCTTGAAGCCAATCTGCTCGCAGTTCAAAGCCACCTCTATGCACAAAGCTATATTAAATTCGGCGTCAAACAGCTCGTTACTGGAACAATGGAAGCCATCTTGATTCCGATACTACCAACACTCCCGGAGATTGATGTTGGAGGAAATCTGATTCTCCGGCGGGAGGTTGGAAATCATGATGGTCCAGTGTAATTAGAGTCAGCAACAGGCTTCTCAAGGGCAGGGGGGGGAGGTTTGTATAGCGCTACGGAGGAAATTTGATTCACTAGCTGCAGCATGCAATTGTTACACAACCTGCTTCATGCAATGGCACAAATAAAAAATATATCTGTTCAATTCACTTGAGTTTCTCTACATCTCTGCAACAAATTATTGTTAAACAGCTTATGCTGCTATTTATTTCTTGCTAATCGAGAACAAGTTAGCAGAAATAGTCTTCCATTCAAGTAGAAGCGAAATAAGGGAGTACCATAGGTTAAAGTGATAGTCAAAAGCTGGTTCTTTTGTTTGTATGGACACGAGCTGACAAATTCCTGTACGAGAAAAGTATACATTTTTCAAAGCTGAAACCAATAACAAGGAATAAATAAAAAACAATCAACTCCACGAAAAAAATGTAAACTACTCAAGTTGTGTATTTTAACGTGTTCTACATTTTTTGAGTGGTAACTTTTAGTTCATGTTTTACGGTTTAGCAGTTATGCAAAATTCCGTAAAATTCATTCAGTATAAAGTAGTCTTCAGAGACTATTCCCAGAAAATTCAAGATATGCATTTTTTTGTCAGGCAATTTAATATATGATATTTTAATCAAAATTGATAGTTATTAAAAATTTAAAAAAAAATCGAAAAAAAGTTTCATGTAAAGGGTAGTTTGGGGTGGGGGGATTTTTCTCAAAATGTTCGGGTAGCATTTCTGAAAGATACTAAATTTAAATACCAAGTTTGGTATTTTACCGACTTTTCGTTTTTGAGTTATCGCGTTCACGGACACACACACAGACACACAGGGGCCTTTTTCTGAAAATGCTGTTTTTGGTTACAGGGGACCCTAAAACATATATTTCCGGTGAAACCTCGGTATGGAATTTTTGGGCGGAGTGCAATATCTTCTCTATACACTACGTACATAGTACATGTCGAGAAAATAATAAAGTTGTTGAATCCATTCTAATTAGGACAATGCATATAAAAATCTAAAGTGACACAACTTTCTTTACATTTCTGCAACAATTTATACTTTCGTCAAATAAGAGATCATTATTGTTGTTTTGATCCTGATCGTGCAAAGAGTACACAAGTTTAAAGCAGTTGCATAGCATCAAGCTCATAAAAGATCTGACTATCACTTTATCTTAGTCCATGCAAATACTCCGTAAGGAAATACCTAATAAAACAATTTCTGCATACGAGAATCGCTATTGTAAGTGTAATTTTTTCGGAATATGTAGAGAAACTCATGTGAGTGTAACACATAAGATGTTTTGTTTTTTCTATGTGAGCATTTTCACGATAAAATACAAATACGCTAAGAAAATGTGTTGTATAGTTTAGCTTATTATATGTAGCTATTATTATTTATTATTTAACTGTTTTATTATTTTTCTGATTACAGGTTAGTTCCTCCAAGTGAAGAATTCTTTCCAGAAGTTATAAAATATTGACCACGTTGGTGAGAGAGCTTACATGTTTCATAATTTAAACATAACTTATTTAATTAAGTAGATATAAATTATAGGTAGAAATATTTGATTAAAGTTTGCAACTTCAACCAATTTTAATGATCATATCGTATTCATTCCCTAACTATTAGTCAGAAATATATCATTTGTTTGTTTTTGTGTACACTTTTAGGGCCATACAAAATTTATTTTGTATTTAGTTGTGAAATTGGCGTAATCAGTTGCAAGTAAATCAATTCAGGTTTTTCTGTTTTGCCGGGAGCATTCTTATCATAAGTAATATAACGAGATTTTCAAATTTTATCTAGAGAAATGATTTTTCAAAATTGCTTTATTTTTGTAGTTTTTTTCTCTTTTTATTGTTATAAATGTTATAATCTGTTACAATTTGTTCTCATAGCTTAATTTTATATAACTATTATAACGTATGGTAAAATATGTTTTTTGTAATACTCACTTATAACATTTTTTGTTAAAAACTTCCAAATTTATATTGTTCTGTGTCACTTGGCAAAGTCATTTAGAGCCAGACTCATAAAAACAATAAGACTATTTCATGAATAAAACGGCAATGATCAGCCTAGATGGACACGAACAATAATATTGCTGAAGTTCCATTTGTTTTGACGTATATCTGCACCAGAATCTGCAACTTGATGTCCATATCTTAAATTTCAGATCTCTTTGCACTGCTATTTTGGCTTATTAAATCATGATTGCCATTAATATGTCTATTGGAACTTCCGCCACTAATATTTAGAGAGAAAACAAATGCACATGGATGCGATAAAAATGATTAAAATGCAGAGGTAATGAGTTCCGATTGGTTGGAATTTTACGCGCCAATGTACTGGATTGGCCACGATCACGTGTCATGAACCAAATAGTCCACGTAAGCCTTGAGATACCTCAAGACATATAGACACTGTTATTGCTATCTAATTATACGAGAGTTGAACGCAACGTAATGCCATTGGTATGCGGCAGGTACTGGCTTGTTCCGTAGCCTCTTCTCTACAGCTCCAGTTGGCGGGAAGCCTTAGCACTCAACGGTTGTGTTGTTACAGTGTAAAGTATGGAACCCTGCGCAGACGGTCAGTCAACGTGCAGTCATTGAATTCTTGCGAGCAGAAGGTGTCAGCCCAAAGGAGATTCATCAGAGAATGAAAGCAGTTTATGGTGATTGTGAAACTCGGTGGTTGCTGTCACAGAACGTCCAACTCTTTGTTTGTCTCGCAAGTTAGATGTTCCCACCTCAACATCTTTAAACTTACTCGCTCAACGAGCACAGTACTCACATCAACACAATCAACATAAGTTCCACATTCTTAACAGAAACAGTTTTTCTTTGCAACTTTTGATCAGGTGTCAACATACGCGGCACCCATCTTGTACAAACCTTGTGAAAGCTGAAAATATTACTTAAAATATTACCTGCACGTTCTTTTGATGTGTTTACAGCCTCTGCTATCTCAAACAACTTTAATCTGTAGACTTCCAGTACTAAACGATGAATTTTTTCAATGATCTCTGGAGTTGTCACTTCTACGGGACGTCCAGAGCGAGGCTCATCACTAGTACTCGTTCGTCCCATTTTAAACTCTGCAACCCTCCTTGTAATCATTGAATTCTTGAGAGCAGAAGGTTTCACCCAAAAGGAGATTCATCAGAGAAAGAAAGCAGTTTATGGTGATTGTGTTGATGTGGGTATTGTTGTGCCAGTAAGTTTAAAGATGTTGAGGTCGGGACACCTGACTTACGTGACAAAGAGTTGGACGTCCTGTGACAGCAACCACCGAGTTTCACAAGCAAAATGTTGACCGATTGATTCAGGACGGTCGTCGTATCACTCAGAGAGAAATTGCAAGCACAACCGGAAATACAAGAGCGTGTGGGTCACATTATTGCTTTGCTTGGCTATCGGAAGATCTGTGCACGATGGGTACCCCGGATACTGACTCATGAAATGAAAGCCAGAGACTTGAAATTTGCTAGGAACTGCTCTTGCGTTACGAGAATGGAAGGGACGCCTTTCTCCATTCAATTGTGACAGCAGACGAAACGTCAGCCTAAAGAACATCGACACAAAGACTCGCCCCAGAAAAAGAAATTCAAGACGCAGCCCTCATCTGGAAAAATCATGGCCACAGTGTTCTGGGACGCAGATGAGGTTATCCATGTTGATTTCCTTGATCGTGGAACAACAAATTCAGAGCGTTACATTACAACGCTGAAACGACGGCTTACAAGGGTCCTGCAGCATGACAATACCAAACGACACACTCCACGTGCCACCACAGCAGAACTTCAGACACTGAATCTCACTACCACTGTACGCCATCTAGATTTAGCACCGTCTGACTTCCATCCGTTCCCGATAATGAGAGACGATCTGCGGGGACATCATTGTGCTTCTGATGAAGACGTTGAGAGACTGTGGTTGCGGAAACAGAGTGTCGACTTCTTCCGTGATGGCAGAAATGTATCCAATTGGCTGGTGATTATGTGGAAAAGTGAATATTGGTAATTAAATATCACAATCTATGGATTATTTCTGCCTATGATTTATTAAAATATTCCATCCAAACCCAATTAAGGATTGTGGAGGCAAAACTTGTCATTCAAATACACAACATGAGCTGCTGATAGTGTGTGTCATTGCTTCTAATGACATACAAGATCGTCAGAATAAACGGCTACTCTTTTAGCGGTCGCTGGGTCGAATCCGCGCGCTGTTTCCCGCGCCAAAGTTATGTCTGGCATCTTGGCAACACATTTCTGTGAGTGTCATCTGGTGTTACCGTGAAAAGTTAGACATTCCGGACCTAAATCTTCTCAGATATTTTGTCAATAGATCGTTATTCGTGTTACTTACAGTGACTCTAAATATCTGATGTGTTTCATTCACAGCTCAGTCGCAAAAAAAATCTGATGTGTACCATTCACATGACTTTCTCTATATCCCTGCAACAAATTATTCTTAAAACGCTTTTGCTTCTGTTTACTTCATTGCTAATCTAGAAAAATTAGCAGACATAGTCTTATTACTTTCTTCCTTGTAAGTAGAAAGGAAATAAGGGAGTACCATAGGTTAAAGCCATAGTCAAAAGCTGGTTAGTATGTGACTGAAGTTCCTTTGTTTGTATGGACATGAGTTAACAAATTCCTGTAAGAGAAAAGTTAAGATTTTCGACCCTGAAAAAAAAAAGAACAAGGAATATCTCAAAAACGATCAACTCCAAGAAAAAAAATGTGTACAACATAAATTGTGTGTTTTAATGTGCTCTACAGTTGTTGTGTGGTAAGTTTTTGTCTATCTCTTACGGTTTAGCAGTTATACAAAATTCCGGAAAATTTACTCAGAATAAAGTAGTCTTCAGAGACTATTCCCAGAAAATTCAAAATATACATTTTATTTGTCGGGTAATTATCTTTAATATACAATATTTTTATCAAAATCGTTAGAGCCATTTTTTAGAAAATCAAACTTTTCGAAAAAAGTTGCATGTAAGGGGTAGTTTGGGGTGGGGGATTTTTCTCAAAATCTTCGTGGCACATCCCTGGAAGATTCACAACTTAAATACCAGGTTTGGTATTTACCGACACACGGACACACACACGGACCTTTTTCTGAAAATAGTTTTTTTAGATAAAGGGGACCCTAAAACATATATTTCCGGTGAAATCTCGGTATCGAATTTTTACACTATACACTATGTACAAGTTCGTGTAGAGAAAGTAATTATTGTTAAAAAGTGTCTACCTCTTGCTAATCGAGATTATCAGAAATGCTTTCTTCTAAGTAGAAGGGAACTAAGTGACAGTGATAGTGAAATGTTTTGAAAGCTGGTTGCCATGTGGATGAAACCCGTTTCTATGCAGTTGACAAAGTCCGGTATGTAAAAACATATTTTAAAACTGAAACCAATAACAATAATTCAAAGTATAGAGCATAAATAGTGTGTTTTAACGAGATCTATATTTTTGTGTAGTAAGTTTTTATCTATTTCTTACAGTTTTTCAGTCAAAAAACAAAATGCAGCAAAATTCATCCTGAATGAAGAGGTCTTCAGAGGTTATTCCCAAAAAATTCAAGATATACATTTTATTTGTTATTTAAACATCTTAAGTATAAGAGATTTTAGTCAAAATGTGCCGCTGCAAGGATTAGCACCCGTGAAATACTCAAACGTGTACATACCTCTGAAAGTGCTTTGAGCGCCGGCTATGCTTGTCTCTGTAGAACACCGGTTGACTCTCTTCAGGGGGGGAAAAGAATAACTAAGGTATGTAACACGGGGTAGACTCAAGAAAAATAGAGGTACTTCACTTAATTTCACTAATTGAATTCTTTTATTGTTCGTTGTTGGTTGTTGAGGCACTAACTCTACGAGCGCCTCCCGACATAACAGTTCTTGAAGAAGTAGAAGAATTAATAACTAGTGCTGTTTTCTGCTATTTACTGAGTTCTTGTTTCGACGGTCTTCATTAATCCCTGCTTACTTTTCCGTTACGCGATAATCGACTCGTACGATAAGTATTACATCTCGCGTAATAAGATTACGCACCTAGGCACACACCTATCACAATCAGAATCACCTAAAGCATCAAAAAGCGATTACAGTAACCCGATTCCTTGTAAGCTCGTGACTTAAATACCTAAAATATCCAATATTGCACTCCTTCCTGATTGGCTAAAAAGAAGCTCGAAAAATAGCGTTGTCACGTGGTAAGTTCTTTGTATTCAACCCACGTGACCGCTCTTTATGATGAAAAAGTCCCGAGTTCCTTGCTTTTTGGGAAGGAACCTTTCTCTAAAATTCACCCTGTTACTTGTGTCTCTGATATTGTAAAAATCTTGCTCTACAAAGGCAATTGTGTCACTTGCATTAACAAAGCATAATAGAAGCTTTTTCGCCCTAAGGTTCTGCGTTCTACACTCTGCTCAGTCTTGACCACTGAAGAAAATATTAAACCTATACAAAACTAATAATTAAATTAATAAAATACACAGTGGGCTAATATACTGTCGCAAATCATTACAGACATTTTTTAGAAAATAAAAATGTGGACATTTTTTAAAAATCTTCGTGACACATCCTTGGAAAATACTAAGTTTGGTACTTAACAGACTTTTCGTTTTTGAGCTATAGTGTTCACATACAGTCGGGCACGCGCGCGCCTTCAAAATATATTTTTGGTGAAATCTCGACGTTCAATTTTTGGGCGGAATATACTTACTTTGTACACAGTAAGGGTAGAGAGAGAGTAAATAAAATGTTTAAATTTCAGTCCCATTGTCTCTTAACAACCAGATACAGTAGGCGGAGAGGAAGGTGCAATAGAGGGGGAGAGTTGATGGCGTAGAAAAAATGGGGAGGGAGACATTTTTTGTGTGTGTAGCTTGACGTCCTTTAACCTGGTTGGTCATATCGGACGATGAATGAAATTGGTGAAATGATGCTCAAATGATCTCGGGGTCCATGGAGCTTAAAGTTACTTGACATTCGTCTTCTCAGGGTAAGGGAAAACCCAGTAAAAAACCTTATCTGGGTAACTGACCCTAAGCGAGATTCGAAATTACGACCTGATTTTTTTTTTTTTTGTAAAACAGTTTCGGAGTGCACTGTATACCCTAATTTTAATTGCCTAATGTTTCTATTTTGTTTGCTGTAAGATTACTGAATTATATACAGATATATAACACCCATGCCCAAGCCGGGACTCGAACCCACGATCCCCTGCGCTACGAAGCACCAAAGCAAGATGGGGACCGGCTCCTGTTGACTATGTGGCAGACACGCTACCACCACACGGGCTAGATATCTTTCTCTCAAAAGGAGAGCGAATCTGCTAGGAAGAACATAATGATTACCAACCTAAGAGACATATAGCAAGTGCAGTTACAAAAAGCTACAACAGCCCGGAATATATCCCCCATAAAACGATAATAAAAAGCGCTGGGAACGAGGTTCGTATCTTGTAAACAATTAACGCGGCTTGTAAATATAAAAAAAGTAATTCATTTTTCCTGTATCGCTCTCGAGTATGATGCTAATGAGATTTACGGGGGGGGGGGTAATTGCAGCCCTTAAACGCATTTTATGGCCGTGTACAATCAATCCACGAGCTGTTTAATTAGTAAACACAGGCCTGTGCGTGAATCCTCGGCGAGAAAATTCAAAGTAAGCTTGATGAAAAGCAAATAATTCACAACTTGTATACTCAGTGCTGCCAATGTTAAAATGCAATCTCATAATATGTAACACGCCTACCAACTACACCACTCTCTATCCTTTGCTTTCGCGGATAAACTACAAACTCATACACATGTTAAAAATGTCTGATGTGTTCCATTCACATGACTTTCTCTACATATCTGTAACAATTTTGTTTTGTTTTGCTGGCTGATGAATGAAATTGGTGAAATGAACTCGGGAACCATGGAGCTTAAAGTTACTTGACATTTGTCTTCTCAGGACAAGGGAAAGACAAATTATTGTTAATAAGCTTATTCTTTTATATACTTCATGCTAATCGACATAAACATTAGCAGAAACGGTCTTATTAATTAGTTTCTAATAAGTAGAAGGGAAATAAGTGAATACACTAGGCTATACCGACGGTCAAATGTTTTAAAAATATGGTTGCTATGGGATTGAAATCCGTTTCTTTGCGTAACCAGAAGTTGCGTAAGTATTTTAAAACTGAAACCAATAACAAGGAATGTCTCGAAAACGGTCCAACTCCACGAAAAAAATGCATATAGCATAAATTGTGTGTTTTAAGGAGAACTATATTTTTTGTGTAGTCTTTTAATTTACCAATTATGGAAAATTCGGAAACATCTATCTAGAATAAAGAGGTGTTCAGATGCTATGCCCAGAAAATTCAACATATTACACATTACACATTTTATTTTATGTAAATGTCTTCAATATGAAAGATTTGAATCAAAGTCATTAGAATACTTTTTTGAGAAAACCAAAACTGAACTTAAATACCAAGTTTGGTTTTTAACGGAATTTTCGGTTTTGAGCTATGCTGTACGCAGGTACAAACGCGGGCTTTTTTCTGAAAATACCTTTTTTGGATTCAGGGGGTCCTAAAACATGTATTTCCGGTGAAATCTCGGTAGTGAATTTTTGGGTGCAATAAAATACCTTTTGCATCCACTATGTACGGGGCTAGAGAAAGTAAAAAATCTGATATGCTCCTTTCACATGATTTCTCTACAACTGTGTAACAAATTATTGTTAATTAGTTTATTCTTCTATCTACTTCATGATATTTGAAAAAAAACATTAGCAGAAACGGTCTTCCTTATGAGTAGAAGGGAAATAAGAGAATACACTAGGATAAACTGACAGTCAAATGTTTTAAACTGTGGTTGCTATGGGATTGAAATCCTTTTCTTTGCGCCAGGTCTTGGAAGGTCCCTATGGGAAAAGCTTAAGTATTTTAAAACATAAATCAATAACAAGGAATATCTCGAAAACGGTCAACTCCACGAAAATGAATCATACAAAACAGATTGTGTGTTTTAAGAAGATTTACATGTTTTCTGAAGTAAGTTTTTGTCTCTTATGGTGTACCAGTTATGCAAAATTAAGAAAAATTAATCCACAATAACGAGGTCTTCAGAGGCTATTTCCAGAAATTTCAAGATATAGATTTTATAATATAAATATAAATATAAGAGATAATCAAAATCGCCATTTTTGAGAAAAACTTTGTGTCGCATGCTTAGAAGATACTAAACATAAATACGGAGCTTCGTTTTTAACGGATTTTTCGTTTTTCAGTTATGCTGTCCACAGACACACACGCACCATTTTCTAAAAATCCTTTTTTTCGGAGTCAGGGAACCATAATACATTCAATTTTGGTGAAATCTCGTCATCGAATATTTGGTGGAATACACTACCTCCTCTAGCAACTAAGATGGAATTTTTCGGGTGTAAAATCCTTACCATGGCTTCCTTCGGAAGGGAAGTAAAACCGTTGCTCCCATATCGTAGATTTACAGCACGTAAAAGAACCTCAAGACTGATAAAAGTGTTAAGCAAAGTTAAGAGTGGGACGCTGAAAGAGCATCTATAAATAAAACTCTATTTCAAGTTTCTCTAGCAGATATGTACCACTAGAGAAAGTAATAAAGTTTTGTAATAATAGTATGTGGGTAGAGAATGTCGTGTGAATGTAATCAGATTTCTTCTGTGGTTTCAAATTGTTTGCATAAAGTTTCCATCAGTGTTTATTTCGACTAGCAGCCTTGGAAACTAAATTCGAAATGACAAAATTTAATGGGATTACAAAATCTGCGGTGACGATAAACTCGGTCCTGACGTTAGTTTTCATTATCGCCACAAGGGGCACTAATGGTGCAGTATATTAGGGTAACTGGGCGATAGGCTAACAAAGCGATTATTATCGACACCAATATGCAATAAATTATGAATGTGGTTTTCACAGTCGATAAGAAAAATAGGGTTTCTATGGTGTTGTGATGGATACGATAGGATTATAACTTATTATTAGCTCTGCCGCTGAGATTAGCTCTCGAGATGGATTTGTGTCGTTTATCATGCAGCTCACTAAAATATTTACTGTGATAAGTAATATCACAAGACGAGTTGCAGGTGGTAAGACAACAGACTATTGTAATATAACATAGGAAGGTATCGTCACAGCCTCCTGAAATTATTATTTCTCAATGTTTTTCTTTTGATTAAAATACCCATCTTATAAAACGCATGTTTTAAATTTCCTGGGAATAACCTCAATAAACCACTTTATTCTGAATTCCAGAATTTTATATAGCTATTAAACCGTAAGAAATGGGGAAAAAAAAACTTACTACACAAAAATGTAGATCTCATTAAAACACACGCCTTGTGTCATTTACATGTTTACTTTTTCTACACGTACTATGTACATAATATATAGAGAAGGTTTGTAATGCACTCAAGATAGAAAAATGTCCGCGCGTCTCTGTGTGTATGCGTCTGTGGACGGCATAGCTCAAAAACGAAAAGTCTGTTAAAAACCAAACTTGATATTTAGGTTTGATATCTACCAAGGATGCGACACGAAGATTTCCAAGAAATCCCCCCACCCACAACTATCCTTTACATGGAACTTTTTTCGAAAGTTTTGATTTTCTCAAAATAGGCTCTAACGATTTTGATTAGAAAATATTAGGTATGCCGTGAAGATTAACGGTTGTGATGGATTTGTATGGTTTATGATGCTGCTTACCAATATATTTATTATCATAAGTAATGCCAAGAGATGAAAACACAAGTTGTATTTGATAAGACAATTCAGCGAAATAGACTATTAATAATTTATAATATAACATAGGAAGGGAGATTTTATCATTGTAATACTTACATTAGTTCTCAAATGTTAGATAACGTATTCGACCATGTTTATTTACCCAAAGTTTACTTTCTCTACACGTACTATGTACAAAGTGTATAAAGAAGGTCCCAAAACATGTATTTCCGGTGAAATCTCGGTATCAAAGTTTTGTGTGCAATACAATACCTTCTCTATACACTATGTATATAGCACGTGTAGAGAAAGTAAAAACGTGATATGCTATACCCAATGGCTTCCTGTAGCTATTCTATACTTTCTATAACACGTATTTGCAATGTGCAGTGAAAATAGAAAAGGTAATCCATTCCAGTCAAGAATTCTATTTTGGGATTTCACCGTAAATATGTGTTTTGAGGTCCCCTCAGCCCATAAAAATAGTTTTGTGTGTATGTAAAAGGATTAGCACGAAGATTTCAAGAAAGTTCCTCCAACACAAACTACACTTAACATGCTTTTTTAAAAGGTTTGTCTTTCTCAAAAATTTCTGTAACGATTTTGATTAAAATACCTATCTAATTAAATGCATGTTTTGATTTTTTTGTGAATAGCGTCTGAAAACCACAATATTCTGAATAGATTTTGCAGAATGTTGTTTAACTATTAAACCGTAAGAAATGGGGAAAAACTTACTACACAAAAATGTAGATCTCACTAAAACACGTACTTTGTGTCATTTACATTTTTACTTTCTCTAGCCCCGTATGTACAATGTACATAGGGATAGAAAAGTATTGTATTCCACCCAAATATTCGATGTCGAGATTTCACCGGAAATACATGTTTTAGCATCCCCTGAGTACAAAAAAAATTTCAAAAACAGGTCCGTGTGTAAGTGTGTGTGTGCCTATGGACAGCATAGCTCAGAAACGAAAATACGGTTAAATACCAAACTTGGTATTTAAGTTTGCTATCTTCCAAGGATACGACACGAAGATTTTCAAGAAAATACCCCCACTCCTAACTATCCTTTACATGGATAAATTTTCGAAATTTTTTTTCTTAAACATGGCTGTAACGATTTTGATTAAAATATCACATGTTAAAGCCATTTATATCACAAATAAAATGTATATCTAGATTTTTCTGGGAATTGCTTCTAAAGACCTGTTTATTGAGGATGAAGTTTGCTTAATTTCCACCACTGATAAGTTTATCCTCTACCCAGAGTACAGTCCGCCACTGATATGTATATCCTCTACCCAGAGTACAGTCCTCCACTGATATGTATATCCTCTATTCAGAGCACAGTACGCCGCAAATATGTATATCCTCTATTCAGAAAACAGTCCGCCACTGATATGTAAATCATCTAGTCAGAGTACAGTCCGCCACTCATATGTATATCCTCCACCCAGAGTACAGTCCGCCACTGATATGCATATCCTCTACCCAGAGTACAGTCCACCACTGATATGTATCTATATCCTCTATCCCGAGTACAGTGCGCCACTTATATGTATATCCTCTACCCAGAGTACAGCCCACCACTGATATGTATATCCTCTATCCCGAGTACAGTGCGCCACTTATATGTATATCCTCTACCCAGAGTACAGCCCACCACTGATATGTATATCCTCTACCCAGAGTACAGTCCACCACTGATATGTAAATCATCTAACCATAAAACAGTCCACCACTGATACAGAGCTCTACTCAGAGTACAGTCCCACCACTGATATGTAAATCATCTAAACATAAAACAGTCCGCCCCTGATACAGAGCTCTACTCAGAGTACAGTCCGCCACTGATATGTAAATCATCTAGCCATAGTACAGTCATCTAAACTTAAAACAGTCCGCCACTGATACAGAGCTCTACTCAGAGTAGAGTCCGCCACTGATATGTATATCCTCTACCCAGAGTACAGTCCATCACTGATATGTAAATCATCTAACCATAAAACAGTCCACCACTGATACAGAGCTCTACTCAGAGTACAGTCCCACCACTGATATGTAAATCATCTAAACATAAAACAGTCCGCCCCTGATACAGAGCTCTACTCAGAGTACAGTCCGCCACTGATATGTAAATCATCTAGCCATAGTACAGTCATCTAAACTTAAAACAGTCCGCCACTGATACAGAGCTCTACTCAAAGTAGAGTCCGCCACTGATGTGTAAATCATCTAACCTTAAAACAGTCCGCCACTGATACAAGAGCTCTACTCAGAGTACAGTCCGCCACTGATATGTAAATCATCTAACCTTAAAACAGTCCACCACTGATACAGAGCTCTACTCAGAGTACAGTCCCACCACTGATATGTAAATCATCTAATCATAAGGCAGTCCGCCACTGATATGTAAATCATCTAACCTTAAAACAGTCCACCAATGATACAGAGTACAGTCCGCCACTGATATGTAAATCATCTAACCTTAAAACAGTCCACCACTGATACAGAGCTCTACTCAGAGTACAGTCCGCCACTGATATGTAAATCATCTAATTATAAAGCAGTCCGCCACTGATATGTAAATCATCTAACCTTAAAACAGTCCGCCACTGATACAGAGAACAATCCGCCACTGATATGTAAATCATCTAACCATAAAACAGTCCACCACTGATACAGAGCTCTACTCAGAGTACAGTCCCACCACTGATATGTAAATCATCTAACCTTAAAACAGTCCGCCACTAATACAGAGTACAGTCCGCCATTGATATGTAATCATCTAACCTTAAAACAGTCCGCCACTGATACAGATCTCTACTCAGAGTACAGTCCGCTGCTGATATGTAAATCATTTAAGCTTAAAACAGTCCGCCACTGATACAGAGCTCTACTCAGAGTACAGTCCGCCACTGTTATGTAAATCATCTAACTATAAAGCAGTCCGACACTGATCCCGTGATGAGAGCGATTACTGTCTTTACTTGAGGAGCCTGTTAAAATCTTTGTAAGGAGCACTCTCAACTCTCTACGTCACTTCCTTTTCCTGCACCCAAGGCATCATCGTCATCACTTCCTGCATTATCTCTTCTTATCTTCCCACCTTCCTCTTTCAAAACTTGTTCCATTTCGTCATCAGAATTTCATTTGCTCTATCAGCTGCCATTAGACGCTGCTGCCCCTCTGTGACCTAGTTCCTGTGTCTAACTCCGCGGCGGCATTAGCCAGAGTTAGTCTAACAATTACGTCACACAGGTGTACCAACTTGTGCTGCGAGTGCCAATTTACTTCTGAATGTTGGTACCGCTTACCTGGAACTGCGTCGTAACAGAGATGGCGTAAACTTCAAATTAATTTGTTTGCCCACTTTTTACAAACTATTCTGTTAAAATATCCGATGTGTTCTATTCACATGACTTTCTCTAGCTGTTCCACAAACAACTTTCCTCACAAAAGATTATTCTTTTATCTACACCATGCTAATCAAGGTAAACATTAGGAGAAATGGTTTTATTACTTGTTTCCTTGTAAGTAGAAAAGAAATAAGAGAATATACTAGGCTAAAGCGATAGTCAACTGGCCCTATGGGAAACAAATGAAGAAATGGTCAGCTCTACATAAAAACGTATATGTCATAAATTCCAAGATCTACATTTTTGTTTTTGTCTATCTCTTGCGGTTTGCCAGTTATGCAAAAATCATCCAGAATAAAGAGGTCTTCAGAGGCTATTCCCAGAAAATAAAAATATACAGTTTATTTGTGATGTAAATAGTTTTAATCTACGGTATTTTAATTCAAAATCGTTAGCGCATTTTTCTTTTGTAGCTTAACGTCCTTGAACTGGTCGGTCATATCGGAAGATGATTGAAATTGATGAAATGATGTTCAAATGATGTCGTGGTCTTTGGAGCTTAAAGTTACTCGACAAAAAAAACCTTATCCCGGTAATTCACCCTAAACGAGATTCGAACTTGCGACCTGTTGAATATGAGAGACACACGCTACCACCACACTACCCAGGTGGGCAGAGCCATTTTAGGGGAAAATGATTAAAACTATTTCCATGTAAAGGGTAGCTTGTGATAAGGGGTTTTGTTGAAAATCTTCGTATCTCATCCTTGAAGGATAGTAAACTAAAATACCAACTTTGGTTTTTAACGATCTTTCCGTCCACAGACACACACGGACCTTTTTCTAAAAATACTTTTTTTCGGACTCAGGGAACCTCAAAACATATTTCAGGTGAAAAAATCTCGATATCCAATTTTTTGGTAAAATACAATACCTTCTCTATCCACTATGTACATTGCACATACGGGGCTAGAGAAAATAAAAATATGATGTGTTCCATTCACATGAATTTATCTAGTTGTTCCACTAAGAAACCTTCATGCAAGAGATTATTTTATCTACGTCATGCTGATAAAGATAAACGTTACCAGATTTAGTTGATTACTTGCTTTCCTAAGTGGAAGGGAATACACTAGGCTAAACCGATAGTCAGGTCTTTTAAAAGCTGGTCGCTAAGGAAAACATTTGAAATCCGATTCTTTTTGCTAGGAATAAACAAAAGAGACACGAAAAGAAAGATGTCTCCCGTTTGAGAATGGTTTAAGTCTACGAGATAACGCAAGAGTGCACACCTGCGCAGGTCTGTATGAGAAAAGTATTATTTTTTCAAAGTTGAAACTAAAAACACCGAATATCTCAAAAAAACGATCAACTTCACGAAAAAAATGTATATAACATAAATTATGTGTTTCAACGTTTTCTACATTTTTTGTGTGGTAAGTTTTTGTCCATCCCTTACGGTTTAGCAGTAATGCAAAATTCCGTGTATTTCATTCAGAATAAAGTGGTCTTCAGAGGCTATTCCCAGAAAATTCAACATATACATTTTATTTATCAGGTAAAATATCTTTATTATACGACATTTTAATCAAAAACGTTAGTCATTTTTGAGAAAATCAAAATTGTCGAAAAAAGTTCCGTGTAAAGGGTAGTTAGGGATGAGGGGATTTTCTTGAAAATTTTCGAGTCGCATCCTTGGAAGATACCAAACTTAAATACCATATTTGGTATTTAACGGTCTTTTCGTTTTTGAGCTATCTTGTCTAAAGACACACACACACACATACAAACACGGACCATTTTCCAGAAATGCTTTTCTTGGATTCAGGGGGATCTAAAACATGTATTTCCGGTGAAATCTTGGTATCGAATTTTTGGGTGGATTACAATACCTTCATATTAAGTACATATTAAGAAAGTAAAATGAGAATTTTTAGCAAACGTTCGCATGTGTGTCTGTGATCACCATAAAAAAAAAAAAAGGGCAGAAAAGTAACAAACTTGGTATTTATGTGGAGGATCTTCCAAACTACCCTTTACATCAAACGTTTTGAACATTTTTCTTTTCTCAAAAATAGCTGTAACGATTTTGATTAAAATATAATACATCATACATATTTATATCGCAAATGCTGAATGTTCTCTTCTAGAGACCTGTTTATTCTAGATGAACTTAGCTGAATTCTGCATTACCAGTAAACCGTAAGAGATAGACAAAAATTTACTGCACAAAAATGTACATCTCGTTAAAATACACAATTTATGTCATATACATTTTTATCTTCGAGTTAACCGTTTTCTAGATATTCCATATTATTGCTATCAGTTTTAAAATACTTAAAACTTTTCACATACAGGAACTTGTCAACTCCTGGCCACGCAAAGAGACAGATTTTAATCCCATAGCAACCACATTTTAAAATATTTGACTGTCGATTTAGCCTAACATATTCCCTTCCACTTATAAGGAACTAAGTAATAAGACCGTTTCTGCTAATGTTTTAGCATTAAATATATAGAAGAACAAGCTTATTAACAATAATTTATTACAGAGATGTAGAGAAAGTCATGTGAATGGAACGCATCAGATTGTTTAATCGAGCGTGGATTTTCTGGAACCAGATGTAGCCGAGTTGCATAATCACGCGAGAAATCTATAAAGACTTTGCAAATATGTATCATATATATATATATATATATATATATATATATTTTTTTTTTTTGCACGGAAGTATGAAATCAAAACAAAATAAATATTAGAAAGGAGTTAACATTTGCAGGTCATATATAACAGCGATCATTTATCTGGGCGTATTTGTTTAACTGTGGAATTAATAGATAAAGTTGGTCATGATAATTCTACAGCCTCTGAACAATTGCTAGTTACTTGTCAATTTTATTAAAAATCTTCGTGTCGTATACTTGAAAGATACTGAACTTAAATACCAAGTTTGGTATTTTACTGACTTTTCGTTTTTGAGTTATTGTGTTCATGACACACGCGCGCATACAGAAGTTTTTCTAAAATACCTTTTTTGGATACAGGGTACCCTAAAACACGTATTTCCGGTGAAATCTTGGTATAGAATTTTTGGGTGGAATGCAATACATTCTCTATACACTATGTATATAGTACGCGTGTTAAAATTGTTTTACATCATTCGTAGCTTCCTACTCACAATATAAAACACCATTTTTACCACTTCCATCATAAATAACTTTTTTCACACTAGCGCGTAAAGTTGTAAATGTTATTGTAGATTCAATTTTAAGCATCTTTCAGAGAATATTTTTGGCAAACTTTGACATGAGAGCGTCTTGCGGGAGTGTCTATCTCCTACAAAGCACGGCTTAGCTGAGCCGTCTGGGATATTGAAGTTGGTACTATTTTTAGTTTAGAGTTAATCTCATGTATGTGTGTTTTTAGCCATTCCTGATTGTTTGGTGTTTTTAGCAACTGAGCGCTTGTGTTTTATTAAACAATCAATAAACGCAATTAATATACACTGTAGACCATATATAATAAAGTAATGTTGGTATAAATGGAAACTGAAATGTTTTATTGTGTAAAATATTGCTGAAAACAATAACGTTCCATTATATTTACTGATTAAAGCCAATTTGGCTAACAGCTGATATATAGCAAGTCGAGAGTAATGTTTGTTTATGGACTCATTTTCAAATACAATTATTATTCAGCGATTATATCACACAAATGAAACACAGGGAGTGTCCGGAATAAACGACTGTGTGAAAAGAAGAATAACGCATTATAAGGTGTATAGTAATTTATGGTGATAAGGGGAATTACCTGGGTGGTCTGAAAAGTTCTCGGCCTCACCCAGAGATCGCAGCACTACTTCCTTTACGTTGGTACAGATGTTAATAAACCCTATGTAAAATTGCAAGTCATTCCAGGCAATAGTTGATTGTAGGCAGTTATTTGAAGCAGTAGAAGTGCGCATTGCTTTGAAAATGGAGAAATTCGAGTATCGTGTTGCGAAAAAAGTGTTCGTAAAGGAAGGTTTAACATCTACAGAAATTCATTTACGGATTGTAAATGTGTATGGTGACTCTTCACCTTCAGTTTCCACTGTGAAGAAATGGGCAGCCGATTTTAAACGTGGCCGTGAAAGCGTCCAAGACAATCTACGCGAAGGACCTCCAAAAACTGTAACCACATTGAAATCATTGAAAAAGAGCATGACATGATTTTGAAAGATCGGCGTGCAAAGGTGCGTGAAAGTGCTAATTCTCTTGGAATTTCAAAGGAACGTATTAGTAACATCTTGCATCAGGAATGAAACATGAAAAAGCTTTGCGCAAGATGGGCGCCGCGTATCCTCACTGTGGATAACAAACGGATTCACACGACACTTTCTGAAAAGTGCTTGGCGCATTTTCAGAAGAACAGAAGTGATTTTTTGCGCCATTCGTCACAATGGATGAAACATGGATTCACCACTACACCACTACACCACTGGGATGCTAAAGGAAGTTTGTTGATTGACTATTTCGAAAAAGGTAAAACCATTACTGGAGAATACTACTCTCAACTTCTAACAAAACTGAATGTAAGCATTCGTGCAAAACATTGTGTTCCATCAGGACAATGCACCTGTGTGTTTTGGCAATGGGGAAGTAGATAGAGAGATCTTCAATATGAAGTGCTGGAACATCCACCCTACTCCCCAGATTTGGCTCCCTCGGACTTCCAATTGTTTCCAAACTGAATGTAAGCATTCGTGCAAAACATTGTGTTCCATCAGGACAATGCACCTGCCCATAAAAGTGTTTTGGCAATGGGGAAATAGAGAGATCTTCACTATGAAGTCTGGAACATCCACCCTACTCCCCAGATTTGGCTCCCTCGGACTTCCAATTGTTTCCAAACTGAATGTAAGCATTCGTGCAAAACATTGTGTTCCATCAGGACAATGCACCTGTGTGTTTTGGCAATGGGGAAATAGATAGAGAGATCTTCACTATGAAGTGCTGGAACATCCACCCTACTCCCCAGATTTGGCTCCCTCGGACTTCCAAAACTGAAGGAAATCCTCGTTGGTAGAGGTTTTTCGTCCAATGAAGAAGCAATTGCGGCAGTAAATGGGCACTTTGCAGCACTTCCAGAAGACACTACAGAGAGGGGACAATGGCATTGGAACACCGCTCGACAAAACGGATATTATGTTGAAAAAAAATCTGATGTGTTTCATTCACATAACTTTCTCTACGTCTCTGCAACAAATTATTGTTAAAAAGCTTATGCTTCTATTTACTTAATGCTAATCGAGAAAACATTAGCAGGAATTGTCTTATTACTTGCTTCCCCGTAAGTAGAAGGAAAATAATGGAGCACCATAGGTTAAAGTGATAGTCAAAAGCTGGTTGATATGTAACTGAAGTTCCATTATCTGTATGGACAGACGTTCACAAATTCTTGTATGAGAAAAGTGTGTTTTATAAAGCTGAAACCAAAACAAGGGATATCTCAAAAACGATAAATTCTATGAAAAAAGTATGTAATAAAATGTGTCTTTTAAGATGTTCTACATTTTTGTCAGGTACGTTTTTATCTATCGCTTACGGTTTAGCAATTATGCAAACTTTCGTAAAATTCATCCAGAATAAAGTAGTCTTCAGAGGCTATCCCCAGAAAATTCAAGATTTAAATGTACTTGTCAGGCAAATATCTTTAATATACGGTACTTTAATCAAAATCGTTCGAGCCATTTTGAAAAAAAAATCAATATGTTCAAAAAAAGTTCCATGTAACGGGTAGTTTGGGTTGGGAGAATTTTTCTCAAAATCTTCGTGTCGCATCCTTGGAAGATAATAAACTTAAATACCAAGTTTGGTAGTTTACCAACTTTTCGTTTTTGAGTTATTGACTACACAGACACACGCACACACGGACCTTTTTCTGAAAACGCTATTTTTGGACACAGGGGACCCTAAGACATATATTTCCGGTGAAATCTCGGTATCGAATTCTTGTGTGGAGTGCAATACCTTCCCTATTCACTATGTACATAGTACGTTTAGAGAAAGCGACAAAACTACTTTGAAAGCACGAATTGTCGTTTTTCGCTATTAGGTCGATAGTGTCACGCCATGCTAATGTTTCCCCATGATAGCTGTTCTATAATTCGAATAAGCTAAGTTCTTACCTTAAAGCAGTAACTTTTCTTTGAACGTGCTTTATGAACAGTTGACTGTAAGCTCGTAGCCATGGTAACCGGAAAGAAGGCAAGTTTTAAACATCACAAGAATAATATTTCTCTTGAGATGAATTAATTCATACATCTGGCACGTTTGACGTCGTTAAAATGATTTATGTTCTTTTTAAGGTCCAGAGGTCATCAGAGATGCTGAGTGGGTAATGAAACACCTTCTTCACTGAAGCAGGAAGATGAGGACCAATTAAAACAGTGCTTTGTAGCGGCCAAGGTCACGGATAGATGTCGCACGTGTAGCTGTCAGGCTTGCCAATTTAACGCTCATAACTATTAGTGTCGCGGTCAAAAATGTTTCATCGGACCTACCGGGATTTATAGCGGCTTTTAAAGTAGAGGACAACAAATCTTATAAGTAACATTCACATCATTTACTCTACCCTTTAACTATTATTACTTTCTCTATACGTATTATGTAGATAGTGTATAGAAAAGGTATTGTAATGCACCCAAAAATTCGATATCGAGATTTCACCAGAAATACATGTTTTGAGACCACCTGAATCCAAAAAAAAAAAAGCATTTTTAGAAAAATGTCCGTATGTGTGTGTCTGTGGACAGCATAGCCCCAAAACGAAAAGACCGTTAAATACTAAACTTGGTACATATTTAGGTTTAGTATTTTCCAGGGATGTGACACAAACATTTTGAGTAAAGTCCCCCCACCCTAAACTATTCTTCTATTTAATTCATGCTAATGGAGAAAAAACTAGCAGAAGTAGTCTTATTACTTGCTTCCTTGTAAGTAGAAGGGAGATAAGGGAGTACCATAGGTTAAAGTGATAGACAAAAGCTGGTTGCTGTGTGACTGAAGTTCCTTTGTTTCCATGGACACGAGTTGGCAAATTCCTGTATGAGAAAAGTATAAGTTTTTAAAGCTGAAACCAAAAACAAGGAATATCTCAAAAACGAAGAACTCCACAAAAATTATAACATAAAAATAAATTATATAACATAAATTGTATGTTTTAGCTCTACATTTTTTGTGTGGTAAGATTTTGTGTATCTCTTACGGTTTAGCGGTTATGCAAACTTCCGTAAAATTCATCCAGAATAAAGTAGTCTTCAGAGGCTATTCCCTGAAAATTCAAGATATACATTTTATTTTCTGCTTAATGTCTTTAATATACATTTTAATCAAAATTGTTACAACAATTTTTGAAGAAATCAACATTTTCGAAAAAAAGTTCCATGTAAAGCGTAATTTTGAGTGGGGGGATTTTTCTGAAAAGCTTCGTGTCGCATCCCTGGAAGATACTAAACTTAAATACCACTTTTCGTTTTTGAGCTCTCGTGTTCCGGACACAAACACACACGGACCTTTTCTGGACTCGGGGGACGTGAAAACATGTATTCCGGTAAAATCTCGACACGATTTTTGGATTGAAAATAATTCACTGTTTCTCTACTATGTACATTGTTCATACCTGCTAGAGAAAGTAGGTCATATCTACTAGGTACGACTAAGAAGGCAGATGCAAGGCAGGCACGTGTGTATTTATCTTGTTATATTGCAGTTTTTAATTAAAGTTATAATATTAATAGTGCAGGTATCTGTTTAATTAACTTGAGGCAGGTCGGTCGGTCATATTTATGACTGCCCGCTGTGTTCTGCTGCTGCAAGATTGTTTCGCAAAAGAAACGCTCCGAGAATTTAATTTGCCAAATTGAAAACGATGCAAGTTGTTTAATTCTCATTCTATTTCCCGAAACACACAGTAAGAGTTTGTAAATGAGTGCCAAGCAATCTTACAAGTGCTATAATTACTTTTTTAGGAGAGTTCGCCTTCAAAACTCCATATAACTACATTTTCACAAACTTCTTTTCATTCTGTAAATTGAAACCTTTACATTACCAAAAAGTTGTATTAAAAATAAATTACAGCTTCACGTAGGTAATTAACTGCAAGAAAACTCACAAGGGTGGAAAAGAAAGTCTAACGTGTTGCATTTACATTTATTTCTTTTCCTGCTCTTTTGTTATTTTCTCTACGCGTACTATGTACTAGTGTATTGCAATCCAACTAAAAATTCGATACCGAGATTTCACCGGAAATACATGTTTTGGGTCCCACTGAATCTAAAAAGAGAAAAAAACATTTTTATAAAAAAGTCCGTTTGTGTGTCTGTGGACAGCATAACTCAAAACAAAGAAGTCCGTTAAATAGCAAGTTTAAAATATCATCTTCCGAGGATGCGACACGATGGTTTTCAAGCAAATCCCCCCACCCCAAGCTACCCTTTATATCGAAAAATTTTCGAAAATGTTGATTTTCTCAAAAATAGCAGTAACGATTTTGATTAAAATCTATTATATTTAAATTATTTACATGCCAAATAAAATGTATATCTTGAATTTTATGGGAATAGCCTTTGAAGACTACTTTATTGTGGATGAATTTACGGAATTTTGCATAACTGCTAAACCGTAAGAGATAGGCAAAAACTTACCACACAAAAATGTAGAGCACATAAAACACACAATTTATGTTGTATAAATTTTTTTCGCTTCTACTTACAAGGAATTCAATAATAAGACTATTTCTACTAATTTTTTCTCGATTAGCATGAAGTAAATAGAAGCATAAGCTTTTTAACAATAATTTGTTGCAGAGATGTAGAGAAAGTCATGTGAATGCAACACGTCAGATTTTTTTTTCTTTTTGGTAGCATAACGTCCTTTAACGTGGTTGGTCGTATCGGACGATGAATGAAAATGGTGAAAAGATGCTCAAATGATCTCGGGGTCCATGGAGCTTAAAGTTACTCGACATTCGTCTTCTCGGACAAGGGAAAACCCCGAAAATAAACCTTATCCAGGTAACTCACCCTAAGCGAGATTCGAACTCACGACCTGCTTCCTAGCCTCAAACATGTGTCGCCTTAAGAACTCCCTCTCTTCTCGTACAAGCTGGCTAAAGTCCTCACCCGTTCCCCGTAAACAACGAACATCTCGAAGGATTGCCACCTGCAGATTATAATGGGCCTTGTAGTGTCAATAATTACACTTATTCATTCATTCAGAAGGTAAATAAGGGATTACCATAGGTTAAAGTGATAGTCAACAGCTGGTTGCTATGTGACTGAAGTTCCTTTGAATGTATGGACACGAGTTGACAAATTCCTGCACAAGAAAACAAGTTTCTCAAAGCTGAAACCAAAAACAAGGAATGTCTCAAAAACGATCAATTCCACGAAAAAATATATACAACATAAAGTGCTTTACATTTTTTATGTGGTAACTTTTTGTCCAGTTTAACAGTTATGCAAAGTTCCGTAAAATTGATCCAGGATGAAGTAGTCTTCAGAGGCTATTCCCAGAAAATTCAAGATATTCTTCTTTTGTTTGTCATGTAAATATCTTAATATACGATATTTTAATTAAAATCGTTGGAGTCATTTTTAAGAAAATCAAAATTTTCGAAAAAAGTTCCATGTAAAGGGTAGTTGGGGGTGGGGGAATTTTTCTCTAAATCTTCCTGTCGCATCCTTGGAAGATACCAAACTTAAATACCATTTTTGGTATTTAACGGTCTTTTCATTTTTGAGTTATGCTGTCAAAAGACACACAGACACACCCACGGACCTTTTTCTGAAAGAAAATATTATGGGGGACCCAAAACATTTATTTCCAGCGAAATCTCGGTATCGAATTTTTGGGTGAATGCAATACCTTCTCTTTACACTATGTATATAGTACGTGTAGAGAAAGTAACAACAATAGTAATGTGATGGAAATTCAATTTGCATCAGCCCACTAGGTTTGGGAGTTTATCTAAAAGACAAATTTTAAAAGTTATATATTTTGACACATTTTAAAAGTGCAACAAAATGAAGTATTTGGTTCTTGTATTGTTAATAAAGCTCACAAAGTATTGCCTGTGTATGTGTTTGATATTTGTAATCAAAGGTGCTTTGTGTCCCACAATGCTTTGCGCGGCAGGATACAAACGCTACCCTTTGTCACCCTTTCGATAACAACAACAAAAAAAAAAAAGGCCTGCTGCAAACAAGAGACTGTCTGTCACCTCTGTGGAGGTAAAGAACAACTATAGTTGGCAGCACTGTTAGTAGATTCTCATTTGTTTTCGTCATGAGTGCCACTACATAACCGCAACATGGGAACCGATCCACGTGAAAATAAAACGATTTAGAAGGATTGTTTTGTTCAGTTGGACACGCGAAACAATGTTGTAAAAAAAGTGCGAAACACAAGGAAAGCAATCAACGCTCGAAATGGATTCCAACGAACAAAAGATAAATCAAAGCCATTTACTCCCCATGCGTATTCCTCGCTTTAAACGAAACGTTTTTCTTTTATCCTCACCATACAAGATGCTTAAATTAGATCATTCATTTCCAAATATATACTTTATAATAATTTTATAATTTAAAATCTAAAAATATAAAATATGATGTGATCCATTCACATGACTTTCTGATTAAAAAGCTTATGCTTCTATTAAATTCACGCTTATCGAGAAAAAAAAAAAAACAGCAAAAATAGTCTTATTACTTGCTTCCTTGTAATCAGAAGCGAAATAAGAGAGTACCATAGGTTAAAGTGATAGTAAAAAGCTGGTTACTATGTGACTGAAGTTCCTTTGTTTGTACGGACACGAGTTGACAACTTTCTGTATCAGAAAAATATAATTTTTTCAAAGCTAAAACCTAAAACAAGGACAGTCTCAAAAACGATCAACTCCAAGAAAAAAATGAATATATAACATAAATGGTGTGTTTTAAAATGCTCCACATTTTCTGCTTAGTAAGATTTTTGTCCATCTCTTATGGTTTAACAGTTATGAAAAATACCGTAAAATTCATTCAGAATAAAGTAATCTTCAGGGGCTATTTCCAGAAAAAAAGATATGCATTCTATTTGTCAGGTATACAGAAATTAAAAACAAAGTACTATATGATATAAATTGTGTATTTTAACGAGATTTACATTTTTACTTTCTCTATACGTACTACATACATAGGTATAGAGAAGGTATTGCACTCCACCACTCCGTTACCGAGATTTCACCGGAAATATGTGTTTTAGGGTCTCCTGTATCCAAAAAAAGTATTTTCAGAAAAACGTCCGTGTATGTGTCCGTGTGTCTGTGAACACGATAACTCAAAAACGAAAAGTCGGTAAAATACCAAACTTGGTATTTAAATTTAGTATCTTCCAGGGATGCGACACGAAGATTTTGAGAAAAATCTCGCCACCCCAAACTACCATTTTCATGGAACTTTTTTCGAACATTTTGATTTTCTAAAAAATTGCTCTAACGATTTTGATTAAAACTTCGTATATTAAAAATATTTACCTGACAAATAAAATGTAAATTTTGAATTTTCTGGGAATAGCCTCTGAAGACTACTTTATTCTGGGTGAATTTTTGGGGATTTTGCATAACTGCTAAACCGTAAGAGATGGACAAAAACTTACCACACAACAAATGTAGAGTACTTATAAAACACAGTTTATGTTATATGCATTTTTTTCCTGGAGTTGATTGTTTTTGAGATATTCCTTGTTTTTGATTTCAACTATGAAAAGCTTAAATTTTCTCATACAGGAATTTGTCAACTCCTGTCCATACAAACAAAGGAACTTCAGTCACATAGCAACTACTTTTGACTATCACTTTAACCTAATATAATCCCTCATTTCGCTTCTACTTTCAAGGAAGCAAGTAATAAGAATATATCTTCTAATTTGTTTTCTCGTTTAGCATGAGGAAAATGGAAGCAATGTCTTTTTAATATTTTTTTTTTCAGAGTTGTAGCGAAAGTCATGTGAATGGAACACATCAGATTTTTGTACATACGTTTTCGTTTATCTCTTACGGTTTACCAGTTATACAAAATTCATCCAATTTGGAGAGGTCTTCAGCGCCTATTCATAGAAAATTCCAGATATACATTTTATTTAGATTGTAAATCCCTTTAATAAACAACACTTTAACTAAAATCGTTGGATTCATTTTTGAGAAAATCAAAATTTTCAAAATTTGTTCCATGCATAGGACAGTTTTGGGTGGGGGGATTTTTATCGAAATCTTCGTTTCGCATCTCTAGAAGATACTAAACTTAAATACCAAGTTTGGTACTTTACTTACTTTTAGTTTTTGAGTTATCGCATTCACGGACACACACGCGTGCGTGCACCTTTCTCTAAAAACCCTTTTTTTATACAGAGGGCCCTAAAACGTCTATTTCCGGTGAAATCTCGGTATAAAACTTGTGTGTACAAATTAATACACTATGTACATAGTACGTGCAGAGAAAGTAAAAATCAATGTGTTCCATTCACACAAATTTCTCTTGCTATTCCACCCATAAACTATTCTTATAAGCATTATTCTTTTGTCCCCATCTATAAACACTTCTTTTTAAATAGAAGGGAAATAATATATTGGGCTAAGGCGCCAGTAAAATATTTCAAAGACTGGTTGCTATGTGAAACAATTGAAGTTCGGTTCACTTTGCATGGCCAGTAACATAAGCGAGACGAAACAAAAGGTGTCTTTTTCTTTGAGAAAAATTATGTAGTTTAAAATTGAAACCAGTGACAAGAAAATCCGAAAAGGGTCCACTCTAATACTGAAAGGTATAGAGTAAATCACGTGCTTTAATGAAATTTTAATTTGTTGTTTAGTTGGTTAGTTTTGGCGTATCTTTTGCGGTTTACCAGTTCAGCAAAGTTCACCCAGAATATAGAGGAGATCTTCAGGAAATTCACGCTCTCGAAATTGAAAATGTACATTATATTCGCCATCTTTAATAATCGGCATTTTAATGAAAATTGTTAGAGCCATTTTAAAAAAATCAAAATTCTCGAACGTTTTTCCATGTAAAAGTTAGTTTGGGGTGTGGGGATTTTCTTGTAAATCTTATTACCGCATGGTTGAAATGTTTTATATATGTCATATATATTTTTGTGTGGTTAATAGTTTTAGTTATTGGTTTTAAGTTTAAAATACAGGGATTCAAAAATGATTTTTGCCTGATTTTTGTAAAAAGTGTCGATTTTTTGTGCCAAACTGCATTACACTAAAATATATATTTGCAACGTTGTAATCTCCAGCTAATGTTAGAATATTGTAAATATAAGAATAATCTTTTCTAACAACATTTTGTTTGCGGAAACGATAGAGAAACGCATCACATTTTTATTTTCTCTACGCGTACTATGTACATAGTGTATAGAGAAAGTATTGTATTGCACCCAAAATTCTTTATCGAGATTTCGCAGCAAATACATGTTTTGAGACCCCCTGAATTCAAAAAAGCATTTTTAGAAAAACGTCCGTGAGTGTGTCTGTGACCGCTCAGTACCAAACTTGGTATTTAAATTCACTAACTTCCAAGAATGCGACACGAAGTATATCTTGAATTTTCTGGGAATATCTTCCGAAGACGTCTTTATTCTTGACGATTTTTATTGAATGTTGCATAACTAGTAAACCCTAAGGGACAGACAAAAACTTACTATACAAAATTGCAGATCACGATAAAACACACAATTTATGACATATACATTTTTCCGTGGAGTTGGCTGTTTCCGAGATATTTCTTGTCATTAATTGCAGTTTTTTAATACTTGAAAGGTTTCTTAGACGGGAACTTTGTCAACATGCAAAGAAACCGATTTCAATTCCATAGCAACCACATTTTAAAACATTTGACTGTCGTTTTAACCCACTGTATTACCTTCTACTTATAAGACAATTTCTGCTTATGTTTATATCAATTAGTATGAAAGAGAAGTATAAGCTTTTTAACAATAATTTGTTGCAGAGATGTAGAGAAAGTCATGTGAATGGAACACAGCAGATATTTCCCCCTTGTTAGATTACTTTGAATGCTTTCCAAATATCTGGCACTATTTCCACGCCATTACTGTTATGCGAATGCAGGTCGTCAACTGTCCGCTTGAACAACAAGCTTAAAACAAAAGAAACAGTGTCAGATTTCATCCACTGCATTTCATATCAAACTTCATGAATACCTTACGGGGACACCAAAGTATTAGAGATACACATCTGATTTTTAATTTCTCTACACGTACTATGTACGTAGTGTATAGGGACGGTATTGTATTGCACCCAAAAATTCAATACCGAGATTTCACCTGAAATATATGTTTTGAGACCCCCTGAATCCAAAAAAGGCATTTCTGGAAAAAGGTGCGTGTATGCGCGTGTGGATGTGTGTGTGGACAGCACAGCTCAAAAACGAAAACACCGTTAAATACCAAACTTGGTATTTAAGTTTGGTATCTTCTAAGAATGCGACACGAAGATTTTCAAGAAAATCACCCTACACCTAACTACCCTTTACATGGAACTTTTTTCGAAAATTTTGATCTTCTCAAACATGGCAAAATGTTTTTCATTACAATATGATTTACTAAAGATATTTACCAGACAAATAAAATGTATATATAGAATTTTCTAAGAATAACCTGTGAAGACCTCTTTATTCTGGATTGATTTTACGGAATTTTGCATAACTGCTAAACCATAAGAGATGGACAAAAATGTAACACACAAAAAGTGTTGAGCACGTTAAAACACACAATTTATGTTATATACATTTGTTTCGTACAGGTGATCGTTATTAAAATATTTCTTGTTTTTGGTTTCAGTTTTAAAAAACATACTTTTCTCATGCAGGAATTTGTCAGCTCTTGTCCATACAAACAAAGAACTTCAGTCAATTAGCAACCATCTTTTGACTATCACTTTAACCTACGGTACTCCCTTATTTCGCTTCTACTTACAAGGAAGCAAGTAATAAGACTATTTCTGCTAATTTTTTCTCGATTAGCATGAAGTAAATAGCATAAGCTTTTTAAGAATAATTTGTTGCAGAGGTGCAGAGAAAGTCATGTGAATTAGATTTTTTAACTAACTTCTTGTAATAGCTATATTACGATAATATGATTTAAGAGACTATTACTTGTTTTTCAGGTATCTGAAAAATTTCCAAAATTTTGATTTACTGAAAAATGGCTCTAACCGTTTTGATTAATATACCGTACATTAAAGATATGAACATGGCAAATAAAAAGTATATATTGAATTTTCTGAATGAATTTTGCGTAACTGGTAAATGAAGAGGTACACAAAAATGTAGATCACGTTAAAGCACAAAATGTATGGCATATTCTTGGAATTGACAATATCAGACATATTCTTTGTTATTTCCTTCAGATTTAAATTTTTTAAACTTTTCTCACTCCGAAAGTTGTAAACTCCTGGCTCTGCATAGAAATGGATTTCAAGCACATAGCAACCAACTTTTAAAACATTTGACTATCGTTTTCACCTAGTATTTTCCCTTATTTACCTTCTGCTTACAAGGAAGCACGTAATTCAGACGATTTCTGCTAATGTCTACGTCGATTTTCATAAAATAGAATAACAATAATTTGTTACAGCTATTTAGAGAAAGTAATGTGTATGGATCACATTGATTTTTACTTTCTCTACACGTACTATGTACATACTGTATAGAGAAGGTACTGTATTGCACCCAAAATTCGATACCGAGATTTCACCGGAAATATATGCTTTATAGCAAGGTCCGTGTGTGTCCGTGAACACGATAACTCAAAAACGAAAAGTCGGTAAAATACCAAACTTGGTATTTAAGTATACTATCTTCCAGGGATACGACTCAAAGATTTTCAAGAAAATCCCCCCACCCCCAACTACCCTTTGCATTGAACTTTTTTAGCAAATTTTCATTTTCTCAAAAATAGCTTTAACGATTTTGATTAAAATATCGTATATTAAAGATATTTACCTTAAAAATAAAATGTACATTTTGAATTTTGTGGGAATAGCCTCTGAAGACTACTTTATTCTGGATGAAGTTTACGGAATTTTGCGTAACTGCTAAACCGTAAGAGATGGACAAGAACTTATCACACAAAACTGTAGAGCACGTCAAAAGTTACAATTTATGTGATGTACATTTTTTCGTGGATTAGACCGTTTTTGAGATATCCCTTATTTTTGGTTTCAGCTCTAGAAAACATTTCTTCATGCAGGAATTTGCCAGCTCTTGTCTATAGAATCGAAGAAACTTCAGTCATATAGCAACCAGGTTTTGACTATCACTTTAACCTATGATACTCCCTTATTTCGCAAATAATAATAAGAGTATTTTTGCTAATTTTCTCTCGATTAGCATGAAGTAAATAGAATACAAGAATATGCTGCAGAGATGAAGAGAAAGCGTTGTGTGTGGAACACGTAGATTTTTATATGAGTAGTTTGTAAAAGAGTGGGTAAAGAAAGTCGTGTGAATGTAATACCTACAATATTTAAAAGCATTTGTATATAGTTTGTATAGAGCATGAGGATGGAATGAAGCTATGAAATGTTTTGTATCATACAAAACCCATAAAATTAAGTCCTCGATATTTTACTACTATTTATACAGAATAATACAAAGGTTAAATACTGAACAGACATTTCTTCTTTGCATCGAGAATAAAAACTGGCAATAAACCGACGATCCTCGATGTTTAAAGGCTATAACAGTGTTTTAAAACAGTTTTTATTTTCGTATGGATGTTGTTAACCGTTTTTTTAAAGCCCAAAATGTTCCGTGGCCATAACCAAAGACAATAACTGCTCCTGGCGGTAATATTGCGAAGTAAAGAACATATATCAGTCATTTGTTTATCTCTTACACTGGCAGAAAAAGTTGAAGACTGATATTGCTGGAGTTCTTGTAAACTAGTTTTCGTATATCTCTGTAACAGCAGTAAAGGCATTTCTGAACTGTTATGGTCTATAATTATTTAATAGTTACCAGAAATGTCAGAAGTATATAGCAGAAGTATAACAACTTTAAAAAGTAACCTTTGTATTCACATTCCTTCCTCTACCCTCCAATAAACTATTCTTATAGCTTATTGTTATGTTTCTTTTTAGAGCAGATTAGAGCGAAATTCTTCAAAAATCGTTAGGAGCGCTAAATAAGTTCTAAATTTTGGTATATTACTTTCTCTACACGTACTATGTAAATAGAGTACGGAGAAGGTATTGTATTACAACCAAAAATTCAATTTCACCGGAAATACATATTTTGACAACCCGTGAATCCAAATAAATCATTATAGGAAAATGTCCGTGTCTGTCTGTGGGCAGCATTGCTCAAAAACATTAAGACCTTTACAAGGAAAATATTTCGAAATTTTTTATTTTATCAAAAATAGCTCTAACGATTTTGATTAAAATCTCTTTTATTTAATATATTTATGTGACAAATAAAATGTATATCTTGAATTTTCTGGGAATTGCCTCTGAATACTACTTTATTCTGGATGAATTTTACCGAATTTTGCATAACTGCTAAACCGTAAGAGATGCATAGAAACTTACAGAACAGAAAATATAGAGCACATTTAAACACACTTTTGAGACATTTCTTGTTTTTGGTTTGAGCTTTATAAAACTTATACTTTTCTCATACAGGAATTTGCCAACTGCTGTCCACACAAAGAGAGCAACTTCAGTCACATAGCAACCAGCTTTTGACTGTCACTTTAACCTATGGTACTCCCTTATTTCGCTTCTACTTACAAGGAAGCAAGTAATAAGACTATTTGTGCCATTTTTTCTCGATTAGCTTGAAGTAAAAAGAAGCATACGCTTTTTAACATTGCCTTGTTGCAGAGAGGTAGAGAAATACAAGATTGAGAATGTGATATACCTGTGGCCTCTACTATTTCGCTAACTTTGATTCGTCGATTACTCAAAACCATTTTGTCAATCATTTCGGGGGAAGTCGCTTCTACTGAACGTCCGGAACGATGTTCATCATTTGTGGATGTACGGCCACGTTTAAACTCATTTATCCAATTGTAAATTGTTACAAACGCAGGAGCAGATGTGCCATGAACTTCATCCAACTCGGCTTTTATCTCTTTCGGTGTTAAGTCTTTTAAATAGATGTGTTAAATCGCCACACGGAACTCGTTGTTTACCATCTTTCTAAGGAAACACAAGATGTAGCCTATGGCAACGAAACCACGTGATGGATAAATCTGAAACTTTATCTGCCATCTAGTAAGAGACGACGGTTACTAAATACAAACTTTTTTCGATGCTACGAGTGGAATTTCTTGGATTTTATAAGGAATTATTGAACCCCCTAGTGCACTGTACATACATGGTATAGAAAGTAAAACCATAAATTTGCAATGCCATTGTTGCTAAGCAACCACTATGATATAAATACTTGAGATTGTGATACATTATCACTCACGCACTGATGATTTAGTAAATAGATCTATTTTCTATATAAATGTATCTGGTACTGTTAAAGCCAGTTTTCATTTTAACTCTCGAATATTTAGTTACCTTTTGACAACTGAGATGAGGTGTTGCATTCACATGACAATCTCTACAAATTCTGCAAAAAATTATTGCTCAAAAGCCTATGATCCTATTTACTTCATTCTAAGTCAGAAATAATTAGCAGAAATAGACTTATTACTTGCTTCCTTGTATGTAGAAGCGAAACAAGGGAGTACCGTAAGTTAAAGTGATAGTCAAAAGCTGGTTGCTATGTGACTGAAGTTCCTTTGATTGTATGGACAGGAGTTGACAAATTCCTGTATGATTTTCAAAGCTAAAACTAAAACCAAGGTATATCGCAAAAACGATCAACTCCACGAAAAAAATGTATATAACATAAATTGTGTGTGCTAGCGTGCTCTACATTTCTTGTGTAGTAAGTTTTTATCTAAGTGTTACGGTTTAGCAGTTATGCAAAATTCCGTAAAATTCGTGCAGAATAAAGTAGTCTCCAGAGGGTATGCCCAGAAAATTCAAGATATACATTTTGCTTGCTAGGTAAATATCTTTAATATTTGAGATTTTGATCAAAATCGTTGGAGGCATTTTTGCCAAAATCAAAATTATCGTTAAAAGTTCCATGTAAGGGGTAGTTTGGGGTGTTTTTTTTTTCTCTCAAAATCTTTGTGTCGCATCCCTGGAAGATACTAAACTTAAATACCAAGTTTGGTATTTTACCGACTTTTCGTTTTTGTATTATCGTGTTCACAGACATACGGACACACGGACACACACACACCCACACACGGATATTTTTCAGAAATTACTTTTTTTGGATACAAGGGACCCTAAAACATATATGTCCGGTGAAATCTCGGTATCGAATTTTTTGGTGGAGTGCAATACTTTCTCTATACACTATGCACATAGTATGTAATAGAGAAACTAAAAGCAATAGTCAAATCCTTTAAAAGCCGATCGATATGTTGAAGTTCGGTTCGGTTTGTGTTTCTAAGAAAACAAAAGAGGGATGAATGAAACGTGAGCCCTTTAGTTTAAAATTAAAGCTAAGATAATAGTATCTGGTAAACTGTCAACTCTGCCACAAAAAGTTTATGTAATATAAATTGTGTGTTTTAAGGAAATCTGCATTTTTTGTGCAGTAAACTTTTGTGTATCTCTTACGGTATTTTAATCAAAGATATTAGAGCATTTGTGGGGGGGGGATTTTCCTCAAAATCTTGGAGACACATCCTGCGAAATTACTTAACTTAAATACCAACTTTGGTATTTAACAGAGATTTTACTAAAATTAATTTTCGGAATGCTCAAACATATATTTCCGTGAAATCTCGGTATCAAATTTTTGGGAGAAATACAATACATTCTGTCTACCACAAACAATGTATAATGTGCTAGAGAAAGTAAAAAGCTAAACATACGATGCCATTTATTGCTAAGCAACCGTTATGGCACCGCTTCTGTTGTTTTTATACTTCCGTTTGTAACATTCTATGTTTATACGTTCTCTCAAAATAGTATTTTTGCAAAAAGGTCCGCGCGTGTGTTTGTGTGTGTCTGTAGACAGCATAGCTCAAACACGAAAAGTCCGTTAAAATACGAAACTTGGTATTTACGTTCAGTATTTTCCAAGGATGCGACACGAACATTTTCAAGAAAATCCCCCAACTGCCCTTCATATGGAAATATTTTCGAAATTTTTGTTTTTCTCAAAGTGGCTAACAATTTCGATTAAAATATCCCATATTAAAGATATTTACCAGACAAATATAATGTATACCTTGAAATGTCTGGGAATAGCCTTTAAACACCTCTTTATTTTAAATGAATTTTTCTGAATTTTGGGTAATTTGTAAACCGTAAGAGATAGACAAAACATGTAGTTCACGTTAAAACACACAATTTATATCATATACGTTTTATTCGTCGAATTGACAATTTCTGAAATATTCCTTTATATATATATACATATTTCAGATTTAAGCTACTTAACTTTTTTCACATGGAAAGTTGCAAACTCTTGGTCCTGCATAGAAACAGATTTTTACCTCTTAACAACCAGTTTTTAAGAAATTTGACATTCGTTTTTCCCTAGTGTATTCCCTTATTTTCCTTCTACTTACAAGTAATTAAGACAATGTCTGCTAATGCTGTTCTCGATTATCGTAAAGTAGAGAGTATAATATGCTTTAAACAATAGTTTGTTACAGTGATGTAGAGAAACTCATATAAATGTAACACATATTTTTAAACGCGTCATGCACAGATAATTTAGTAAATATATCTGTTAGAGAATAAATGTATTTGTTAACGCTAAAGTCAGTTTTCATTACAGTCTCAAATATTTACTTAGCTTCTGACCACTGAGATATCAAAAACAGTGTAAATAAAGGTTGCGGATGTCCATCTGTGAACGACATCACTACCTCACTTTCTGTGCAGTTAGGTTCTCTTCTAAATTGCCCCCGGGGTTCCAATCGATTTCCCTGTCTCGAATATATACCAGAAGGACAAGAGACGCACACGTTGCTTCATCTGGAACGTTGCCAGGCTCAATTTCGAGAAGCAAGAGGAAAAGAAATCCAAAACAAACGATGTCCACTGTGATGGGATTGGCCAAGACAGGAAGGAAGTTGCAATAAGTGGAGTATCTGGTGCGGAAAACGTCCGCCAGGTGCTCCAGACAATCGCCCAGCACCAGATGTCCGCAGTTCGACCTCCCTAATCACGTCCCAATCCTGATACCATCAACATAAACAGGTAACATGTCTATTATTATGTTTGTCTGTCAGGACTTGATTGTTATATTCGCATGCCTTTCTCTACCTATTCTGCAAGAAACTGTTTAAAATCTGGTGCTAATGTAAAATAATTGCATTCGGTTCTATTTCCATGACCAAGAGCAAAAAAAAAAAAAAAAAAAAAAAAAAAAATCTGATGTATTCCATTCACATGACTTTCTCTACTTCTCTACAACGAATTATTGTTAAAAAGCTCATGCTTCTATTTACTTCATGCTAATCAAGAAAAAATTAGCAGAAATAGTCTTATTACTTGCTTCCTTGTAAGTAGAAGCGAAATAAGAGACTACCATAGGTTAAAGTGATAGTCAAAAGCTAGTTGCTATATGACTGAAGTTCCTTTGTATGGACACGAGTTGAAAAATTCCTGTATGAGGAAAGTATAAGTTTTTCAAAGCTGAAACCAAAAGCAAACAATATCTTAAAAATCATCAACTCCACGAAAAAAATGTATAGAATATAAATTGTGTGTTTTAATTTGCTCTACATTTTCTGTGTAGTAAGTTTTTCTCCATGTCTTACGGTTTAGCAGCTATGCAAAATTCATCCAGAATAAAATAGACTACAGAGGCTATTCCCAGAAAACTCAAGATATACTTTTTATTTATCAGGTGAATATATTTAATACTTGATATTTGAATCAAAATCGTTAGAGCCATTTTTGAGAAAATCAAACATTTTGAATAAAGTTCCATGTAAAGGGTAGTTGGGAGTGGGGGGGGGGATTTTCTTGAAAATCTTCGTGTCGCATCCTCGGAAGATACCAAACTTAAATACCAAGTTTGGTATTCAACGGGATTTTCGTTTTTGAGCTATGCTGACCACAGACACACACATACATACACACAGTCAGGCAGACACACACGGACATTTTTCTAAAAATGCTTTTTTTTTGGTTCAGGGAGCCTCAAAACATGTATATCTGGTGAAATCCCGGTATCGAATTTTTGGGTACAATATAATTATTGTTATAAAGCTTATTCATTAAGCTATTTACTTAATGGTAATCAGAAAACATTAGCAGAAATAGTCTTATTACTTGCTTCCTTGTAAGTAGAAGAGAAATATGGGAGTACCAGAGGCTAAATCGATATATATATATATATATATATATATATATATATATATATATATATATATATATATATTGAATGGAATGGAATATCTTCTCTACCTATGCACTATGTACGGAGTGCAGAAATTAATGATACTAAAAATGGATAGTGAAATTGCTATGACAGTTACACATCTAGAAAGCTTCAGGAGGCCTCATAAGAGATATTGGTAATTAAGTCTCGGATGAGAGTTTATTCTGCGGAATACAATACCTCCTCTACCGCAGGTAAGCAGTAGCGAAAGGTGGTACGCAGTTTTACGTTGACCTCGTGATATTGAAGAACAGTTTTGTTTTATTTTCGGGGGGCGTGCATCCTCAAAAAGAAATGTGACACTGCGGCTCGGATAGAAGAATCACATGTTTTATTACAGGTTGGCCACAAACATCGTTTATTCAGATAAAAGACCCGCTCTAATGTTTACCTTCGTTCCCAATTTACTCTTTTCATTTTTAATAGTTTTTATTTTCATGCATGTATGTAATTAAGTTGCCCTGGATCGCTCACAGAGAGCACCACTATCGCTGTTGAACAAAAGGTAGGTTTTCGGTTTCCCCCCGAGGGCTGTTTGAGGGAGGGAGGGTAACGTTTATTACTCTCAAAGCAATATAACCCTTACCATTTATTTTTTTACTACCCTATACCTATTATGAATCCATTTGTGCGCTGTACAAGGGTTAGTGAAAAACCGTTGCATTTGTTTCCAACCAGGGTAATTTGTTTTATTATTTTTAAACCGTGTGGCTTTGTAGGTTTACCTGTAGAAGATATTAAAATTCCTTACCGAACAACGCTCTTACGCAAATAATTATCAATTATGCTCCATTTTTATTTTCACTATACGTACTATGTACATAGTGTATAGAGAATGTATTGTATTGCACCCAAAAATTCGATAGCGAGGTTTTATGGGAAATATATATTTTGAGACAACCTGAAAAATGATCGTGTGTGTCTGTATTTATTTACTCGGAAATTATTTTCACTATCTTCCAAGGATAGGACAAGAAGATTTTCAAGAAAATCCCTCCACCTCCAAGTACCCTTTACAGGGAACATTTTTAAAAAGTTTTGATTTTCTCAAAAATGGCTCTAACGATTTTAATTAAAATATCTTATATTTAATGTATTTTTATTACAAAAGAAATGTACATCTTGAATTTTCAGCGAATAGCCTCTGAAGACTACTTTATCTTCAATGACTTTTATATAACTGGTAAACCGTGGGAGATAGACAAAAAGTTACCACACAAAATGTAGATTTCTTTAAAACACACAATTTATGTTATATTACATTTGTTTGTATAGTTAAACATTTTCCATATATTCCAGAACATTTGCTTGAATTTTAGCCACTTAAATTTTTCTCAAGCGGAAAGACGTCTTTTATTGTGTTTCTCGTATGTTTATTCCTGGCTAGCAAAGACACTGGAATTTCAATTGTTTCACATAGCGACCGACTTTTAAAGGACGGGATTGTCGCTTTAACCCGTGTATTTTATTTTTTTTAGAAAAATTCCTGTGTTTGTTTCTGTCTGTCGGGATTTATGATCAGTATCTTCCCAGGATGCAACACGGAAGGTTTTCTAGAAAATCCCCCGCACCCTCAACTACCCTTTACACGGATTTTCTCAATAATACCTCGAGCGATTTTGTTTAAAATACAGTATATTAAAGATGTTCATTTCGTAATAAAATGAATGTTTTGAATTTTCTAGGAATAGCTCTTTATTCTGATGGAGATTTGCAGAATTGAGGCTAATGCCTAAACAAGAAACTTACTACACAAAAAGTGTATATGTCGTTAAAACACCCAATTTATAGCACATATATTCTTTTCGTGGAGTTAACAGTTTTCAGATATTTGTTTCGGCAATTTGTCTATCTCTTACTGTTTACCAATTATGCAAAATTCAACAAAATTCATCCAGTATGAACAGGTCTTCCAGAAGCTTTTCCCAGAAAATTCAAGGTGTACATTTTATTTGTGATGTAAATAGCATTCATATGCGGTATTTTAATCAAAATTGCTAGACCTATTTGTGACAAAATAAACATTTTCGAGAAATGTTCCATGTTAATGATATTTGGGGTGGGGGATTTTCTTGAAAATCTTCCTGTCGTATCCTTGGAAGGTACTCAACTTAAATAACAAGTTTGGTATTTAACGGACGCTTTGTTTTTGCACAATGCTGCCCACACGAACCTTCTTCTAAAAATATTTTTCGGACTCGGGTGACCTCAAAACATGTATTTTCCGTGAAATCTCAGTATCGAATTTTCGGGTGGAGCTCAATACTTCCTCTATACACTATATACATAGTGGTGTAGAGAAAGTCAAGCATCTGATGTGTTCCATTCACATGACTTTCTCTACCTACTCTGCAAAGAAATTATTTTTACAAAAGATTAATCTTTTATCTCCTTCACGCTAATCAAGATTAAACTCAGCAGAAATGGTCTTCTTATTTGGTTTCTTGTTAAGCAGAAAGGAAATAAGGGAGTACACTAGGCTAAAGCAATATTAAATCTTTTTAAAAACTGGTCTTAAGACCTGACATGGAGAGAAACAAAATGCCAAGGTCCAGAGAAAATAAATATTGGTAAACCTAAGTAATAACCATTTATATTTCAGAAATTGCTAACTCTGTAAAAAATCTATCTGCATTAACTATCTCTGTGGTTTAACGAGATCTACATTTTTACTTTCTCTATACGTATTATGTACATAGTGTATAGAGAAGGTTTGCACTCCACCCAAAAATTCGACACCGAGATTTCACCAGAAATATATGATTTAGGGTCCCCTGTATCTAAAAAAATATTTTCAGAAAAAGGTCCGTGTATGTCTATGAACACGATAACCCGAAAACGAAACGTCTGTAAAATACCAAACTTGGTATTTAAGTTTAGTATCTTCCAGGGCTGCGATACGAAAATTTTGAGAAAAATCCCCCCGCCCCAAACTACCCTACACTTGGAACTTTTTTCAATAATATGTTGCAGAGATGTAGAAAAAACCATGTGAATGGTACACATCAGATTTTTTTAGTTACGCTGTTCACAGAAGTATATAAACGATGATGAGTAGAAAAGCCCTGTGAATGTAACATATAGTTTATATGAATATTAACGGATTACGTGAAGTTGTAATTAGCGAAAAACAAGTTTTTGATGGTACCAAGTAAAGTGTATATAGATATATGTCAACAAATTATGAATTCTGAAAGAATTTTGCCTGGGCGTCCTAAAGCTCCCAAGAGAGTAAAAAGGTTTTACAGTAGCCGCTACTTTTAACATAAAATGTGCGATACATCTGTCGTTGTGTGTATGTGTGTAGGCGCACCGTGGTTTTTTTTTTTCCCTCTCTCCCTCTGCTTTTCTCGCTTTATTTCTTGCAAAAGCGAGAGATGCAAAACCACTGCGGGGAAATATTGGCGTCAGAGAAATTAATTCCCCCGTCCAACGCACACTTATACGCGCACGTACAGACATGTGGAATTGGTAATGTAGGGCACGAGCTTGGCGTTATGCCCTGCTGCACTCAATGTGTGTATGTATGTTATTCTTGGGAAAATGTGCCGGCGCACAGTAGGGTTGGTACACGTTCTTAGGTAACTCGTAACTACAACAAACTCCCGGGACTTTGTTTTGCTAAATCATCGCTTTTTACTGTATTTACTATCTACAGAGTGATTCAAAAATACTTTTACGTTTGTGGATGGATTTCAGACATCGAAATAAAACATTCTGATGTGATACACTCACATGACTTTCTCTAGCTGCTCTACAAACTTCCCACAAAAAATTATTCTTCTTTCTACACAATGTTAATCGAGATAAATATTAGCAGAATGTTCTTATTACTTAGTTCCTTATAAGTAGGAGAGAATAAGGGAATGCACTATGCTAAAGTGATTGTCAAATGTTTTAAAAGCTATTATTATGCGATTGTCATTGCAAATCACTTCCTTGCTTGGCCAGGAGTAGAACAAAAGAAAAGCGGACACTTCCTGGCAGAGAAAACTTTAAGTACTTCACAATTGAAAGCAGTAACAAGGAATATCTTAGAAACGGTTACCTTTACAACAAAAACGTAAAGGACATAAATTGTGTGTTTTGTCATGATGTACATTTTTTGTGGGGTGAGTTTTTTTCTATCTCTTACGGTTTAGCTGTTAAGCAAAATTCATCCAGAATAAAGAGGTCTAAAGACGCTATTCCCCAAAAATTCGAGATATGCATTTTATTTCGGACATAAATAACTTTAATACACGGGATTTTAATCAAAATCGTTAAAGCCATTTTTAGGAAAAACAACATTTTGGAAATTTGTTCCATGTAAAGGGTAGTTTTTAGTTGGGGGAATTTTTTGAAAATCTTTGTGTCGCATCCTTGGAAGATACTAAACCTAAATACCAAGTTTTGTATTTAACGGTCTTGGCGTTTTGGGGCTATGTTGTACACAGACACACACACACACACACACACACACACACACACACACACTCATTCAGGGACCTTTTTTTAAAAATTCTTTTTTCGGACTCAGGGGACCCCAAAACTTATATTTCCGGTGAAATCTCCGTATCGAATTTTTGGGTGCATTACAATACTTCTCGATCCCTATGTACATTGTACACATGGGGCTAGAGAAAGTAAAAATATGTTCCTATAGACATATGCTCCAAAACCCTTCGTTTTCGCGTTATTATCAATTTATTAATGAAAGTCACCTTCAACGGCCTTCAGGGTCCAACCTTAACTTCATTTATTTATGTACTCATTCATAGAAGGCTTTGACCCATTTTACCCTGGCCTTGTGTTACCATAGCTACTTGTTAACAGTTGTGCAATACATTCCCTTACAAGAGCTGTCTTCATTCAGAACACTCTCCCAGACTTGTTAGAAAATGTGTCTCTGTAAACAAGAAGAAACATTTTAGTCTCATTGTTCGAGTCACTGGCTGGTATCTAACACGTCAGATGGATAGGTAGAGGAGGACCAGTCCCATGGCCTGCACGACCTCAATCCTTTGGACTTTTATAATTTGGGAGCACCTTAAAACATTGCTTTATGCAGCAGACATCCAAGATGAAGAAACTCTTAATTTCCGTGTCATGGAAGCGTGCGAAATCATACGACACCGACGGGGAGTATTTGACATACCAAACCTCCACGAGTACATGCGTGTCTAGACGCAAGAGGAGGACATTTGCTATAGGAACGAAAGGTTTTGGGACCTGTGTTTAATGAACATTTTTTCTCGTTTTGGTGTAAGGATCCTGTTCACAATCTTTGTAAAATTATTTTTACTTTCTCTATACGTACTGTGTACCTGGTGTATAAGGAAGGTTTTGCACTCTACCCAAAAATTCGATACCGAAATTTCACTGGAAATATATGTTTTACGGTCCCCTTAATCCCAAAAAAGGATTTGTAGAAAAATTCCGTTTACGTCCATGTGTCTATGAACATAATAACTCAAAAACGAAAAGTCGGTAAAATACCAAACTTGGTATTTGAGTTTAATATCTTCCGGGGATGTAACATGACTTTCAGATAAATTCCTATATCGCAAACTACTCTTTGTCTGGAAAAAATCGATTTTCTCAAAAATGACTAACGATTTTGATTAAAATACCGTACATTAAAGATACCTATATGGCAAATAAAATGTATATCTTGAATTTTCGGGGATTAGCCTCTTTATTCTGAATGAATTTTGCTGAACTTTGCATACTGGTAAACCTTAAGAGATAGGCAAAAACTTACTACACAACAAATGTAGATCACGTTAATTTTTGGGGTAGTGTTTAACGGCCGTTTTAACTACTTATAGCACCGCAGGTGGTGACACTGAGGGTACATGAATGATAATGGAGCACCGGTGGAATGCGATGGCTGGAAAACCGGAGTACCCGGAGGAAACCCGCCCCAGCGCCGCTTTCTCAACCACAAATCTCACATGCGGTCGCTTGGGATCCAACCCCAGCCGTCTAGGTTAGATCACGTTAAAACAAACAATTTATGTCATATAGGTTTTTTTTTTTTTCGTGGAACTGACTATTTCTGAGATATTCCTTGTTATTTGTTTTTGATTCAAAATACTTGAACTTTTCTGGCATGGAATGTTGTAAACTCCTGCCCCTGCATAGAAACGGATTTCATCCACATAGCAACAAGCTTTTAAAACATTTGACTATCGCTTTAACCTTCTGCATTTCCTTATTTCGCTTCTACTTACAAGGAACTAAGTAATAAGACCGTTTCTGCTAATGTTTATCTCGATTAGTATGAAGTAGATAGAAAGGGGGTTTGATTCTAAACAGCCGAAACTGGCAAAGGCGGGGCACATACTTAATGGAAGTTCGTGCACTAAGAGATAACATATTTGTGTAAATATTGTATAGACTTGTTTGGTGTTTGAGTAATGTACATGTGTGAATACGTGGTGTAGTTGTGTGTGTGTGTGTGTGTTTGAGATATCAGAGTGCTCTTTCTTTTATTGTTCTGTGGTTCTGTTGTTGTAGCGCGCGAACATATGCTGTGTGTGTTTGGTAGTGTTTAACGCCCGCTTTAACTACTTATGGCACTACAGGCGGTGACACTGATGATACATGAATGAAGATGGAGCACCGATGGAATGCGATGGCGGGGGAAAGCGGAGAACCCAGAGAAAACCCGCCCCAGATCCGCTTTGTCCACTGCAAATCTCACAAGCAGTCGCTGTCCAGGTGAAAGGCGAATGGCCTAACCACTCGGCCACGGTGCGGCCCTGTGTGTGTGTTTCCAATGTTGTTAAGAGATATAAAATATATATGTAGCTAATATTTTAAACTCAAGTATTTTTAGACAGCAAGTACGGTCACCACGACCACGACTTCGACTCCTACTCCTACCATCACCACCACCACTACTACAATTGTAGACAGAAAAACAGGCTTTTTAACAATAAATTGTTTCAGCGATGTAGAGAAGGTTATGTGAATGTAACACATCAGACATAGATCCCATTATTCCCTAAATGTTGACTAATATTGTGGATGCATCTCATGTGACACCAGTGCTCCACGTTGATAACATCTAATGTTGTATACACTGCAAATAAAAGGAGAAGATGTGATAGGTACGCGGCGTCAAGCATGCCCACACCTGTGTAAACTTTACGGTGAGAAAAACACTATTGCGATCTAGTGGAAATGGCCACCTTGTATGCACATTAGTGTACATGGTGTAGCAAGAAAACTCAGCACAAGTAGTTGTGAAGAGGTATATGGCTAGCAGAGCACGTTGTATTGTTATTTTTATTGCGCTCACCAGTTAGACTAGGAACCTGAGAAGGGTCATTTCCTCAACGACGTAAGAATGGGAACTGGACCACTGCGGCTGTGAAGGTGAAACCTTCTCTTTTCTTCAGCCATTACTGTTATTAATGCTCTAACCAGATGCTGCTGCGGACCTCACCAACATGAAACCCTCAAGACAAATTAAAATCTCTTAATACTTTCCACAATGTAACTGCAAACCTTAAAGTAGCAACACCATTGTGGCTTAAACTCTTGCCATCTGGTATTTAGTGCACATTTTACAAAACAGGCCTAAAACTCTGATGTATTCCATTCACGGGCTGAGAAGTCCCGGACCTCACACAGATATGGCGCCACTAGGCCAGTTAGACGGTAGCATCATAAAGTTTAACTCTAGACTAGCTTGTATCCATGGTTACAGGTCAAAAGCTTGTTTACTTTCCAATGACAGCATTTTAAGCAAGACAACTTTAGAGTTTTCACGAAAATACAGGATTTGGAAAAACGAGCAGTGATTAAATACTTCCATTTGAAAGGCTTAACACCTAAAGAAATAAAGGAGGAAATGGACAGTACATTGAAAGACTCTGCACCTTCATATTCAATGATTAAAAGGTGGGTTGCACAGTTTAAAATGGGACGTACGAGCACTAGTGATGAGCCTCGCTCTGGACGCCCTGTAGAAGTGACAGCTCCAGAGATCACTGAAAAATTCATCGTTTAGATGAAAGTTGTTTGAGATAGCAGAGGCTGTAAACATATCAAAAGAACGTGCAGGTAATGTTTTAAGTAATGTTTTGGGGTTTCACAAGGTCTGTGCAAGATGGGTGCCGCGTTTGTTGACACCTGCTCAAAAGTTCTAAAGAAAAACTGTTTCTATTAAGAATGTGGAGCTCTACCGTAAAAATCCCAGTACATTTTTAGACGGTTTATTACCATGGATGAAACTTGGATTCGTCACTACACTCAAGAAAGTAAATCACAGTGAAAATAGTGGATTGCGATAGGTGAACCAACTTCATAAAAGGTAAATTCAACAAGGTTATGGCGAGTGTTTTCTGGGAAGCCCAAGGAATTATTTTTATTGATTACTTAGAAAGGGGTAAATACATCACTGGTGACTACTACGTGAGCTTGCTGCAACGTTTGAGTGACGAGGTGAAAAGAAAAAAACTACATTTGCCAGAAAGAAGACATCTTTTTTCATCACGACAGCACTCTGGCCCATCGTTCAGTCATTGCAATGGGAAACATGTGAGAATTAAAGTTAGAATTGCTTGAACAACCACTCTATTCGCCAGATGTAACACCCAGTGACTACCACCTGTACCCAAACCTGAAACAATTTCTTGGTGGACGAAGATTTCACAGCAACGATGCGGCAAACAGCTGGACGGAAGGTCAACTTTCGTTTCCTTTCTTTTGTTTTATTCCCAGGAATGCAAAAGAGAGCAGAATTTCAATTGTCCCACACTTCACTGTCGCTTTAGCCTAGTATATTCTCTTATTTCCCTTCTACTTACAAGGAAGCAACTAATAAGACCATTTCTGATAAAGTTTATCTGAATTAGCATGAAGTAGAGAGAAGAATTATTTGTTTGCAGAACTGCTAGAGAAAGTCATGTGAATGAAGCACATCAGTTTTTGCATAGTAATGCTTTTAAAGCTAGGATCAATGACGGATTAATCAATATCCCTTTTTACATATGATAACATTTTTCATGCTCTGTAAATTATCATTTTTTCTCTGAGACCATATCTATGTCACACATTGGTCACCATGACTGTATTAATGCAATAAATAAAGTTTAATATTGAACTGATGTTTTGATTTTGACTTACACTTGTCACACATGTATGCCACTTGTCTAGGCTTGTGGCAATACGTTACGTTACGCTATACCCACTAGTGAGCCCAGGATTTTGACGGAGCTCTATATGCCACTTTCCTAGGGTTGTAGCAACACGTTACATTACGCTACACCAGCTAGTGAGCCAGGATTTTGACGGAGCGCTTTATGCCACTTGTCAGGCTTGTGATAACACATTACGATATGCTATACTAGCTAGTGTTATGCTATACTAGCTAGTGTTATGGCACTCGTCTAGACTTATAGCAATATGTTACGTTACGCTACACCAGCTAGTTGGCCAGGATTTTGACGGAGCGCTATATGACCCTTGTCTAGACCTATAGCAACACGTTACGTTACGCCACACCAGCTAGTGGATCCAGGGTTTTAACGGAGCGCTATATGACACTTGTCTAGACCTATAGCAGTACGTTACGCTACGCTACACCAGCTAGTGGGCCCAGAATTTTGACGGAGCGCTATATGACACTTGTCTAGGCCTATAGCAACACGTTACGTTACGCCACACCAGCTAGTGGGCCCAGGATTTTGACGGAGAGCTATATGACACTTGTCTAGACCTATAGCAACACGTTACGTTACGCCACACCAGCTAGTGGACCCAGGATTTTGACGAAGTGCTATATGACACTTGTCTAGATCTATAGCAACACGTTACGTTACGCTACACCAGCTAGTGGACCCAGAATTTTGACGGAGTGCTATATGACACTTGTCTAGACCTATAGCAGTACGTTACGTTACGCCACACCAGCTAGTGGGCCTAGGATTTTGACGGAGCGCTAAATGACTCTTGTCTAGACCTATAGCAGCAACACGTTACGTTACGCCACACCAGCTAGTGGGCCCAGGATTTTGACGGAGCGCTATATGACTCTTGTCTAGGCCTAAAGCAACGCGTTACGTTACGCCACACCAGCTAGTGGGCCCAGGATTTTGACGGAGTGCTATATGACACTTGTCTAGGCCTATAGCAATACGTTACGTTACACCACACCAGCTAGTGGGCCCAGGATTTTGACGGAGTGCTATATGACACTTGTCTAGGCCTATAGCAATACGTTACGTTACACCACACCAGCTAGTGGGCCCAGGATTTTGACGGAGTGCTATATGACACTTGTCTAGGCCTATAGCAATACGTTACGTTACACCACACCAGCTAGTGGGCCCAGGATTTTGACGGAGCGCTATATGACTCTTGTCTAGGCCTAAAGCAACGCGTTACGTTACGCCACACCAGCTAGTGGGCCCAGGATTTTGACGGAGTGCTATATGACACTTGTCTAGGCCTATAGCAATACGTTACGTTACGCCACACCAGCTAGTGGGCGCAGGATTTTGACGGAGAGCTATATGACTCTTGTCTAGACCTATAGCAATACGTTACGTTACGCCACACCAGCTAGTGGGCCCAGGATTTTGACGGAGCGCTATATGAAGTGAATGTGACAGATGGAACCATTACCAGACTCCAGTCGATGAAATACACACTGGAACAGTTTCTCTGCGAGATGTCAGTGAGGGAAACAGAACACCTGTTTTGGTCGGAGAGAGTTTCAACAGTGACCTGCGGGTATATTATCTGTCCGGTCTTCCTTCCACGTGACAGATACTTACAATATATGTTCTCTAAGTGATGAAACGTTTAAATAATGTCACTACTTAAAGCATTAAATGTAACATTTCTATTTCTAGTATATATACAGTGTCATTCAGTTAGTAGCAAACCATTTGACGTAACTAAATAATAACGAAAGTTATCAACACAAAACTTTATTTACAAGGTTACTCTGTTTCTCAACGTAATCTCCATTCTATCAAGGTATTTATTGTCACGTGGAACCAGGTGTTCAATGTCAATGTTACACTTTTCTACTGCCAAAGAACTTATTCGCTTTTTTGAGAACACCACTTGTTTGTCCAATCGAATTTTATAGGCAAATAACGCAAGTATATAGTCATAATATTATGAACAAGTCTTCAGTGAGGAAATGGCGCATAGTTTACGAGTAATGAAGGAAGAGCCAGTGTGTACGATAAAGACCGGAGTGGAAGTTCATCAATCGTTATGGAGCAGTTGAAAGCAAAAGTTGATAAAAGGATTCAGAAAAACCGGTACCACGTGACAATAAATACCTTGATAGCAATGACGATCACTTTGAGAAATAGAGTAAGGTAGTGTAACTTTGTAAATAAAGTTTTGTGTTGATAACTTTCGTTATTGTTTAATTATGTCAAATTGTCTGTCACTTTCTGGATGATCTTTGTAGATATATGACTGCTTAAAGCGTCAAATGTAGAATTAAGATTTCTGGTATATACACGATGTTAATGAACTATACCGAAATATTTCACAGAATATGTAGATTACTTAAATAAGTAATTTGAGATACGAGACGTATGGTTTGTTTATTGAAATTTTGAAGTAACGGCTATAAGTTTCTGAAGTGTCAGTACGCGTAGTGGTTATCATACTGGCTTTCAAGTGAGATAGTTTCCGAGTTGGGGTCTCGTTCACATATCGTAACACTTCGTCTGGAATGATGATAAACAACATTTACTCTATGACAGGAATCGAACTCTTGACTTTTGGGATAGCAGCTTCCCGCGTTACGCACTAAGCCACCAAAGCAGTTGATAAAACGCCTCCAGACTAAGCTACATAACTCAAGAACGTAGTTAATAAATGCTCAGTGTCGCACTGTCAAGTGATTACTTCGAGATTTTACAGATTTTTGGGACATTAAATATTGAGAACGCTAGTTACGAACTGCTAAAAATCGATATTTCTATACTCGGGCAGCAGTTTTAAAGACATTCTAAGCCATTTTTACTTTCTCTACACGTACTATGTACATAGTGCATAGAGAAGGTATTGCACTCCACCAAAAAATTCGATACCCAGATTTCACCGGAAATATATGTTTTAGGGTCCCCTTTATCCAAAAAAAGTGTTTTCAGAAAAAAGTCCGTGTGTGTGTGTGTGTCCGTGTGTCGGTGTGTCCGTGTGCCTGTGAACACGATAACTCAAAAACGAAAAGTCTGTAAAATACCAAATTTGGTATTTAAGTTTAATATCTTCTAGGGATGCGACTCGAAGATTTTGAGAGAAATCCCTCCCTCCCTCCCAAAACTACCCTTTACATGGAAAATCTTTCGAAAATGTTCATTTTCTAAAAAAAGGGCGCTAAAGATTTTCATTAAAATATCGTATATTAGAGATATTTACCTGGCAAATAAAATGTATATTTTGAATTTTCTCAGAATAGCCTCTGAAGACTCATTCTGAGTGAATTTTACGGAATTTTGCATAACTGCTAAACTGTAAGAGTTAGACAAAACCTTTCCACACAAAAAATGTAGAGCGCATTAAAACACACAATTTATGTTGTATACCTTTTTTCGTGGAGTTGATCGTTTTTGAGATATTCCTTCTTTTTGTTTTCAGGCTCGAAAAACTTAACTTTTCTCATACAGAAGTTTGTCAACTCATGTCCATACGAACAAAGAACTTCAGTCACATAGCAACCAGCTTTTGACTATGACTTTAACCTATGGTGCTCCCTTATTTCCATTCTACTTACAAGGAAGCAAGTAATAAGACTATTTCTGCTAATTTTTTGTCGATTAGCATGAAGTAAATAGAAGCATGAGCTTTTTAAAACTAATTTTTTTGCAGAGATGTAGAGAAAGTCATGTGAGTGGAACACATCAGATTTGTTCAAACTGCTTTGCTTTAACACCCACTTATCAGCACCTGATTCTCACATGTTTAACGTTATGTTTATCCGGGGACCATGCATCGCCGATCTTAAATTACTTATATCAGTCACGTGCACAATCTCGCAAATTATTTCGGTGTAGTTTATTAACACCCTGTATATATATACATAGTTTGTATGCCTATGTAACTGCCGTGGTAACGGGTTCAAACCCCGTCGACCGCACACTCCTAATTTGGGTTTTTCGTTGTCCCCCTATTTACTGTATTGCTGGGGTGGTTATTCTCCACTGTTTTCTTTCCATAATTCCTTGTCATCTTTCACGTGTGCCTCTAAGGTTTCTTCCATATAACTTTACCCCGTAGCTCTTTAACTGTCACTGACTCCTGTGTTAGAACAACTTATTATGTGGTACAAAGTATTTCTTTTATTTAACATAAATATTTACGTTAATATATCCGAAGCGAATTGTCAAATTTACATTCTCGTTGCCGTATTGAGACTGTGATGTGTTCCTCAGTGGTTCTCACGTTTGTCTTAGCTTATGAGTCATCGTAATTAGAGACCCTGGGAAGCAAAAACAACACAGGAAGAGCGGCGCGACGTAACAGGAACCTTCGGAACGCAAAACGCCTTGATCTTTCTCCAGCTTCTAGATATGTCTTTAGGCTTCGGTTTCCAGAATTTTCCACAAAGTTGTGTGACGTCATTTTCTAGCTATAAGAGGATAAGACTGGTGTGTAGTGAATTGAACTGAGTCGTGATGACTGGAGGTTAGCGTACAGTGGCGCGCGAGCCGTAGACGGAGAAAGCCATCAATTGCCTACAGTTCGAAGCGTCGAGTGAGTTTAAGGGTTTATTTTGATATATTTTTAAGTCAATAAAGGCATTTGTTACAGTATGCATAAAGTATATTTTGGTACAGAGTTAATGCATCTAAAATATGGTTGATACTTGACATTTAATGTCTGAGCGCGGTTTGCTATTCGGATATGGCACCAGTGTCTGGTTTCTGATGCTAAGAATTCGTTGATATCCACTTCAACTTCTTCAGTATTTTCCACATGGGAACCGAGACATGATAATCTGCTGGTCAAGATCAGGATGTGGCACCAGTGTCTGGTTTCTGATGCTAAGAATTCGTTGATACCCACTTCAACTTCTTCAGTATTTTCCACATAGGAACCGAGACATGAGAATCTGCTGGTCAAGATCAGGATGTGGCACCAGTGTCTGGTTTGTGATGTGAAGAATTCGTTGATACCCTCTTCAACTTCTTCAGTATTTTCCACATAGGAACCGAGACATGATAATCTGCTGGTCAGGATCAGGATGTGGCACCAGTGTCTGGTTTCTGATGCTAAGAATTCGTTGATACCCACTTCAACTTCTTCAGTATTTTCCACATAGGAACCGAGACATGATAATCTGCTGGTCAGGATCAGGACGTGGCACCAGTGTCTGGTTTCTGATGCTAAGAATTCGTTGATACCCTCTTCAACTTCCTCAGTATTTTCCACATAGGAACCGAGAGATGATAATCTGCTGGTCAAGATCAGGATGTGGCACCAGTGTCTGGTTTCTGATGCGAAGAATTCGTTGATACCCTCTTCAACTTCTTCAGTATTTTCCACATAGGAACGGAGACATGATAATCTGCTGGCTCAAGATCAGGATGTGGTAGCAGTGTCTGGTTTCTAATGCTAAGAATTCGTTGATACCCACTTCAACTTCTTCAGTATTTTCCACATGGGAACCGAAACATGATAATCTGCTGGTCAGGATCAGGATGTGGCACCAGTGTCTGGTTTCTGATGCTAAGAATTCGTTGATACCCACTTCAACTTCTGCAGTATTTTCCACATAGGAACCGAGACATGATAATCTGCTGGCTCAAGATCAGGATTTGGTAGCAGTTCCTGTCCTTACAATTTTTAAATGTTATCCATTGTTCTTGAAGCTGAATTGTCCTTCTCCAAGATAACTAATTTATGCAGGACACCTTTGCCTCAAAACTGGATGAACTCGTTCCAGTTGTCCATCCTTGACCGTCCAATCTACACAAAACTTCACGTAATTTTGATGGTGGAAACCTGGACTCGTTTTGACAATGTCATCATCAAGCACGTTTGCGGACGTCTGAAGTGAATCTCCTTCCTGGACTTGTAATGTAGGCCGCTGTTCCAATTGGGACGACCTCAAGTGGTAGTGGCTGGACTTCTGTAAGATCTGCCTTCCTCCGACGCGACCTTCTTGAACTTCTCGGAAGTGTTTGCTAATTACTTTCTCTACACGTACTATGTACATAGTAAATAGAGAAAGTATGTTATTGCACCTAAAAATTCAATACACGTTTTGGAACCCGTGAACCCCCCCCCCCAAATAGAATAATGTCCAAGTGTCTGTGCGTGTATGTGGACAGCATAGCTCAAAAATTAAAAGTCCGTTAAATACCAAACTTCATATTTAAGTGCAGTATCTTCCAATGGTGAGACACGAAGATTTTCAAGAAAATACCCCCACTCATGAACAAAATGTCGATAGTTTTGGTTTTCTCAAAAAAGGCTGTGACGATTTTGATTAAAATCTCTTACATATAAGATATTTGCACAAAAATAAAAAATATATCTTGAATAATATGGGAGCCACCTCTGAATACCTCTTTCTTCTGGATGCATTTTTTATGAATTTTACTTAACTCGTAAACCGTAAGAGATAGATATCGTTAAAACACACCATTTATGTCATACACGTTTTTTTCGTGGAATTGGCCGTTTTCGAGATATTCCTTGTGATCGGTTTCATTTTTAAAATACTTCAAATTTTCTCATACGGGAACTTGTCTACTCCTGGGCAGGCAAAGAAAGGATTTCAATGCCATAGTAACCGCGTTTTAAAACATTTGACTGTCGGTTTAACCCAGTATATTCCCTTCTACGTATTAGGAACTGAGTAAAAAGACCGTTTCTGCTAATGTTTGTCTTAATTAGCATGAAGTAATTAGAAGAATAAGCTTATCAACAATAATTTGTTACAGAGGTGTAGAGAAAGCTTCTGCGTTTTTCAATATACGTAACGTTTATTTAATTGTAATATAATATATGTAAATTGTTTAAATAGTTATCAATATTGAAGATGATAATAGTTAACCAATAAATATTTTAGTGCGCTGCATGATAAACGACACAAATCCATCTCGAGAGCTAATCTCAGCGGCAGAACTAATAATAAGTTATAATCCTATCCTTTCCATCACACCACATAGAAACAATTGTCTATCCTATTTTTGTACTTTCTCTAAACGTATTAGGCACATAGTGTATATAGAAGGTTTTGTAATGCACCCAAAAATTCCATACAGAGATTTCACCGGAAATACACTTATCAGAAAAAGGTCATGTGTCAGTGTGTCTGTGAAGACGATAACCCAAGAACGAAGGGTCCGTAAAATAACAAACTTGGTATTTAAGTATAGTATCTTCCAAGAATGTGACACGAAGATTTTCAAGAAAATTCCTCCACCCCAAAATACCCTTTATATGCAAAAAATTTGATTTTCTTAAAAATGGCTCTAACGAGTTTGATTAAATTCTTTTATATTAAAGATATTTACACGATAAATAAAATGTATATCTTGAAATTTTTGGGAATAGCCTCTGAAGACTACTTTATTCTGGATAACTTTTACGGAATTTTGTATAACTGCTAAACCGTAAGAGATGGACAAAAACTTACCACACAAAAATGTAGAGTGCATTAAAACACAAATTTATATTATATAATTTTTCTTCGAGGAGTTGATCCTTTTTGAGATATTCCTTGTTTTTGGTTTCAGCTTTGAAAAACTTAATTTTTCTCATACAGGAATTTGTTAACTCCTGTCCATACAAAGAAAGGTACTTCAGTCACATAGCAACCAGCTTTTGACTATCACTTTAACCTATGGTACTCCCTTATTTCTCTTCTATTTATAAGGAAGCAAGTAATAAGACTATTTCTGCTAATTTTTTCTCGATTAGTATGAAATAAATGGAGGCATAATCTTTCTAACAATACTTTGTTGCAGAGATGTAGGGAAAATCATATGAGTGGAACACTTCAGATTTTTTTTTTATTGTTTTCTGTTATACAGCTGTTCGGAAAATATAAATTGGTGGAGAATTTTACGTGGTAAAATAGGCAGTCATTAATTTAACTTGACTAAAAATAGAACGCATTCTAGTGTGTGTCAGCACTTGAAATGTTTTCCAGAAGTTTGGAAATGCCAGAAAATCCATAACCACCTTCCTGCAACTCGTTACAAACAAAAATGTTCCGATACAAACGTAAAAATTGCGTGCCCCTGGCGGCAGCTAACTCAACTAACAACCTGTGTTTGTACATTTCGGTTAAGGGGGCCTTGAAAGCATTTTTTTAAACCTCGCTATCTGTCGACATTACCCTCATTACGCCAAATTGCGGGGAGTTCATCATGTTACGTTGTTATTACTGCCTGCCGTTGTTTGGAACTCCAGCACGAGCGCTGCAACTTTTAATAACCACCATTTAAACATACAAATGTGAGATGAACACGCGTGCCATGGAAGTCCTGCTGATATCAATAACAGCATATCTCTTTTGCTACACCACACTGTTTACGAACAACGAACAATAAGGAAACCTGGAAACAACCCTTGCTGGGCTGTATATACACAATTATTAAAAAAAACTTGATGTGTTCCATTCACATGACTTTCTACACATCTCTGCAACAAATTATTGTTAAAAAGCTTATTCTTCTATTTACTTAATGCTAATCGAAAAAAAAAAATAGCAAAAATAGTCTTATTACTTGCTTCCTTGTAACCAGAAGTAAAATAAGGGAGTACCATTGGTTAAAGTGATAGTCAAAAGTTGGTTGTTATGTGACTGAAATTCCTTTGTTTGTATGGACAGGAGTTTACAAATTCCTGTATGAGAAAAGTATATTTTTCATAGCTGAAAACAAATATCAGGGATATCTTAAAAACGATCAATTCCACGAAAAAAATGTATATAACATAAATTGTGTGTTTTAATGTGCTCTATATTTTCTGTGTGGTAAGTTTTTGTCCATCTCTTATGGTTGAGCAGTTATGCAAAAATCCGTAAAATTCATCCAAAATAAAGTAGTCTTCAGAGGCTATTCCCAGAAAATTCAAGATATGCATTTTATTTGTAAAGTAAATATCTTAAATTTACGAGCTTTTAATCAAAATCGTTACAGCCATTTTTAAGAAAATCTACCGTAAAAATCCCAGTGAATTTTTGAGACTACTTATTGCCATGGATGAAACTTGGATACATCACTACACTCCAGAAAGTAAATCACAGTCAAAACAGTGGAATGCGCCAGGTGAACCAACTCCAAAAAAGACAAAGCCAATTTTGTCAGCTAACAAGGTTATGGCGAGTGTTTTCTAGGATGCACAAGGAATTCTGTTTTTTGATTACTTAGAAAAGGGGAAAAGTATCACTGGTAACTACTGCGCAAGTTTACTGCAACGTTGGAGTGATGAGGTGAGAAGAAAAACACCTCATTTGGCAAAAAAAAAAACAAAAAAAAAAAACAAACTTGTTTCTACTTGCCTGAACATCCACCCTATTCACCAGATCTAGCACCCACCTGTTCCCAAACCTCAAAAAATGTCTTGGAGGACGAAGCTTTCACAGTGACGAGGAGGTCATGGATGCGGTAAACAGCTATTTTGAGGACTTTGATAAATCGCACTAAAGAGATGGTTTAATTAAACTAGAACACCGATAAGACAGATGTATTAGCCCCTCTGGAGTTTATGTTGAGAAATAAAGCAAAAAAAAAAAAAGGAATTAAATACGGCTTATTTAAGAGGCCCGGGACTTATCAACCGACTCTAGTATAATGATTTTAAGAATTTAAAACCTCGCAGATTTCACTGTATCCATTGGTTATCACTTGCTGTGCAGCGGGAATTTCAGAAACTTTTCAATAGACTTGAGAACGTGCTGTTAAACGTTTCTACTGAATAAATATGCTCTGGTATAGACCAACGCTTTATAGCGCCATTATGTATGGCATTGCTACAGGATTAAAACATGTATTTGACCAAGCATAGAATGTTTAGTTTAGAAAGTGTCAGGTGTCCCTGGCCCACCCGTATCTCGTCTCAACGCCACACCTAACCTAAGCAGGAGTGCACGGAGTCCAGGGAAGTCCATAGGGGTTTCCATTAGGCCGGCACACACACACACACACACACACACACACACACACACATAAACTGGCATCCCCTTGCGCCAGCAAAGACAGAAGTGGATACGCCACTCACGCGCGTCAACCCCATGGGGATGACTACCAAAACTCTCGGTGGAAGCGACCCTTACCAGCTTAGGTCTACTGACTCTCCAGGTTAGTGTCTGAGGACATTAAGGCGTCTCACAATCTCGGAAAGACGTACCCAATCTTTCTCTACCATCACGTACTCCAACGTCGAGTTCAACCCAATCCGAACAGCTCCCTTGCAGGAGGGGCTTGTTGTTCGGCCCGACTACTTCTGGTAATCTTAGAAGTACCATGGGTGCTCGTTGTCCGTAGCGCTCGCACCAGAGAAGCTTAAGAGGTCGGAACCTCCCCCCGTATATTGAAGTCACCTGAAAACGTACACTCCCACTATATTAAAAGTAGGTATTGGAATAATCACAACGTTTAACGGCCGCACCGTGGCCCAGTTGTCAGATTACTTGCCATTCACCTAGACGGCCCGGGTTCGAGTCCAGGCGACTGGATGAGTGATTTTGGCAGACAAAGCGGCGCAGAGGCAGGTTTTCTCCCGCCATCGCATTCCCCCGATGCTGTGTCTTTATTTCGCGTATCATCAGTCATCGCCTGCTGTGTCATAGTTGTCAAAGCGGGCGTTAAACACTAAAAAAAAATCGTGTAATGAAATTAATACACTCTTCAAGGATACTACTTCAACAAAAGCTGTGACCACTTTTTTTGCCCGGCAGTGTACTTTACTGGTTAAAAGTCTTGGTTGCGATTGGAAATACTTTTGATAACATTTTCCTGGAAGGAAATCAAGACAAGTATGATAATAACGCTTTGGACCAAAAAGATTGAAGTGTACAAAAGCTCTTTTCATTTTTGAGTGAATGAAGGTGCTTACCTTAAAAGCGTCATTAAAGAAGAGTGGCCTTCACTGCGACAGTTACCCTAAAACTGATGGCCGTTCCCTTCTGTAGCAGTTTTCTTTAAACGAAAATTTATTCTGCGCTTTCCCCAGTACTGACAGCCAATCTGGCCTCATTCCCGTACTGGCTATGAATAATTTAATGTCTTAAAAGGCGAGCATATATATACATATCCCCTCCCAAACCGTTTTCAGTAAGCGATGCCAAAATTGTTGATATGAAAAGGTCGATCCTTCTGAATAAGGTTGGCCATGTTCCTTCTTCATTGCCAAATCTGTTTGTACTGGCTTTACTGAGCACAATCTTCACACACTCCGTTTTCTTCCTTTTCTAGCCCTTAGATGTAAAACTAAGTAATGTTTTCTAGAGGCCAGTTGCTTTACAGCCTCACAGATGGCTCTGGCTTGTACTGGATTGGTTATTAGGCAGTGATGGTAGTTATTAGGACACGAGTAAGAGGTACGAGAAATTTTGGGGAAAAACGTCTTTATTTCTCTACATAGTCTCCTTTCAGCTCGATACACTTTTCCCAGCGATTTTCAATAACTTCCATACCCTGTTTATAGTGAGAACTATGGAAGTCTGCAAAATAGTCATCAACTGCAGACTCCACCTCTTCATTGTTAGCAAATATTCTACCACCAAGCCATTTCTTCAAGTTTGGGAACAGAATATAATCAGAGGGGGTTAAATCTAGCGAATAGGGTGCATGAGGCAGCGATTCGAACTTTCACTCATGTGAACTGAAGCATTGTCTTGAAACAAAACCTTCCTTTTCGCTTGCTCGATTTCATCATTCAAACGCTGTAACAACTTCGCATAGTATTCGTCATTCATTACTTTTCCTTTCTTGAGATATTCAACAAACATTATCCCGCGTGCGTCCCAGAAAACTGACGCCATGATCTTGCCTGCAGATGAAACTGTCTTCGCCTTCTTTGGAGCCGATTCTCCCCTTCCAATCCCCTGTTTTGATTGTTTCTTCGTCTCAGGTGTGAAATATTGGACGCATGTGTCATCCATTGTTATGAATGACGCAAAAACTCAGTTTTATTGCAGCGAAACATTGCCAAACACTCGACGCTGTTTTTGTTCTATTGTGAGCAAACGCGACACCCACCTTGCACACAACTTTCTCATGTATTTACAACACATGTATGTATGGGTGCATTACAATACCTTCTTTATTCACTATGTATATAGTACGTGTAGAGAAAGTACATGATTGTCTAGCACACATCCACACCGGATGAACATTCTTGCTTCACCGAACTGTCAAGAGGCTGTATTTTAAAACTGGCAACATGTCTACTCCGCTCTTCAGCAATTTTGGGACAAGTCAAATGGACAACTGCATTGGGAAGCTTCAACAACCTGAGCATTACATTAAATAAATATAGGTGTATATATATAAATAATAATAATAATAGTAATATTATTATTACTATTATTAATGTAAGTATTAGTAGTAGTAGTACTAATAGTAGCATGCGCGGTGGCCAAGTGGTTAGACCGCTTGCCTCCCATCTAGGCGGCCCGGGTTCGATCCCCAAAACCCCATTTGTGATTTGTGGTGGACGAAGTGGTGTCTGGGCGGGTTTTCCCCGTGTTCCCCGACCACTCGCTCCACCAATTGCTCCATCATCACCTTTCTTTCATTTCATGTCATCCACTTCCTCATACCTGGCTACGGGCCGACCATTCGTTCCAGGTTCTCCATTCTGTGGTTTCGTGTCGTTGACTCCCCGATAGGCTGCTGACCTCTAGGCACCCGCTTGTAAGATTTAGGGTGGCTTTAGGGTTCAGTACTAAATACGGGGAGGGTAAGCCGACTACGAGACTATTACTATTATTATTATTTTTATTATTACTTTTATTATTACTATTATTATTGTTACTCTTATTATTATTACTATTATTATTACTATTATTACTATTATTATTGTTACTCTTATTATTATTATTATTATTATTACTATTATTATTATTACTATTATTACTATTATTATTACTATTATTATTATTACTACTATTATTATCATTACAAGTATTATTATTATTATTCGTAGTGGTGGTGTTTCTTGAGGAATATTTATCCACGTGAAATATAAAATAAATAGATAAAGGAAGGCTGTCCAGGCATAGAAACACAAAATCGAAAGTTTTCCGCCCGCGCCATCTAATATGAAAAAAAGCAAACACCTGCTCGACCAGCATGAACTTTTATTATTCTGCGTGTGACGGGAAGTGTGCACTTCAACTAATGAAAGAGACGAAGGAAATATTTGAAAATGAAATGTAAACGGAAGGTATGGTGCTATCGGGTTTTTGTGTTTGAATTACCACAGCATTTTGTGGCTCGTCTGTAGAAAATCGCCGCTTTGTTCACTTACCGGTTTGTGTGTTTGTTTATTTAGCACACATCGCCAGGGTTCCACGTATTATATTAACTTGTTACGTCATCATCACTATAAATGTTATAGCACTTATATACCAAATTTGGTATTTGACCACTTTTAATTTTTGAGTTATGCTGTCCACACTCATTCACACCTTTCCTAAATTGTTTAATAGTTCAAGGGTACTCAAAATATCTATTTTCGTTGAAAATATTTTCGGTATAAATTTATTATATGGAACATAATACCTTCTACCCAACTATGTAGATTTGTATTCGTGCTAGAGAAAACAAAATGTGGATCAAATTTGGTTTCCTTACTCTATTTCCGAGATGTGCCTGGTATTGGTACAATTTTTTGAATGCTTATAGTTTTTTTATTGGGAAGTCGTCATTCAATATTTTTATTTTTTCTGCTACTCAGCGCAAAAGATTAGGCTTTAACATATTTGGCTATTGCTTAGTATATTCACTTATTGCCTTGTTACTTCCAGGAACTAAGTAATAAGAACATTTCTGCTCAAGTTTATCTCGATTAGCGTACATGCAGAGAAAGCCATGTGAATGGAACACATCAAATTTTTTCCCTTAAATTTACCTTTTCCAAAATGTTCGTGGTTTGGTGACTACTTATACTCTTCGCATTGGGAAGTCGACATTATTTTTGTTTTGCTCCTTGCAGGGCAAAGAGAATGCAATGTTGTTACCATCACATTGCGATTAGCCTATAAAAGATTTCAATATTGATTAGTGTTTTCTCTGGTTCCGCTTGTTACTTCAAGCAAATAAGTAATAATGAAATAGGAATAACAACATTTCTGTTAATGCTTCTCTCGATTAGTACAAAGTAAGCAGAAAAATAAGATTTTCCTAGCATGCTAGGGGCGTTTAACAAGTCCTCAGAAAATCCAAGAAATTCCACTCTTAGCATCGAAAAAAGTTTGTATTTAGTAACCGTTGTCTTTTACTAGATGGCAGTTAAAGTTTCAGCTATATCCATCACGTAATTTCGTTGCCATAGGCGATTGAATCAACAATCTTCTGCCTCTATAGAAAGATAAAAAAAAAAAAAAAAAAAAAGCGAGTTTCATGCGGCGATTAAACACTTTTATTTAAAAGGCTTAACACCGAAAGAGATAAAAACCAAGTTGGATCAAGTTCATGGCACATCTGCTCCTGCGTTTGTAACAATTTACAATTGGATAAATGAATTTAAACGTAGCCTTACATCCACAAATGATGAACATTGTTCCGGACGTCCAGTAGAAGTGACTTCCTCCGAAATTATTGACAAAATTCAGGATATGGTTTTGAATGATCGAGGAATCAAAGTTCACGAAATAGTAGAGGCCACAGGTCTATCACAAGGTACAGTGTTCTCAATTTTGTACCAAAAATTAGGTCTGACAAAGGTCTCGGCAAAATGGGTGCCACGTTTGCTCTCAATGGAGAATAAAGGCAATTGTGTGATCGATTCGCAAGCTGGTTTGGCACATTTCCGTCGCAATCCTGGCGAGTTTCTGCATCGATAAATAAGTGTAGATGAAACATAGGTACACTACTACACTTCAGAGACAAAGGTACATTCGAAACAATGACTTTTTAAAGGCGGACCGGCTCCGAAGAAGGTAAAGGTGGTGAAATCTGCATACAAGGTGACGGTCTCGGTTTTTGGAATACACGTGGAATCATCTACATTCTATATTGATTAGAGAAAGGGAGAGCGATAAATGAAGAGTGTTATTCATCTTTATTGTAGCGGTTGAACGGAGAAAGCAAGAAAATACGCCCTCATCTATCAAAGAAACATATTTTCTTTCATCGATCCAATGAAAGGGTGTACACTTGCACTACAACATCCGCCGTATACACCACATTTGACTCCTAGTGACTTTTTTATTTTCAGACTTGAAAAAGTGGCTCGCCGGAAAACTATTCACGTGTAACGACGAGGTCATCTCCCAAACAGATTCCTATTTTGAGGTCCTTCCGAAGTCCTCCATCTTTTAGAAAATTGTGTCGATCTAAAAGGAAATGCACCAAAAATAATTTGTTTTTCTATTTTTTTCTAAGAACTTATTGAACGCCATTTTTAGTTTCTTACAAAGTAGGAAGAAAAAAACATTTGAATGTGTAACACACCAGATTTTTACTTTCGCCACACGCACTATGTGTATAGAGAAAGTATTGCACTCCACCCGAAAATTCAATACCGAGATTTCACCGGAAATACATGTTTTGGATCCAGCTGTACACAAAAAGCATTTTTAGAAAAATGTCCGTGTGTGTCTGTGTGCAGCATAGCCCAAAACCGAAAACACAGTTAACTACCGTTAAATATCAAAGTTGGTATTTAAGTTCAGTGTCTTCCAAGGATGCGACACGAAGATGTTCAAGAAAATGCACCGCCCCAAACTACCCTTTACATAGAAAAAACTTCAAAATTTGAGATTTTATTAAAAGATATTTATATGTCAAAATATATATCTTGAATTTTCTGGGAATAGCCTCTAAAGATCTCTTTATTTTGAATGAATTCTGCTGAATTTTGCGTAACTGGTAAACCGTAATAGATAGCCAAAAACTTATTACACAAAAAATATAGATCACGTTAAAACACACTATTTATATGATATACGTTTTTTTCGTTGGGTTGCTCATTTCTGAGATATTCCTTGTTATTTGTTTCATATTTAAAATACACACGGATAGTTGTAAACTCCTGGCCCTGCATAGAAATAGATCTCAATCACATGGCAACCAGCTTTTAAAGTATTTGACTATCGTTTTAGCCTAGTGTGTTCCTTTATTTGCCTTAACTTACAAGGAAGCAAGTACTTTTGTTAACGTTTATCATAAAAAAGATACAAGCATACGATTTTAACGGCAATTTTTCGCAGAGATGTAGACAAAATCATTTGAATGGAACACATAAGATTTTTAATTTAGAGAGCTTCAAAATCTATTTTTACGTTTTACATCTCGATACGAAAGCTTTGTGGAATACAATGCAGTTCCTCTACCTCGCAAATGTAATTGTTAGCGGCAGTAAAAAGGAAGAAAGAAGAGTATGGAATACAAAAGCTTGCGATGAACAGTATCAAATCAACCCCGGACTCTACTAAACCAAATTAAAGCCAAACAGAAAAACAGCTGACAGGCCAGTAATTTGCTACGTTCCCTTCAGAGGTCGCTACTTAACCTCTACAAGGCTATCAAAATCCAAGTCACGTGAGCAAATCCCAACAGAGGGTGAGCTATTTTACGTCATTGATACTTCCCCCCCCCCTTCCCTCCAGGTCGCGCCTTTGTTCCTTTGTTGCGATGGGAAAAAGCTTATGTTGATCTTTCGATATCCGATAAAACGCCTGCCTTTATCTTCCTTCAGTCCTAAAAACAAAGGAGCATCGGATCCGAGCAATCGGTTTTTAGCACGGTTTCCGTGTTTAGTGGCGTCGTCGCAAAGCCGAAATAAGAAAGCGTTTGAATAGCAACGTAAAGTTAAACAGGAAGAAAGATAAAGGAGGAGTACCAGACTATTAAGAAAATGAGGTCCAGGTAACAATCTCCGAAACTGGAACAGAACAAATAAACCTGTAACTGCTTCAAATACAAAGTCTGATCACGCGTGTGATTTGTCTTTACAACAATTATCTTATAGGTCATGAGACGACACATGCGCATAAGGGAACCGGAAGTTCCTCCCTCTCTGCGAGCGAATAACACAACCACAATAGCGTGCAGCGTTAAACAATTATTGCAGTTCCAGTGAACGTAATTGTTGGCACACATCCATACTTATAGCGAAATCACTTTGTTATTCAGTTAACTTTATACATATATAATTTCACCGCAAATATACGATTTAGGGCCTCCTGAATCCAGAAACATATTTTGAAACAGGTCTGTGGGCAGCATAGCTCAAAAACAAAAAGACCGTTAAATACTAAACTTGGTATTTAGTTTAGTATCTTCCAAGGATATGTCACGGAGATTTTGAAAAAAAATTCCCCCACCCCAAACTACCCTTTAATGGAAAAAATTTCGAACAGTTTGATTTTTCCAAAAACGGCTTTAAAGAATTTGATTAAAATATTGTATGTTAAAAGATATTTATATGGCAAATAAAATGCATATCTTGAATGTTCGGGGAATAGCCTGTAAATACCTTTATTCTGGATGAATACTACGTAACTGATAAAAAGTAAGAGATAGACAAAATATTAGTACACAACAAATGTAGATCACGTTAAAAAACAATATTTATGTCATGTACACCTTTTTTGTTGAATTGATCGTTTTTGAGATATTTCTTATTATTTATTTCAGATTTAAAATACTTTTCTCACACGGAAAGTTGTGAACTCTTGGCCCTGCATAGAAACGGATTTCAACCACATGGCAACCAGATTTTAAAACATTTGACTATCACTTTATCCTAGTGTATTCCCTTATTTACCTTCTACTTACAAGAAAGCAAGTAATAAGGCAATTTCTGCTAACGTTTATCTCGATTATCAAAGTAGATAGAAGAATATGTTTTTTAACAACAATTTCCTACGGCGATGTAGAGAAAGTCATGTGAGATTTCTTTTTACAGAAGCCAAATATTGAAAGTCGAGTCTGCTAAACTTTTCCATTTGATTATTCTTTACTTTAAATGTTTTGCATTAGATTGTGCCACATATTGAGAGCATTGTGCATTTATTGTAACGAATCTTAATGTGTTTTAATATAAGTTAGCGCCTTCATTTATTCGACAGCGGCATTCCTTTTAAAATTAGTGGGTATTTATTGCTACCACTGACAAGAAAATGAAGATGGACGTTGTCACCGCTCTTTTGTTGTTTTTAACACTATATAATATGACTGTGCAAATAACAAACTAATATTGTAAGGACTTATCACAGTAAAATATTTCAAACAAATGAGTGACATTTTTACTTTCTCTACACTACTATGTACATAGAATGTATTGTATTGCACCCAAAAATTCGATACCGAGAAATATATATACAGGATGTTAATGAACTATACCGAAATATTTTCACGGAATATGTAGATTACTTGAATAAGTAATTTGAGATAGGAGACGTATGGTTTGTTTATTGAAATTAGAAGACTATAAGTTTCTGAAGTGCCAGTACGCCACTGGCTAACATAACACGAAAAACGAAGGGAGACATTACAGCGTACCTCTCTAGCGTAGTGGTAATCAAGTGAAAGATGGTTTCCGAGTTCGAGTCTCGTTCACGTATCGCGGCACTTCGTCTGCAATGATAACAAAAAACATTTACTCTATGACAGGAATCGAACTCATGGCCTTTGGGATAGCAGCTTCCCGCGTTACGCATTAAGCCCCCAAAGCAGTTGAAAAAAAAAATGCCTCCAGAGTAGGCTACATAACTCAAGAACGTAGTTATTAATGCTCAGTGTCGCACTGTCAAGTGATTAGTTCGAGATTTTACAGATGTTTGCGACATTAAATCTTGAGAACGCTAGCAACGAGCTGCTCAAAATTGATATTTCTATACTCGGGCAGCAGTTTTAAAGACATTCTAAGCCATTTTTACTTTCTCCATACGCACTATGTTCATGGTGTATAGAGAAAGTATTGCACTCCACCAAAAATTCGATACCGAGATTTCACCGGAAATATATGTTTTAGGATCCCCAATATCCAAAAAAAGCATTTTCACAAAAAGGTCCGTGTGTGTGTGTTTGTGTCCGTGTGTCCGTGTGGCTGTGAACACGATAACTCAAAAACGAAAAGTCGGTAAAATACCAAACTTGGTATTTAAGTTTAGTATATTCTAGGGATGCGACACGAAGATTTTGAGAAAAATCTCCCCACCCCCAACTACCCTTTGCATGGAACTTTTTTAGAAAATTTGATTTTCTCAAAAATGGCTCTAACGATTTTCATTAAAATTTCGGATATTAAACATATTTACCTGACAAATGAAATGTATATCTAGAATTTTCTGGGAATAGCCTCTGAAAAGTAGTTTATTCTGGATGAATTTTACTAAATTTTGAATAACTGCTAAACAGTAAGATATGGATAAAAACTTACTACACAAAAAATGTAGTAAAACACACAATTTATGTTATATACATTTTTTTCGTGGAGTTCGTCGTTTTTGTGACATTCCTTATTTTCGGTTTCTGCTATGAAAAACGTATACTTTTCTCATACTGGAACTTGTCAACTCCTATCCATATAAACAAAGGAACTTCATTGACAGCAATGAGCTTTTGACTATCACTTTAACCTACGGTTGTCCCTTATTTCACTTCTACTTACAAGGAATCGAGTAATAAGACTATTTCTGCTAATTTTTTTCTGATTAGCATAAAGTAAATAGAAGTATAAGCTTTTTAAGAATTATTTGTTGCAGGGTTATGAAGAAAGTCATGTGAATGGTACACATCAGCTTTTTTACTTTCTCTATACGCTCTATGTACATAGTGTATAGAGAAAGTATTGCACTCCATCAAAAATTCGATACCGAGATTTTAGGGTCCCCTGTATCCAAAAAAAGCATTTTCTGAAAAAGGTCTGTGTGTGCGTGTCCGTGTGTCTGTGAACACGATAACTCAAAAACGAAAAGCCGCTAAAATACCAAACTTGGTATTGAAGTTTAGTATCTTTCAGGGATGCGACACGAAGATTTTGAGAAAAATCCCCCACCCCAAACTATCCTTTACATGGAACTTTTTTCGAAAATTTTGATTTTGTAAAATGTGGCTCTAACGATTTTGATTAAAATATCGTATATTAAATAAAATGTATATTTTGAATTTTCTGGGAATAGCCTCTGAAGAGTACTTTATTCTGAGTGAATTTTACGGAATTTTGCATAAGTACTAAACCGTAAGAGAGAGAGAGAGAGAGAGAGAGAGAGAGAGAGAGAGAGAGAGAGAGAGACAGAGACAAAACTTACTACATAAAAATGTAGAGCACATGAAAACACAATTTATGTTGTATACATTGTTTTTGAGATATTCCTTGTTTTTTTGTTTAAGCTAAAGAGACATATTTGTTTAACCTGCTTTGCTTTAACACCGACTTATCAGCACCTGATACCCACACGTTTAACGCTATGTTTATCCGGGACCATGCATCGCCGATCTTAAATTACTTATATCAGTCACGTGCACAATCAGCAAATTATTTCGGTGTAGTTGGTTAACATCCTGTATATATGTTTTGAAACGTCCTGAATCCAGTTGAAATAACAAATTACAAAATAGTAGTGGTGTAAATGATTACAAAACTGGATTGATGCTGTAGTAATAGATAATCCAGTAGACGTTAGAAGAATACTTGTTTCTTTAAATTACAGCGCCTTTATATTCAAGAAAGAACTTATCTAGCTCCTGAACAATGCTGTACATCGAAAACAACCTATCATGCTTTACTGTAATGCACCTGAGATGAAAATAATGAAGGTTTTGCCTCCGGACACTCATTTATAATTTCTCTACACATACTATGTACATAGTGTATAGAGAAGATATTGTATTCCACCCAAAAATTCGATACCGAGATTTCACGGGAAATACACGTTTTGGGTCCCCTGAATCCAAAAAAAGCATTTTTGCAAAAAGGTCCGTGTGTGCGTGTGTGTGTCGTGTTTGTGGACAGCATAGCTCAAAAACGAAAAGACCGTTAAATACCAGATTTGGTATTTAAGTTTGGTATCTTCCAAGGGTGCGACACGAAGATTTGCAAGAAAATCCCCCCACCCCCAACTACCCTTTACATGGAGCTTTTTTCGAAAATGTTGCTTTTCTCAAAAATGGCTCTAACGATTTTGATTTAAAATATCGTATATTACCTGAAAAATAATATGTATATCCTGAATTTTCTGGGAATAGCCTCTGAAGACTACTTTCTTCTGGAGTAATTTTGCATAACTGCTAAACCGTAAGAAATGGACAAAAACTTACCACACAAAAATGTAGAGCACATTAAAACATATGTTATATGATTTTTTTTCGAGGACTTGATCATTTTTGAGATATTCCTTGCTTTTGGTTTCAGGTTTGAAAAACTTATACTTTTCTCATACAGGAATTTGTCAACCCGTGTCCATACAAACAAAGGAGCTTCAGTCATATAGCAACCAGCTTTTTATTTCACTTTAACCTATGCTACTCCCTTATTTCGCTTCTACTTGCAAGGAAGCAAGCAATAAGACTATTTCTGGTAATTTTTTCTCGATTAGCTTGAAATAAATAGAAGAATAAGCTTATTAACAATAGTTTGTTACACAGAAGTAGAGAAAGTCATGTGAATGGAACACGTATTTATTTCACGATATCTTCTTGAAACGTTTTCCAGCTAGAATCATACCTTATGATTTCAAGTTATAGTAGATTACATGAAATTCATGTCAGTGTTTGCAATGTAACGGAGAAGACGCAGTAAAACATTGGTTGTACAGGAAATTAAGAATCAGTTTGTTGGTTCCCTGAAGAAACTACGGCTGTAAAAGGTGCACCCCAAATACTCTTCTCGACCAGGTTTTGTTAACTCAGACCTCGAGACATAAGTTTACATTGTACTTAATATCAAATACAATGTATTATATATTGCAACATCATGAATATGCAGTATGTCATTTATATGAAAACAGAGCATGCTAAGTCTTCTGTAATACTTACTCTGCAACATTTTATAAGAATTATAAACACTTTTTTTGATTAATCTTAATTCATTAACTGCAAATAGAATATAGTAGTGTGTTTGTAACCAGTAATGTGGTGTGCATTCATAGTTTTTATTGTAAGGTATAACAAAATAAACAATAAATAAAAAAATGTAAAAAAATAAAAAAAAATTAGAAAAATGTCCGGGCGTATGTTGTGTGTGCGTGTGTCTGCCAGTAGCATAGGTCAAAAAAGAAAAGACCGATAAATACCAAACTTCGCATTTAAGTTTGGTATCTTCCAAGGATACAACAAAATGATTTTCAAGAAAATCCCCCCCCCACACCCAAGTACGGTTTACATGGGAAACGTTTCGAAAACCCTGATTTTCCAAAAAAATGGCTGAACAATTTTGATTAAAATCTCTTACACGTATTTATGTGACAAATAAAATGTATATCTTCAATTTTCTGTAGGTAGCCTGTGGAGACATGTTTATTCTGGATGAATTTTGCAAAACTGATACAGATTAAGATATAAACAAAAACTTACCACACCATAAATTTAGACCTCGGCATTATGTGGTATACATTTTTTTCGTGGAGTTGACCGTTTTTGAGATGTTCCTTGTTATTGGTTTTAGCTTTAAAAAAAACTTATACTTTTCTCATACAGGAATTTGTCAACTCCTGTGCATACAAACAAAGGAACTTGTCACATAGCAACCAGCTTTTGACTATCACTTTAACCTATGGTACTCCCTTATTTCCGTTCTAATTACAACGAAAAACCATTTCTACGAACTTTTTCTCGATTAGCAATAAATAAATAAAAGAATTAACATTTTAGCAATAATTTATTGGAGACATGTAGAGAAAGTCAAGTAAATGAAACGCATTAGATTTTTTAAGAGATGCAAAGCCGATAATTTGCTAAAAATAATTCAACAAGTGGTTAACAGTGTTACCGTCCAACGCGTTTGTAGAGCGGATTTTTCAAAATATCTGGAACAGTGATAGAAACAGACTGAAGGTGGAAATGGTGAAAACCAAACTGTTTGTGAATTTCACCTAACATATGAAATGTGCTGAACTTGCTAAATTAAACAAACCCAACAACTTGTTAAAGTTGTGAGGTCAGAAAAGAAGTATAACTAGCAAAGAAACTAGAAACTCGTAGAAATGGCGAGATTCGCGTATCGTATCGTATTGAAGCAAGCTTTCTGTTTTAGTAGGTACAGAGTGATTTATATAGAGCTGACACATTTCTTTCTTTAATTGTTTCAAAACGTGTTATGCTAGCGACAACTTATTGTACCTAAATTGTGGAGGAATTTTGGGAGATTATTTACCTCTATAGCAAATGTTGAAAATGTCCTCCATCCTGCATAAGGCACAACTCAACACGTCGTACTGGCCACTCGTTGGAGGACTCTGTTGTCAATAGCTTGAATCTCCTTTGTGATGTTGTGCTTCAGATCGTCCAATGTCTGGGGACGTGTGGCGTAAACCGTGCCTTTTAAGGAACCCCATAGAAAGAAGTCCGGCGATGTCAAATCCGGAGATCTCGGTGGCCACAGGTTCCTGGAAATTATCCGGTCGTCAAAGAAACTTGCAATTACGTTCATGGATTCATTTGATGTATGACATGTAGCGCCATCTTGCTGAAAATATCCTTGACTCAGCTCTACATCGTACTGGATTTTCACGTTGGCTACAAGAACAAAATATCGAAACAGCTGCCAATAATGCAATTAGGAATAAAACAAACATCTGCGCATCTAGTGGCAAGAAGTCGAAACTCCAGGACATGCTGCTTTATTTGGTGCTAAAATTGGGTCATTGAATGAATTTCCAACGGAATAATTAAAGAAAGAAATGTGTCAGTTCTACATAAATCACTATGTATAATGTAGATATGTTTTGTGTAATGTGCTGTGAATAATAATAATAATAATAATAATAATAATACAAATAATAACAATAATTAATAAGCATAATAATTAAAAATACATTCTTTGTTGTTTTTGTTGTTGGCATTCCTACCTCCCTCGCTGCAACGGCTGAAAGGGGTAAATGATGCGAATAACCCAACCACAACAGTGTGCAGCGTTAATCAATTATTGCATTTCAAATGAAAGTAATTGTTGGCACATATGCATAGTTATAGCTAAATTACTTTGTTATAAAGCTAACGTTTTACTTTCTCTACACGTACTATGTATATAGTGTATAGAGAAGGTATTGTAATGCACCCAAAAATTCGATACTGAGATTTCACCGGAAATACATGATTTGAGTGCCAAAAAAATATTTTAGCAAAAGGTCCTTGTGTGTATGTGAGCAGCACAGCCCAAAAACGAAAAGTCTGTTAAATAAGGTAAACTGGTAATTAAGACGGGTGTGTTCCAAGGCTGCGACACGCAGATTGTCAAGAAACCCCCCCCCCCACCACTACTACCCTTTACATGGACAAAAATTCGAACATTTTGATTTTCCCAAAAATGGTATAACGATTGGGATTAGAATCTCTTTTATTTAAGACATCTACATGCCAAATAAAATGTATATATTCAATTTTCTGTTATAGGCTCTCGAGACATATTTATTCTGGATTAAATTTACGGATTTTTGCATAACTGGTAAACCGTAAAAGATAGACAATATAACTTAGTATACAAAAAACGCAGAGCTCGTTAAAACACACAATTTATCTTATATACATTTTTTTCGTAGAGTTTATCGTTTTTGAGACATTCCTTGTTATTGGTTTCAATTTAAAGACCTTATACTTTTCTCATACAGGAATTTGTCAACTCCTGTCCATACAAACAAAGGAACTTTAGTCACACAGCAACCAGCTTTTGACTATCACTTTAACCTATGCTACTCCCTTATTTCGTTTCTACTTAGGAAGCAGGTAATAAGAATATTTCTGCTAATTTTTTCTCGACTAGCATGAAGTAAATAGAAGCATAAGCGTTTAGAAATAATTTGTTGCAGAGAAGTAGAGAAAGTCATGTGAATGGAACACATCAGACTTTTTTTGACGCAGAGAACTCTAAATCGTGTATTTCCGGTGAAATCTCGGTACTGAATATTTGAGCGTAGTGTAATAGTTTTTCTACGTACGTACATTGTGTTATAGAGTGAAAGTAAAACGAAAATCTATCTGATGTGCTCCATTCACATGACTTTCTCTACAGCTCTGCAACAAATTATTGTTAAAAAGTTTATGCTTCTATTTACTACATACTAACCGATAAAACATTAGCAGAAATAGTCTTATTACCTGCTTCCTTGCAAGTAGAAGCGAAATAAGGGAGTACCGTAGGTTAAAGTGACAGTCAAAAGTAGGTTGCTATGTGACTGAAGTTTCTGTGTATGGACAAGAGTTGACAAACTCCTGTATGAGAAAAGTAAAGTTTTTAAAGCAGAAGCCGATATCAAGGAATATCTCAAAAACGACTATCTCCACAAAAAAAAATCATATGACATAATTTTTGTGTTTTAACGTGATCTACATTCATTCAGAATAAACAGGTGTTTGGAGGCTATTACCAGAAAATTCAAGATATACGTTTTATTTGTTATGTAAATGTGTATAAAATACGACATTTTAATCAAAATTGTTTTGAGAAAATGAAAACATTTCGAAATTTTTTCCATGTAAAGTGTGATTTGGGGTAGGAACATTTTCCTTCAACTCTTTGTGTTGTATCCTTGGAAGATAATAAACTTTAATACCAAGTTGGATATTTTATCTACTCTTAGTTTTTCAGTTATCGTGTTCACAATCACACGAACAGACAGACACACGGACCTTTTTCTGAAAGTGCTCCTTTTGGATATAAGGGACCCTAAAACATATATTTGCGGTGAAATCTCAATATTGAGTTTTTGTGTGGAGTGGAATACCTTCTCTATACACTATGTACATAGTACGTGTAGAGAAAGTAAAATTGAATTCTCGATGTAAACAAATGAAAGGCTACATCTAAATTATCTGGACAAAACCTTCTTATACACTTTTTGTTAATGAATTCTTTACTTGAAGTAGCACATGTTACGTCATTTCCTAATTGTACTGTATTAATGACCTGTCAAACTCTTACAGTGCTTGTTGCCATGGCAATTATTAATACATGAATTGTAAGAGTAGCTTACATTACCAAATATGTGTTCCGAATGATTAACTTACTTATCGAGTATTTCAAAAAGGTTTACGATATGAGGCTGTCAAGCGCTGATGTAACGGAAACCAGCCTCAGCTAGATATCAGGTTAGCGCCATCTGTTGTTTGGAAAGGAAATATTGTAATAAGTGGAGAGGAAGGCGTCGCGAGGCTTCAATCTTGTGCCCAGAGATGAACTTGATACATACAGCATCCCACGGGACGTCTGGCGCGATCAGGGACTTGTAACCCTTGGGATAAATGGGCTAAGAAATTCAATATATGCAATGTGAATGATATCCATGCTTGATCGTAAATCTGCGTGTTCACCTTACGTTAGCATGGCTTTGATTACATCAAGAGAAAATATATCTGATGTGTTCCATTCACATGACTTTCTCTACTTCTCTGTAACAGATTATTGTTAGTAAATTTATTCTTCTGTCTACTTCATGATAATTGAGATAAACATTAGCAGAAACGGTCTTATTACTTAGTTCCTTGTAAGTAGAAGGGAAATAAGGGAATATACTAAGCTAAACCGATAGTCAAATGTTTTAAAATGTGGTTGCTATGGGATCAGAATACGTTTCTTTGGGTGGCTAGGAGTTGACAATGTCGTACATGAGGAAAGTTTCTAGTATTTTAAATCTGAAAACAATAACAAGGAATATCGCGAAAACGGTCACCTCCGGGAAAATAATGTATATGACATAAATTGCGTGTTTTAACGTAATCTAGATTTTTGTATAGTAAGGTTTATCCATCTCTTACGGTTTAACCGTTATGCTAAATTCTGCAAAATTCATTCAGAATAAAGAGGTCTTCAGAGTTTATTCCCAGAAAATTCAAGATATACATTTTATTTGTGATGTAACTACCTTTAATATGCAGTATTTTAATCAAAATCGTGTTATCTATTTTTGAGAAAATCAAATTTAAAAACAAAATGTTTCCATGTAAAGGGTAATTTGTGGTGGGGGGATTTTTTTTTTTTTTAAGAATCTTCGTGTCACATTTTTAGAAGTTACTAAAGATAAATACCACGTTTGGTATTTAACAGTATTTGGTTTTTTTAGCTACGCTACCCACCCACCCTCACACACACATAAACCTTTTTCTAAAAATCTGATCTACTTCATGCTAATCAAGATAAAAATTAGCAGAAATAGTCTTGTTACTTAGTTCCTCATAAGTAGAAGGGAAATAAGAGAATACCCTAGGATAAAGTGATAGTCAGCACTTTCAAGGTGATTGAAATCTGATTCTTTGCATGATTAGAAGTTGACAAATTCCCTTATGACAAACGTTTAAGTATGTAAAAGCTGAAACTAATAACAAGCAATATCTCGAAAACGAACAACTGCACGAAAAAACTGATGTCATAAATTGTGTGTTTTAACGCGAATATACGTGGTGATTTATATAGAGCTGACACACTTATTTCATTAATTGTTTCAAAACCTGTTATGCTAGCGACAACTTATTATACCTAAATTGTAGAAGAATTTTGGGAGATTATTTACCTCTATAGCAAATGTTGAAAATGTGCTCCATCCTGCATAAGACACAACTCAACACGTCGTACTGGCCACTCGTTGGAGGACTCTGTTGTAATAGCTTGAATCTCCTTTGTGGTGTTGTGCTTCAGACCGTCCAATGTCTGAGGATGGGTGGCGTAAGAACCCCATAGAAAGAAGTCCAGCGATGTCAAATCCGGAGATCTCGGTGGCCACAGGTTCCTGGAAATTATCCGGTCGTCAAAGAAACTTGCAATTAGGTTCATGGATTCATTTGATGTATGGCATGTAGCGCCATCTTGCTGAAAATATCCTTGACTCAGCTCTACATCGTACTGCATTTTCACGTTGACTACAAAAACAAAATGTCGAAACAGCTGCCAACAATGCAATTAGGAATAAAACATAAACATCTGCGCATCTAGTGACAAGGAATCTAAACTCCAGAACATTCTGCTTAATTTGGTGCTAAAATTGGGTCTTTGAATGAATTTCCAACGGAATAATTAAAGAAAGAAATGTGTCAGTTGTACATAAATCACTCTGCAGTGTAGTAAGTTCTTGTCGATCTCTGAAAGTGTGCCAGTTTTGCAAAAGTCATCCAGAATGAAGAAATCCTCGAAGGCTATTCCCAGAAAACTCAAGGTATGCAATTTACTTATCATGTAAGGATCTTAAATATAAGAGATGTTAATTAACATCGTAAGAGTCATTTTTGAAAAAAAATACAACACTATCCATGTAAAGGGTAGTTAGAGATGGGGAAATTTTCTCTAAAATGTTCGTTTTGCATCCTAGAAAGATAATAAATACCAAGTTTGGTGTTTAACTGTCTTTTAGTTTTTGAGTTATGCTATTCTCAAACACACACACACACACACACACTCACACCCGCACGGACCTTTTTCTAAAAATATATCTTTGGAAGCTACTCCTAAAAAATTCAAAATATACATCTTGTTTGATATGTAAATATCTTTAATATGTGATACTTAATCAAATCTTCACAGACATTTTTGAAAAATCAAAATTTTCGAAAAAATGTCCTTGTAAATGGTAGTTGGAGGTGGGGGATTTTCTTGAAAATCTCATGTCGCATTCTTGGAAGATACTGAACTTAAATACCAAGTTTGGTATTTAACCGTTTTTGAGCTATGGTGCCCAGTCTCTCTCTCTCTCTCTCTCTCTCTCTCTCTCTCTCTCTCTCTCACACACACACACACACCCGGAACTTGTTTAAAAAGGATTCTTTTCTGACACAGGGGACCTCTAAATATATATTTCCTTTATACATTATGTGCATAGGGGATAGAAAAAGTTTAAATCCTTTTTTGAATCCAAATGGCTTCAAAATTTACATTTCAAGTGAAATCTCGCTATCATATTTTTGGATGGAAAACATTGCCTTATCTATCCACTATGTACATTATACATTTGTGCTAGAGAAAGTAAAAATTTGATGTGTTCCATTAACATGATTTTCTCTATATCTCTGCAACAAATTATTGTTAAAAAGCTTATGCTTCTATTTACTTCATGCTAATCCAGAAAAAAATAGCAGAAAAAGTCTTATTACTTGCTTTATTGTAAGTAGAAGCGAAATAAGGAAGTACCATAGGTTAAAGTAAAAGCCAAAAGCTGGTTGCTATGTGACTGATGTTCCTTTGTTTGTATGGTCAGGAGTTGACAAATTCCTGTATGAGAAAAGTATGCCTTTTTAAAAGCTGAAATCCATAACAAGGAATAACTCAAAAACGATCAACTCCACGAAAAAAAAAGTATATATTTGACTTAAATTGTGTGTATTAACGAGATCTGCATGTTTTGTGTGACAAGGTATTGTCTATCTTCAACTGTTCTGCAATTATCGGCAAAATTCTTCCGAAAAAAAGGGATCTTCATAGGATATTCCCAGAAAATTTAAAATCTACATTCTATTTGTCATGTAAATATCTCAAGTATAAGAGATTTTAATCAAAATCATTAGAGATATTTTTGAAAAAATCAAAATTTTCAAAATTGTTTCTATGTAAGGCGTAGTTGGGAGTAGGCGTATTTTCTTGATAACTTTCATGTCGGATTCTTGGAAGATACTGAAATTCAATACAAAATTTGGTATTTAACAGACATTTCGTTTTTTAACTATTGTGCCCACATACGGAGACACAAACACACGCGGACATTTTTCTAAAACTCCATTCACATTACTTTCTTTACATCTCTGTAACAAATCGATATAAATGTTAACAGAAATGTTCTTATTACTTAGTTCCTTATAAGTAGAAGGGAAATGAGGGAATACACTAGGTTAAACTGACAGTCAAATGGGATTGAAATCCGTTTATTTGCGTGACCAGGAGTTGAAAGCTCCGTATGAAAAAAATTTTGGTATTTTAAAACTGAAACCAATAACAAGGAATATTTCGAAAACCGTCAACACCACGAACAAAATTATATGACATAAATTGTGTGTTGTAGCGAGATTTACATTTTTTGTAATAAGCTTTTGTATATCTCTTATGGTTTAAACAAAATTCAGAAAAATGCATCGAGAATAAAGACGTGTTCCAAGGCTATTCCCAGAAAATTGAAAATGAAAATTTGTATTTGTCATGTAAATATAAGATATTCAAATCAAAATCATTAGAGACATTATTGAGAAAATCAAAATCTGTGATATTTTACCGATTTTTAGTTTTTGAGCTATGCTATCCATAGGCACACACGGACCTTTTTCTAAAGTCTCTTTGTGGGATCAGGGGACCTCAAAACATATATTTCCGGTGAAATCTCGACATCGTATTTTTAGTTGGAGAACATTAACTTATCTATCCAACATGTACAGTGCACACATATGGGCTAGAGAAAGTAAAAATAAACCCCATACAAAAACTCTGGAACCGCACTTGAAGTGTACGGTCACGGGGAATCGAACCCGGTACCTCCAGAATGCGAGTGAGCCCAGTAGGACATAATAAAGGAGGCTGAAACTTTGAGAATTGATCTTCGTAGAGCATACTCCAGAATTTGTCGACAACAGAGTCCTTCACGAAATCGTTTAATGGGCAGTAACAAAAAATATGGTAGAACTGCAGTAAAAAGTTTCTTCAGTGATAAGCGAAGCTCGCCCTCGAAATTTAGAGATCGTTTTGGAGACGGAGCAAATGAGAGTAATTTGATTCGCGTAGTTGAATTCGTTGCAACCTTTTTCTTAGGTAGAATAGAAATTGAATATGGAGAGGAAGTTTAAGGGGGCCGTGGAAGTCTCATTCAGTATTAACGAAGAAGCTGGGAAATTATCGACGGTTAATCTCGGGATCTTAGCTTCCTGAGGCCAGTAAGCAGCCAACGGCAACGCCTTCAATCCAAAAACTTACTTTAGCAGAAAATACTCGTTTAAAAATCTGAGAACAAAAGTAGAATTCTTAGGGAGAGAAAAAAATGTGATGTGTTCCATTCTATACATCGCTTTCTCTACACGTGCTATGTACATAGTGTATAGAGAAGGTATTGTAATGCACCCAAAAATTCAATACCGAGATTTCACCGGAAAGACATGTTTTGAGACCTCCTGAATCCAGAAAAGCATTTTTAGAAAAATGTCCGTGTGTGTGTGGGCAGAATAGCTCAAAAACGAAAAGTCTGTTAAAAACCAAACTTGGTATTTAGGTTTGGTATCTTCCAAGGATGCGACACGAAGATTTTCAAGAAAATCCCCCCACTCCCAACTACCCTTTACATGGAACTTTTTTTTTAAAATTTTGATTTTTTAAAAATGGCTCTAACGGTTTTGATAAAAAATATCGTATATTAAAGATATTTACCTGACAAATAAAATGTATACCTATTTTGAATTTTTGTGAATAGTCTCTGGAGACTACTTTATTCTGGATGAATTTTGCATAACTACTAAACCGTAAAAGATGGACAAAAATTTAACACACAGAAATGTAGAGCACGTTAAAACACACAATTTATGTTACATACATTTTTTCGTGGAGTTCATCGTCTTTGAGATATTCCTTGTTTTTGGTTTCAGCTTTGAAAAACATGCTTTTCTCATACAGGAATTTGCCAACTCTTGTCCATATAAACAAAGAACTTCAGTCAAATAGCAACCAGCTTTTGGCTTTCACTTTAACCTACGGTACTCCCTTATTTCGCTTAAAGCCAGAAATAAGACTATTTCTGATAATTTTTCTCGATTAGCATGAAATAAATAAAAGAATAAGCTCATTAACAATAATTTGTTACAGAGATGTAGAGAAATTCATGTGAATGGAACACATAAATTTTTTTGTAGCTTAACGTCCTTTAACCTGGTTGGTCATATCGGACGATGAATGAAATTGGTGAAATGATGCTCAAATGATCTCGGGGTCCATAGAGCTTAAAGTTACTCTACATTCTTCTCAGAATAAGGGGAAACCCCCCAAACATCCCTTATCCGGGCAACTCACCCTAAGCGAGATTCAAATTATTGTTAAACAGATTTATTCTTCTATGTACTTCATGATATCGAGATAAAATTAGAAGAAATTGTCTTATAACTTGCTTCCTAGTAAGTAGAAGGTAAATAAGGGAGTACATTAGGTTAAAACGATAGTGAAATCTTTAAAAAGTTGTTTGCCAGTCTGAAACAAATAACAAGGAATATCTTAGAAATGTTTAATTCCACGAAAAAAATGCATATAACATAAATTGAATGTTTTAACGAGCTCTACAGTTTTATATAAATACTTTTTGTGTATCTCTTACGGGCCACCAGTTATATAAAATTCATCAAAATTCAAAATTCATTCAGAATAAAGAGGTCCTTAGAGACTAACTGTAGAAAACTCAAGATACACATTTTATTTCTCATGTAAATGGTTTTCATATGCGGTATTTAAATCAAGATCACTAGAGCCATTTTTGGAAACATCAAAATTTTCGAATTTTTTCCTTGTAAAGAATAGTTTGGGGAGGGGGAGATAGTTCTCAGAATTTTCCTGTTGCATCCCTGGAAGAAACTAAACTTAAATATCAGGGTTTGTTTTTTGATTGATCTTGTTCACAGAAAGATACACACACACACACACACACACACACACACACACACACACACACACACACACACACACACACACACACACACACAGAGTTTATCAACTTTGAACTTTGCTGTCCACTGGTAGACATGGACCGTTTTATAAAAATGCTTTTTGCTTTCTCTACACGTACTAGGTACATAGAGTAAGGTATTGTAATGCACTCAAAAATTCGATACCGAGATTTCACTAAAAATGCATGTTTTAGGACTACCTGAATCCAAAAAAGCAGTTTTAAAAAATGTCGGTTTGTGTGCGCCTGTAGGTAGCATAACTCAAAAAAGAAAAGTTCGTTAAATACCAAACTTTGTTTTTATGTTTGGTATGTTCCAAGGATGCGACACGAAGATTTTCAAGAAAATCCCCCAACCCAAACTACCCTTTACGTGGAAAAATGTTCGAAAATTTTGACTTTCTCAAAAATGGCTCTAACGATTTTGGTTAAAATACGGTATATTAAAGATATTTATACGATAAATAAAATAGATATCTTGAATTTTCTGGGAATAATCTCTGAAGACTGATTCTGAATGAATTTCACGGAATTTTGCAAAACTGGCAAACCGTAGCAGACAGACAAAAGCATATTCAATAGAAAACGTAGAGCTCGTTAAAACACAAAATTTATGCTATATACATTTTTTGTGGAGTGAGTCGTTTTTGAGATATTCCTTGTTAATGGTTTCAGCTTTAAAAATCTTATACTTTTGTCATCCAGGAATTTGTCAACTACTGCTCATACAAACAAAGGAACTTCAGTCACACAGCAACCAGCTGTAGACTGTCACTTTAACCAATGGTACTCCCTTATGTCGTTTCTACTTACAAGGAAGCAAGTAATAAGATTATAACTGCTACTTTTTCTCGATTAGCATGAAGTAAAAAAAAAAGGATAAGATTTTGAACAATAATTACTTGCAGAAAGGTAGAGAAAGACATATGAATGGAACACATAAGATTTTTGGGATTCAGGGGGTCTCAAACATGTATTTCGGGTGAAATCTCGTTATCGAATTTTTGGGTGAAATACAATATCTTCTCTATACACTCTGCATAGTAGGTGTGGAGAAAGTAAAAGTTCATATATTTTTGTGAAAGTTTTATGGAAGAGCGGATAGAAAAACTCGTGTGAATGTAAAGAAATACCACAAAAAGCCTTATGCAAATGGCTAGACGTTGACAAGCACCTGTTTTTATTTTAATGATGTGCACATTCTACAGCCATTTATTTGGTAGCGTGCCCGGTAGATGTCGCAGGAAGCTCGTTATGTGATGGCCGGAAGCGCATAGCTTTGCTTTTCTTCCGGTCACGAGGCGAAATTGTTTGTGTTTATTCTTTCTCTCAGGCTAAATAAATATAAAAAGAAACGCAGCAATATTATTTAGGTTTCGAGATGGACTTTTTCTGCTGACGAGTCATCCTTTCTTATTTTGAAACGGTCTTCAACTGTTACGTATAACCTTTATATGAGAGGAAATCTATTCCATTCTGGTTCTGAAAACTGGACCCGTTTACTAAATTGATATTGCAAGAGAGGATTTCAAACAATTTAAGAAGAAACGTATAAATATCAAATCTGCTGCTCTCTGCTTTAGATATCTGTCCAGGCGACTCCATCAATTTGTAAGCCAGTATGCGCTTCGTCTGGGAACTCCGGGTTCGATCCCCGTTCACAATTCATTAACGTGGAATAAACATTCTGAATCTATTGCCAAAAAATTCTGTTCTGCAAATGTTGCAACTCAGGAATATACTTGACAACACTGATCTCTATACCGGGTGGAGGGGAATACATTACATTACCATGGATGTGCTGATGAAGGTGTATTATGCTCATATTTATTCGCTTGCTAATTATGGTTTTTTTCTAAGGGGGAATCATTCCTTGGCATTACAAAAAGTCTGTGTTCCATTAACATGACTTTCTCTACATCTCTGCAACAAATTATTGTTAAAAAGCTTATGCTTCTTTTTACTTCATGCTAATTGAGAAAAATTATTATTACTTGCTTCCTTGTAAGTAGAAGCGAAATAAGGGTGTACCATAGGTTAAAGTGATAGTCAAAAGCTGGTTGCTATGTGACTGAAGTTCCTTTGTTTGTATGGACAGGAGTTGACAAATTTCAACAATAATTATTGCAGAGAAAGTCACGTGAAGGGAACACATTGTATGATACTCAAGTACATTTCTCTGGTTACCAAACGATGCACTTAAGTCTGATGAGAGGAGTTGGAATGTAATGAGTATAGATTTGCCAGGATTTTTGCCTCGCGACCCACTTTGCCGAGAGAAGGGGAATTCAACAAGTTGGCAGCGCCTGAAGTGACGAGAGACACGTAAGTAAGTCATGACTGGTTTAGCATGTAATCCTTCACTCGAGACTTGAACTTTATATGTATGTACAGATGAGGGCTTACGGTGTGTTTACAGACTTCTTCTTCTTATTATTATGATGATTTTCCTCAAGACAAAGTTTTCGCGGAAAAGTTGCAACTTTTCTGTGCAGTTGGTAAGCTTCTTTTCTCGTCGAGTGCTGAGGTAGTTAGCAGCGCTTTGGATTGTTTCAAATACCAGGTAACACCTGCTAATTATTTGTAAGCTATCCCAAAAAGTTTGGTGTAAGCCCTCATTAACTTCACTGAACAATCTCTGCTTTCATTCGTAATGTACTTTACATCACAACGTTTACAAAAGAACATGCTATTCTCTACGTCTCTGTAACAAATGGCTGTTAATGCTCAATCTACTATCTCCTTCATGCTAATAGAGATAAACATTAACAGAAGCGATCTTAATTCTTAGTTCCTTATAAGTAGAAGGGAACTCACTAGGATAAACCGACATTCAAATGTTTTTAAAAACAATAAGAGTAAACATAAGAGAGACGAAAATAAACAAAATATATTTAAATAATCTGATGTGTCTATTCATATGACTTTCTTTACATCTGTGCAACAAATTATTTAATAAGCTTATTCTTCTATTTACTTCATGGTAATCGAGAACAAATTACCAGAAATAGTCTTATTATTTGCTTCCTTGTAAGTGGAAGCGAAATAAAGTAGTATCATAGGTTAAAGTGAAGTAAAAACTGGTAACTAGGTGACCGAAGTTTCTTTGTTTGTATGGACACGAGTTGATAAATTCCTCATTGAGAAAATAGAAGTTTTTCAAAGCTAAAACCAAAAACAAGGTATATCTAAAAAACGGTCAACTGCTCGAAAAAGATGTATTTAACATAAATTGTGTGTTTTAATGTGCTCTACATAGTTTGTGTGGTAAGATTTTGTCCATTTCTTACACTTTAGCAGTTATGAAAAATTTCGTAAAATTCATCTATAATAAAGTAGTCTTCAGAGGCTATTCCTAGAAAATTCAATATATGCATTTTATTTGCCAGGTAAATGTCTTTAATATACGAAATTTTAAACAAAATCGTTAGAGCCATTTTTGAGAAAATCGAAATTTTTGAAAAAAGTTCCATGTAAAGGGTAGTTTGGGGTGGGGGATTTTTCTCAACATCTTCGTGTCGCATCCCTGGAAGATACTAAACTTAAATACCAAGTTTGGTATTTTACCGACTTTCATTTTTGAGTTATCGTGTTCACAAACACGGACCTGTTTATGAAAATGCTTATAATTGTATGTCTTAATGAACTCTACATTTTGTGTGGAGTTACTTTTTGACTATCTCTTACGCTTTATCTGTTGTGCAACATTCCGCAAAGTTCATCCAGAATAAACATGTCTACAGTAGTTATTCTCAGAAAATTCAGAATAAACCTTTTATTTGTGATGGAAATGGCTTTAATATCTGGTGTTTTAATCAATATCGTTAGCGCCGTTTTTAAGGAAATCAAAAATTTTGAAATATCTAGTAAATCGTTAGAGATAGAGAAAAAATTACTACACAAAAATGTAAATCTCGATAAAATACACAATTTACATTTTTTCTGGACTTAGCCATTTTAGAAGTATTGCTTGTTATTTTTTTGAGATTTAAAATACTTAAACTTTTCTCACACGGAAATGTGTGAACTCCTAGCCATGTATAGAAACGGATTTCAACCCATAGCAACCAGATTTTTAAAGATTTGACTATACTTTTAGCCCTTATATTCCCTTATTTCCCTTCTACTTACAAAGAATCAAGTAACAAGACGATTTCTGTTAATATTTATCTAGATTAGCATGTCGTAGATAAAACAATAATTTTTTGTAACGAAAGTTGCTTGTGTAACAGGTAGAGAAAGTCATGTGAATGCAACACACCTGATTTTTACTTTCTCTATACTCACTATGTACATAGTGTATAGAGAATGTATTGCACTCCACCAAAAATTTCGATACCGAGATTTCACCGGAAATATATGTTTTAGGGTCCCCTGTATCCAAAAAAAGTATTTTCAGAAAAAGGTCCGTGTGTGTGTCCGTGAACACGATAACTCAAAAACGAATAGTCGGTGAAATACCAAACTTGGTATTTAAGTCTAGTATCTTCCAGGGATGCGACACGAAGATTTTGAGAAAAATCCCCCCACCCCAAACTACCCTTTACGTGGAACTTTTTTCGAAAATTTTGATTTTCTCAAAAATGGCTCTAACGATTTTGATTAAAATTTCATATATTAAAGTTATTTACCTGACAAATAAACTGTATATTTTGAATTTTCTGGGAATAGCCTCTGAAGATTACTTTATTCTGGATAAATTTTTCATAATTACTAAACCGTAAGAGATGGACAAAAACTTAACACACAAAAAATGTAGAGCACATTAAAACACACAATTTATGTTACATACATTTTTTTCGTGCAGTTGATCGTTTTTGAGATATTCCTTTTTCTTGGTTTCAGCTTTGAAAAACTTATACTTTTCTCATACAGGAATTTGGCAACTCCTGTCCATACAAACAAAGGAACATCAGTCACATAGCAACCAGCTTTTGACTGTCACTTTAACCTATGGTACTCCCTTATTTCGGTTCTACTTACAATAAAGCAAGAAATTAGACTATTTCTGCTAATTTTTTCTGATGAGCATACAGTAAATAGCTTTTTAAGAATTATTTGTTGCAGGGATATAGAGAAAGTCATGTGAATGGTACACATCAGATTTTCTATTAATATTTCGGAGATGTTTTGGGCACCCTTAGATGAGAGTGAAATGGTTTCATAAACAGAAAGTTTGATGTGTTCCACTCACTTGACTTTCTCTAGCTGTTCCGTAAAGCAACTTTTCCTACAAAAGATTATTCTTTTATCTATATCATACTAATTGAGATAAACGGTCTCATTACTTGCTTCCTTGTTAATTATCTCGAAAATGATTAACTCCACAAAAGGTGTATATAACATAAATTGTGTGTTTTAACGAGATCTACATGTTTTGTGTAATAAGTTTTTGTCTTTCTCTTGCAGTTTACCAGTTACTTAAAAGGTATACAAAAGCCGTACAGAATTTAGAGGTCTTTAGAGGTTATTTCCAGAAAATTCAAGTACACATTTCCTTTGTAATGAAAATATTTTAAACATATGGTATTTAATGAAAATATATCCAATTGAGAAAATCATTATTTTCGAAAAAATCTGACATAAATAGGTAGTAAGGAGTGGAGTCTTGGTGTCGACTCCTTTGATGACAATAAACTTAAACACCAAGTTTGGTATTAACCTACTTTTCGTTTTTGAGCTATGCTGCCCACAAACACACACCGACAAGCACACGGACATGTTTTTAAAATGCTTTTTTAGATTCGGGAGGTCTCAAAACATGTATTTTCAGTGAATTCTCGGTACTGAATTTTTGGGTGGAATGCAATACCGTGTCTATCCACAATGTATATTGTACATTCGTGCTTAAAATACTTTTAAGCAATTATTGTAGAATACTTAGCAATTGAGCGGAACTTTAAATATCTGATGTTAAACTAGAAAAGGGTAGAAAGAAGTAGTGTTGGTTACCAATACGGTGTGCCGCCGGAGGCTAATTATAGGGTAGTGTAGTTTGTAGTTTTTATTATTTTCATTTAAGTTTAGGGTTTTAATTATTAATTTAATTATAATAACTGGTTATCTATTTACTGGTTACCAGTAATATTTTTAAATTTGTAATTTTAATAATAGGTTGATGTTTATCTCACATTATGTAACAATAGAAATATAGTAACAAGAATATCGGATAAAGTAATTAAATATTTTAAAAATAATAATTATGATAAATATAAAATAAATAGCAATGGTATAATTAGAATAGATATTAAAATATTTTACATATAATTATAATAATAAAATAAATTATAATAAATTATGATTACAATAATAAATAAACAATAATACATTAAAATAAAATAAATTGATAAAAGGATAATAATACATCATTAAATATATTAATTTTACTATAATGAAGTGATAGTTGATATTAATTAATAATAGTGTAAAAAATATATATATATAACTTTTAATTTTAGGTAACTAATAATAACTAATATGATACATAAACATTTAAATATTAAATGTAATTTTGATAAATAAATATATAGGTTCAGATGTATAATTTAATTTAAGTTATTTAGGTTAAGTTATTAATCTGAAAATTGCATATTTATTTCATTTTGTACAATTTTAAAAAAGAAAATGTTTGTTAATAAATGAAATAAGGTCTGCGATATTTGCCCCGGTGTAAGCAATTAGATATCCGGGTATAGCGTACACATTTTATTTTTATTTATTCATTTTTGTACATACGTCCTAGAGAAAGTAAACATGTTGTAGATAAGACTTAATCAGCAATAAAAGCGTGTGTTACTGTGTTGTTATTATTATTATTATTATTATTATTATTATTATTATTATTATTATTATTATTATTATTATTATTGAGTTAGCTGTATCCTAAGGTTTTTTACGTTAGAAAATTGAGAATGTAACGTTTTCGTTTCATTGAACTGTGAATGCCCTTGATGTACGGTAAGTTAGAAAAGGCGAAAGTCAATTTTGGTTGCTGGAAGCTGAGTTAGGGAGCACTAAGATTGATGAGGCATTGGTGAAAGCGGTGGCAGCACCGTCTGACAAAAGACTGACGGCCGTTACTGTGTTTATTTGAAAAGCAAACACTTTCAGCCTTTGTGGTGCATGATAAATGGAGCAAATTATTATTTGTTCCTCTGTACAAAATAATAAAGACTTGCAGGGCGGCCAACCTAACCTTATTTAAGGCAGCACCTCTGAAGTATATCAACATAGCATAGCAAGAAGTCTTTGAATAGTGCTTTTCTTTAAACCTAATTTAAGAGAAGAAAGTAGGAATATTTATTATTTTCTCTATCACTCGTAATGTATGTATTATACTATTTTGAAACAGCCCCGTTGAAATCTCCAACTATTTTAAACGCACAAAGGTCAACAGATATTATTAGGAAACTCAGTGCCTCGCTCTAGTCTCTGATGCTCTATGCCTGCAAGGCTTGGGGCATGGCAGCAGACACCTGGCGTTTTTGGTTACAGCAAATACAGAATAGAGGACTCCAGTCTACCTACTCTGTATGTAGAGACTACTACATGAATCTTCGGCTCTCCATATGTGGAGGATGTAATTAGGCGCCGGGCTCAAAATTTCTACGCCAGATTAGGCAAACATGAGAACGCCTTGTCAGATAACTAGAGGACCATTTAACAACCAAACGCCGATGCACTACGCCTGCGAAGTGTGGAGTATGGCAGCAGAGTCCTGACTGCTCTGGTTACAGTGGGTACAGAATAGAGGACTCTGGTACATATATTCTGTATGTCGACATTACCATTTTGAGGCTACTACATGAAGCTACAGACCTCCCATATGTGGAAGATGTCATTAGGCGCCGGGCTCAGAAATTCTACGCCAGATTGGGCGAACCTAAGAACGCACTTGTCAGATCGCTGGGGGAGTACTTATCCACTGAACGCCGGAAGAGGCAGTTTCGGGTTCCCCACCTGGCAAACCCGATAACAGCGGCTTCAAACCAGCCAACAAAAATTAGCTGAATTAAGTACTCCCCCCTCCCATCATTTGGAGTAGTCAATCAAAATTATCCAACAAAAACAATTTTTCACAAATTAAACACCAGCGGAGCAGAGAAAAAGGATGCTCCTCCTAAAAAATGCAACCGTCGAGGAGCCTATCTAGCGCTACCTCCTTAACATCAACATGCCACATCTCAGCCCATTCCAACATTCCGGGAATAGCCTTTGAAGACCTCTTTATTCTGGATGAATTTTGTGTAGCTGGTAAACCGTAAGAGATAGACAAAATCTCACCTCAAAAAACTGCAGAGCTTCTTAAAACACACAATTTATGCCATATATTTTTTCTTGATTAGACCGTTTTCGAGATATTCCTTGTTATTGGTTTCAACTTTAAAAAACTTACACTTTTCTTAAAGGAGGTCATAAAAAGCGAACCAAACCTGAATTTTTTCATATAGCGACGAGCTTTTAATGGATTTAACTATCGCTTTAGCCTAATGTATTCCCTTATCCGCCTTCTACTTATAAGGAAGCAAGTAATAAAACAATTTCTGCTAAAGTTTATCTCGATTATCATGAAGTAGATAGAAGAATAATCTTTTGTAAAAAATAGTTTGTATTTGGAACAGTAAGTTATGTAAATGGAAATCATCAGATTTTATTGGATCAAACCATTTATACAGTAAATATTATTATTTAAATAATCCAAGTTAGAAATTTGATGCATGAAAATTATATTACGATCTTAATGTCTCATAAAGTTTCAGTAATATCTATAAGTTAAAATTTGTGGATTTTCCTCTCGTTAGGATTGCATAAATACGTAGCGTTTTTACTTTCTCTACACGCACTCCACCCAAAAATTCGATACCGAAATTTCACCGGAAATATATGTTTTAGTGTCCCTTGTAACTAAAAAAAGCATTTTCAGAAAAAGGTCTGTGTGTGTGCCCATGTATCTGTGAACAAGATAACTCAAAAACGAAAAGTGTGTAAATACCAACTTGGTGTCTTCCAAGGATGCGACACGAAGATTTTCAAGAAAATTCTCCACCCCAACTATACTTTACATGGAACTTTTTTTAGAAAATTATAATTTGCTTAAAAGTGGTTGTAACGATTTTGATTAAAGTATCGTATATTAAATATTTTTACCTGACAAATAAAATGTATATCTTGAATTTTCTGGGAATAGCCTCTGAAGAGTACTTTATTCAGGACGAATTTTACTGAACTTTGCATAACTGCTAAACCGTAAGAGATGGACAAAAACTTATCACACTAAAAATGTAGAGCAAGTTAAAACACACAATTTATGTTATATATGTATTTTTCGTGCAGGTAATGGTTTTTTAGATATTTCTTGTTATTAGTTTCTGCTTATACTTCTCTCACACAAGAATTTTTTAACTCGTGTCCAGAACAAGTTCAGTCACATAGAAACCAGCTTTTGACTATCACTTTAACTTATGGTACTTCCTTATTGCGTTTCTACTTACAGGGAAGCAAGTACTAAGACTACGTGATAATTTTTCTCGATTATGATGAAGTAGACAGAAGCATAAGCTCTTTACAATTATTTTTTGCAGAGATGTAGAGAAAGCCATGTGAATGGAACACGTCAGGTTTTTTTATATCATAAAGGATTTTCGTTACTCGAGTTATAAATACAGAAGGCAATGCACATATTGTTAATAAGAGCACATCGCACAAGATGACAACCCCATTTCCATGTAGAACGACTAATGATGCATAAGGCATGTAAATATTCCGTTATGAAAGAAGGGAAGTTCATTTCGTCGAGAAGGGAAATCTTTCTCCTACTCCATAATGGATTTCTCTTTGGCTTCTTACCTACCTCTTTGGTTCTTGCTATACAGTCAAGACTTTCCTCTTAGAAATCATTTATAGGCTAGAGAGAGAGAGAGGGGGGGGGAGGATGGGGAATTAACTAATTAGTGCGCCGTACTTCGTCTAGCAAGCTCTACTACTTGTCGATGATGATACAGTGTGTATCAAAAGTTTGGTCCATAACCTAACTAATCTAATAATAGAGTGAAATTATACAGCTTGTATATATTGTCATAAATAGCTATTTATTGCTTTAAAACCATTACAATCAAAGTGTTTATTTCGTTGCTTTTACAATAATTTTTGCAGTACAATTCTTTTGACGCTTCGACGCATACATTTAAGTGCTCTCTCACACGTCTACGCGCTAGAACTTCCAGATAAAAACTGACTCGCCTGGCTTGCAGCCATCCTGTTTATAGCTGTGGATGACGTCAACAGAAATTTCTATAAAAAGCTAATATTCACGCACAGCTACACTGTAACCGGGTGTCAGAGCTTTGAGGTTGTGTCGCCGCTCTTCACGTGTATATTCTAGAACACCTGCGACAATGTGTGCGGTTATCAAAAGGAAGCCGATAAAACGTGAGCAACAATAAAGCTATAAGCTTTCTACAGCAAACCGCTAGCTCAAGTGCGGCGATTGCGGGCTAGAACAGAAATGCAAAGCTACATGTCTGTCTGTCTGTCTGTATGTATGTATGAGGGCCGTTATTTTTCAATGTCCAATAGGCTATAAATAAAAGACAAGTTCATAGAAAAAAATAATTTTATTACTAAAAGTTTTGTACACTTATGGTTACTTTTCAACATAATCACCGAAACGATTGAGACATTTATCGTATGTGTGCACAAGCTTTGCAATACCAGGCTTAAAAAAATGTTGCCGCCAATGATTTCAAACGAGCATTGACGTTGTTTTGAAGATCTTCGTACTTTACGACGCTTGCGGAGAGCCATTCAAAACAAACGAAGAGGAATGCTGACTTCAGGAATTGTGTTGATCCATGACAACGCTCGTCCACACACTGCTGGCACAACCCATCGGCTCCTTGAACAATTTCAATGGGGCATTTTCGATCATCCGCCATACAGTCCTGACCTGGCACCTAGCGACTTTCTCCTTTTCCCAAGTTTGGTATTTAACGGTATCTTTGTTTGAGCTATTTACACATACATTACCTCTTTCTTAAAATCTTATGTGTTGCATTCACATGACTTTCTCTACCTATTCTGCAAACTAGCTATTCTTGCAAAGGATTATGCTTTTATCTGCATAACATTATCAGAGATAAACATTAGCAGAAATGGTCTTAATACTTAGTTCCTTATAAGTAGAAGGGAAATACGCGAATATGCCAGACTAAAGCGATAGCCAAATCTTTTAAAAGCTCATTAAAATTCGCTTTGTATTTCCAAAAACAAAAGAGCTAAGAGATGAAAGGAACCCCATTTGACAAGATTCGCAGTTTTAAAATTGAAACCAATAACAAAGAAAATGTCGGAATCGGTCAACGCTGCAATCAAAATGGAATATGGATAAATTGTGTGTTTTAACGAGATCTACATTGTTTGTGTTTTAACGTTTTGTCTATGTCTTACGGTTTACCAGTTATGCAAAATTAAGAAAAACACATCCAGAAGGAAGAGGTCATCAGAAACTATTCTGAGAAAATTCCAGATATACATTTTATTTGTGATGTAAATTGCATTAATAACCTGTATTTTAATCAAAATTGATGGAGACATTTTTGAGAAAAACAAACTTTTCAAAAATTGTTCCATGTAAAGGGGTACTTTGTGGTGGGGGGTTTTCTTGAAAGTCTTCGTGTTGCATCCTTGTAAGATACTACACTTAAATACTAACACACACATATACACACGCACCTTTTTCTAAAAATGAGTCCGAAAAAGCATTTGTAGAAAAAGGTGCGTGTGTATATATGTGTGTGTATCAGTGTGTATTTCTAGTGCAATCGCGACATCAAATTTTTGTGTGGAATACAATACCTTCTCTACCTACTGTGTAAACTGTTTGTACATACGTCCCAGAGTAAGTAAAGGGTTAGGTTATCATTTTCTCTACAAGTACCATGTACATAATGTATAGAGAAGGTATTGCATTTCACCTAAAAATTGCATACCGAGATTTCACCGGAAATACATGTTTTGTGTCCCCCCGAATCCAAAAAAAGCATTTTTGGGTAAAGGTTCGTGTGTATGTGTCTGTGGACAACATAGCCCAAAAACGAAAAATCCGTTAAATACCAAACCTGGTATTTAAATTTGGTATCTTCCAAGGATGCGACACGCATATCTTGAATTTTCTGGGAATAACCTGTAAAGACGTTTTTATTCTGGGTGTTTTTTTTTATTAAATTTTGCATAACTGCTAAACAGTAAGAGATAGACAAAAACTTACCACACAAATAATGTAGAGCACGTTAAAATATACAATGTATTTTATATACATTTTTTTCGTGGAGTTGATAGTGTCTGAGATGTTCCTTGTTATTGGTTTCAGCTTTAAATACTTATACTTTTCTCATACAGGAATTTGTCAGCTCCTGTCCATACAAACAAAGGAACTTCAGTCACATAGCAACCAGCTTTTAACTATCACTTTAACCTATAGTACTCCCTTATTTCTCTTCTACTTACAAGGAAGCAAGTAATAAGACTGTATCTGCTAATTTTTCCTGAATTAGAATGAAGTAAATCGAAGAATAAGCTTTTTAACAATAATTTGTTGCAGAGATGTAGAGAAAGTCATGTGAACGGAACACATTAGATTTTTTTTAATTTAAGAACTTTTAATGGTTTTCACCGGATTTTCTATCACGAGAGGTGTCATATTTTATAAAGACAAAGTTGGGTAGATATTTAAAGGATAACGTTGGACGTTCTTTCATCAGGAAAATTGGTGCGGTGATTAATCGCTCGTAAAATATCATATGACACATTGTGCGATCAAAGGCGACGCGGGACGTGTGACAGTTATCAATGAAAGTGATAATTGAGGTGAAAACTTCAGACCTTTCTCACTGATTTGATGTTTAGACCATTTGTCTCTACATATTTCCTGATTCGAAACTTTTAAGTAAACTCCCCTTTTGTTTAAATACCTCCTTTTAATAACATTAATTAAAAACTCTCTCTGCACGTACTATGTACATAGTGTATAGAGAACATATTGCAATGCACCCATAAATTCAATACCGAGATTTCACCGGAAATACATTTTTCAGGACCTCCTTAATCCTTAGAAAGATGCCCGGGTGTCTGTCTGCGAGTGTCTATGTGTATGTGTGTGTCGGTAATATCTTAAAAAATGAAAATACAACACTTAGTATTTAAGTTTGGTATCTTCCAAGGATGCGACACGAACATTTTCAAGAAAATCTTCCCACATCTTACTACCCATTACATGGAACCTTTTTTGAAAATTTTGATTTTCTCAAAAATGGCTCTAACGATTTTGATTAAAATATCGTATACAAAATACATTTACCTGACAAATAAAATATGTATCTTGAATTTTTTGTTAATAGTCTCTGAAGACTACTTTATTCTGGATGATTTTACGGAATTTTGCATAACCGCTAAACCGTAAGAGATGGACGAAAACTTAATACACAAAAATGTAGAATACGTTAAAACACACAGTTTATGTTATATGCGTTTTTAGATACTCCTTTTTTTTTTTGGTTTCAGCTTTGAAGAAGTTATATTGGTCAACTCGTATCCATACAAAGAAAGGAACTTCAGTGACATAGCAACCAGCTTTTGACTATCACTTTAACCTATGCTGCTTCCTTATTTCGCTTCTGCTTACAAGGAAGCAAGAAATAAGACTATTTCTGCTAATTTTTTCTCGATTAGCATAAACTTTTTAACAATAATTTGTTGCAGAGCTGTAGAGAATGTCATGTGAATGGAACACAGCAGACTTTTTTTTAGTTAGAATATATTTCGTGTTTGGAAGTACTTAAAGCCTGCAGGTCTTTATGAAGGTATAAACTTGACGTTTGAATCTTGAGATGTTTGCTTTGTGAGTGGAATTCCCTGTTGACCCGGACAAGCACATCACGACGTTTCCTGACCAATCTCATTCCCAAATTAATGGCAATTCATTTCAGTTGGCACTACTACTGGTTGCCTAGTAACGGCGCTAGCTTTCTCTCACGGGTACAGTCCGCGACAAATCTGCTTCACCAACTATTGTAACAGCACCACTTTCAATTGAATTCACTTTATTGCTCACTAGAGCACTACACGTAATGCAATACTTTAGCTACACAAGTGACTGATTCACTCAGTTCATGTAACTTTCTCAGCAAGTGTCACTCACTAGAGGGATCTTTAACCTAGTTCACTTCACTACAGTTCAGCCACTGTTCTACTGTTCACTTCGTTCACTTTACTTCACTTCGTCTCGGACATTTTACTTCATTAATGTTCAGTTCAGTGCTCTACAGTTCAATTCGTTCACTTTACTTCACTTCACCTCTGACACTTTACTTCACTACAGTTCAATTCACTGATCTACAGTCCAATTCGTTCACTTACTTCACTTCAGCTCTTACACTTAAGTTCATTACAGTTCTGTTCACTGTTCTACAGTTCACTTCGTTCACTTCACTTCACCTCTGACACTTTACTTCACTTCACTACAGTTCACTTCGTTCACTTGACATCGTTTAGTTCAGTTCAGTTCACCTCTATCACTTTACTTCGAGAAATCTCGCAGGGAAACACACAAAGCCAGCGATCGCTTAGGCTAACACGCAGCCGTTACAATATGCTTGCTTTTATGATGTCAAAATCTTTTCAAATGTGATCCATATTTCAAAATTTTGCACTAAGCATACACAAAAGCTTTAGGCTTTAACCCAGACATCCGCAAGACATCCATCTGACACGCAACCTACAAAGTCGGCTAACACTACATAGTTAGATAAGCAGTACCTCTTTGTTTTGTAAAATGCAATACTGAGATTTTACATGTGTCATGTTTTGAAATGAAATGGAGTTTTATTTATGGAGGGTCTTTAACTGTTTTGGTTCTCAACGTCCCATTCTGAGCTGGGCATTAAACCCGCTCCATTTTGCTCAGCTTGAGATTTTTGTACGTGCCGTAAATCTACGTCACAGGACCAACGGTTTTGTTTCTCTTCCGAAGGAAGCCATGCTAAGGAGTTTTACAGCTTGAAAAACTCCATCGTCCTCCGCGGGGTTTGAACCCGCGACCTCTTGTATATGAAGTCGGCCTACACCATCTAGTTTTTAACGAGCCTCTATATATAGAGAACCAGACAGATAATGGGTACAGACGTTTAAGATAGCAGTAGTGGTCTTCTACCGAGATTTTAAGGGGCCCACTGATTAAAATCCGTTATTCATGCATGTAACTAGTGACTGATTTTGACATAGCATTAGTCCCATGTTATATACCACGTTTTATACAATTTTAGCTATAAAATACGACAAATAATTACATAATTTGCTATATGAAAAATCTGATGTGGTCCATTCACATGATTTATTCTACATCTCTGCAACAAATTAATGTTAAAAAGCTTATACTTCCATTTACTTCATGCTAATTGAAAAAAAAAAATACCAGAAACAGTCTTATTACTTGATTCCTTGTAAGTAGAAGCGAAATATGGGTCTACTATAGGTTAAAGTGATAGTCAAAAGCTGGTTGCTATGTGACTGATGTTCCTTTGTTTGTATGGACAGGAGTTGACAAATTCCTGTATGAGAAAAGTATAAGTTTAAAAATCTGAAACCAATAACAAGGAATATTTAAAAAACCATCAACTCCACGAAAAAATGTATATAACATAAATTGTGCGTTTTAACATGCTCTACATTTTTGTGTGATAAGTTTGTGTTCATCTCCGACGGTTTAGCAGTTATCCAAAATTCCGTAAAATTCTCCCAGAATAAAGCAGCCTTCAGAGACTATTCCCAGAAAATTCAAGATATACATTTTATTTGTCAGGTAAATATCTTTAATATCGATATTTTAATCAAAATAGAGAAAATTAAAATGTTTGAAGAAGGTTCCATGCAAAGGGTAGTTTAGGGTGGGGGATTTTCTTCAAAATCTTCGCGTTGCAACCTAGGAAGATACCAAACGTAAATATTAAGTTTGCTTTTTAACGGTCCTTTGGTTTCGGGGTTATGCTGTCAAAAGACACACGCACACACACACACACACACACGGGCCTTTTTCCAAAAATGCTTTTTTTAGTTTTAGGGGGACCCAAAACATATATTTCCTGTGAAATCTTGGTATCGAATTTTTGTGTGGAATGCAATGCCTTCTCTTAACACTATGTATATAGTACGTGTAGAGAAAGTACTATGAGCTCAAAATTTGGGGAATCCAGTAATTTTAACACTATGAGCCCCACAACGAGCACTAATATTAAACGAGATTTGCGCAATTTTGAGCCCCTTATTATATGAGGGTGACAGTTTTGTACTTTTGGAACCTTTTTCGAAATTTTTGATTTTTTCCAAAAATGGCTATAACGATTTTATAACATTTTCCTATATTAAAAACATTTACCTGACGCATAACATTTATATCTTGAATTTTCTGGAAATATTCTCTGAAGGCTACTTTATTCTGGACGAGTTTTACGGAATTTTGCATAAATGCTAAACCGTAAGAGATGAACAAAAGATTACCACACAAAAAATGTAGAGCACGTTAAAACACAAAATTTATGTTATGCACATTTTTTCCGTGGCGTTGATCGTTTATGAAATATTCCTTATTTTTGGTTTCAGATGTGAAAAACTTATATTTTTCCCGTACAGGAATTTGTCAACTCCTGTGCATACAAACAAAGGAACTTCAGTCACATAGCAACCAGCTTTTGACAATCAATTTAACCTATAGTACTCCCTTATTTCCCTCCTACTTACAAGGAAGAGAGTAATAAGACTATTTCTGCTATTTTTTGCTTGATTGCCATGAAGTATATAGAAACATAAGCTTTTTAACAAAAGTTTGTTCCAGAGAGGTAGAGAAAGGCATGTGAATGGAACACGTCAGTTTTTATGTATTATATTGGATGAAAAATATAATAAAATTATACTTTATAAATATGTGTTTAGTTTATATTGTATCCAGTATGAAGTACAATTAATTATTGCTCTCTTATAATATGGGCTAAAGTTGGGGAAATCCTGTACGTTTAAGAGAGTGGTGTTTATAGTATTGAAGTGTCACAATACAAAAAAACTGATGTGTTACACTCACATGACTTTCTCTACAATTCTGCAATGAATTATTGCTAAAAAGCTTATGCTTCTATTTACTTCATGCTAATCGAGAAAAAATTAGCAGAAATAGTCTTATTACTTGCTTCCTTGTAAGTAGAAGCGAAATAAGGAAGTAATATAGGTTAAAGTGAAAGCCAAAAAGCTGGTTGCTATGTGACTGATGTTCCTTTGTTTGTATGGACACGAGTTCACAAAATCCTGTATGAGAAAAGTGTGTTTTTTAAAGCTGAAACCAAAAACAAGGAATATCTCAAAAACAGTAAACTCCACGAAAACAATGTGTATAACATAAATCGTTTGTTTTAAAGTGCTACATTTGTTGTATAGTAAGTTTTTGTCCAGTTATGCAAAATTCCGTAAAATTGACGCAGAATAAAGCAGTGTTCAGAGGCTATTCCCTGAAAATTCAAAATATACATTTTATTTGTCAGGTAAATATCTTTAATATACGATATTTTAATCAAAATTGTTAGAGCCATTTTTTAGAAAATCAAAATTTTCGAAAAACGTTCCATGTAAAGGGTAGTTTGGAGCCGGGGGATTTTTCTCAAAATCTTTGTGTCGCATCCCTGGAAGATACTAAACTTAAATACCAAGTTTGGTATTTTACCGGCTTTTCGTTTGTGAGTTATCGTGCTCACAGACATACGGACAAGCGGACACACACACGGACCTTTTTCTGAAAATACTTTTTTGGATACAGGGGACCCTAAAACATATATTTCCGGTGAAATCTCGGTATCGAATTTTTTGGTGGAGTGCAATACCTTCTCTATACACTATGTACATAGTGCGTATAGAGAAAGTAAAAATCTGATGTGGTTACATTCATGACTTTCTCAACATATCTACAACAAATTATTATTAAAACACTTTATATTCTATTTACTTAACGCTAATTGGGAACAGTTTGGCAGTATGGGTCTTATTACCTGCTTCCTCGGATGTAAAAGTGAAATAAGGGAATACACTAGGCTAAATCGATAGTCAAATATTTTAAAAGCTGGTTGCTATATGACTGAAGCATATGTTTACTGTATCTACACGTACTATATACATAGTGTATACAGAAGTTATTGCACCCCAACCAAAATTTCGATACCGAGATTTCACCGGAAATATGTGTTTTAGGGTCTCCTGTATCCAAAAAAAAAAAAAAAAAAGCATTTCAGGAAAAAATCCTTGTGTGTGTGTGTGTGTGTGTGTGTGTGTGTGTGTGTCCGTCAGTCTGTGAACACAATAACTCAAAAACGAAAAGTCGGTAAAACACCAAACTTGGTATTTAAGTTTAGTATCTTCCAGGAATGCGACACGGAGATTTTGAGAAAAATCCCCTCACACCAAACTAATCTTTACATGATGATTTTTTAGAAAATTTTGATTTATTGACGTATAATAAAGATGTTTACCTGAAAAATAAAATGTATATCTTGAATTTTCTGAGAATTTCTCCTGAAGACTTCTTTATCCTGGTTGACTTTTATGGAATTTTGCATAATTGCTAAACCGTAAGAGGTGGAAAGAAATGTAGATCATCCTAAAACACACAATTTATTTTATATACATTTGTTTCGTGGAGTTGTTCGATTTTTAGATATTCCTTGTATTCGGTTTCAGCTTTAAAATACTTATACTTTTCTCGTACAGGAATTTGTCAACTCTTTGTTTGTAGAGCAGCTAGAGAAAGTCATGTGAGTGCGATCAACTTCAGACACAGCTCATTATATCGACACGTCTTTGTTCGTGTAGCGGGAACTCTGCTTTGGTTTCCTTCTCCGACGTCCTCAGTTCAGCAGTTGATGAAGATTTCACTCCTAATATCTGTTTTAACTAATTCTATGTCAGGGCGAGGCAAATATTAAATAACAGTTCATTATCTCTTACTGTTTGAATTTATTATTTCACAGGTTTAACGGGCGTCTAGCTTGTTTGCTTACAAAACATGTTATAAATAAATACCTTCCCACCACTTATATCACTAATCAGGAGCCTAATCTAACCATCTTTCCTCCACCACATAAGCACGTGGACGTGCGCACAACACAATGTAACGTAACTGTATAGAAGTCAGAATCAAAGTCAAGAATAACTACATAAGAGATATGCCGTCTCTTGTATACTGTTACTGGGTGACGCTAACCTTTGCGCCATAAAATGTAACAGTATCTCTGATTGGTTATTTGTTAGCATCACTTCACCTGCTATCAAAATAAATTGTGACAATTGTCATAGCGTCCACATGTCACGTTTGGGAAAACGCAATGCTTCCCTCTTATTTTAATCTCCTGCTTGTTTTGTCTATTTCTCCTATTCTCTGTGCTACTTGGAGGACAAGTCACTATTTCTGCTTCACTTTTTCTATGTCTGTTCTGTTTTATCTTACATTATTTAGCCTAAAACCTGTGCTCATTACCAAGTGGTGGTTGATAGACTTACCTGGAATTAAGCTAGCACACTTTGCTTTAATTACCTAAGTTACATCAACTCCGTTTTATGCATATTTCTACCACTAAATTTTCACAACTATTTTACATTTCTTTCATACGGTTATAATACAGATTGCTTTATGTATAACTGACATATTTCTTTCTTTAATTATTCTGTTGGAAATTCATTCAATGACCCAATTTTAGCACCGTTAAGCAGAATGTTCTGGAGTTTGCTTTCCTTGTCACCAGATGCGCAAATGTTAATGTTTTATTCCTAATTGCATTGTTGGCAGATGTTTCGACATTTTATTCTTGTAGTCAACGTGAAAACGCAGTACAATGTAGAGCTGAGTCAAGGGTATTTCAGCAAGATGGCGCTACATGGCATACATCAAATGAATCCATGACCTAATTGCAAATTTCCAGAAACATGTGGCCACCGAGATCTCCGGATTTGACATCGCCGGACTTCTTTCTATGGGGTCACTTAAAAGACTGGCTTTACGCCACACGTCGCCAGACATTGGACGATCTGAAGCACAACACCACAAAGGAGATTCAAGCTATTACAACAGAGTCCTCCAACGAGTGGCCAGTACGACGTGTTGAGTTGTGCCTTATGCAGGATGGAGGACGTTTTCAACATTTGCTATAGAGGTAAATAATCTCCCAAAATTCCTCTACAATTTAGGTATAATAAGTTGTCGCTAGCATAACACGTTTTGAAACAATTAAAGAAAGAAATGTGTCAGCGCTATATAAATCACCCTGTATTATGTACAATTTCGCATTTTATATGTTTTGTGAGCATGCGGTACATTCTCCGGCTAGAGAAAGTCCGAACGCTCCTAAAGCGCCTTACAAGCGTGCTAATTCCTGAAAGGGGAATGCCTGTGAAGCGAGTCTCGAACCTGGAATGTCGTTTAAGAGCCGTTGCCATCAAAATCGCTTTCCGCTACGATTAGAGGGGAAGTCTCTCAATTAAAAGGAATCCAAACCGCATACCTACAGCGTTCATTCATGAAATGAAACAAGAAAAGCTTTCTTCCTTCGCGTGTAATTAGAAAGTCAGGCTGTGGCGTTAAACACAAATATCTCGCAGCGAAATTCATTTACTTGCGATCTGCATATTTGCTTCTGCCGCGATAACTCAATTCCACCATAAAACATAACCACAACGGCTCTGTTAATTTCATTCCCAAAAACGTCACGTGTAGCATCACTTTCACTAGCTATTCTGTAATAACCTTACTCTAATATCTGCCTCATGCTACTCGGGATATATACCAAGTGGTTCACCTGCCCCTTATTATTTTTGATGATAGGCAACACCTCCTACTCTGAAAACAATAAGGTCGAAATTACCGTGCATGGCCACGATTTGGGAACCACACAAATCTGGCCTGCTTTTCATAGGAAAATACACCTTACCAGCGATACTCACGTCCATTCCAAAAGCATAACCTCTGTTGCAGCCCATGTTTTATCAATAGGATTAATGTCATATGTTATACAACGTAAATTATAATGTATGAAGTTTAAACGATCGGCTTAAGCTACAAAAATCTGCTGTGTTCCACTCATATGACTTTCTTTACATTTCTGCAACAAATTATTGCTAAAAAATGTTTGCTTCTATTTACTTCATGCTACTTGAAAAAAAACAAAAATTAGCAGAAATACCTTCCTTCCTTGTAAGTAGAAGCGAAATAAGGAAGTACCATAGGTTAAAGTGATAGTCAAAAGCTGGTTTCTATGTAACTGAAGTTGTTTTGTTTGTATGTACAGGTTTTGACAAATTCCTGTATGAGAAAAATACAGGTTTTTGAAAGCTGATATTAAAAACAAGAAATATCTTAAAAACGATTAACTCCACGAAAAAATGTGTATAACATAAATTGTGTGTTTTTACGTGGTCTACATTTTTTGTGGCAAGTTTCTATCCTGCTCTTACCGTTCAACAGTTATGCAACATTCGTCAAGAATAAAGTAGTCTTCAGAGGATATTTCCAGAAAGTTCAAGATATACATTTTAGTTGTCAGGTAAGTATCTTTAATATACGATATTTTAATCAAAATCGTTAGAGCCATTTTTAAGAAACTCAAACATTTCAAAAAAAGTTCAATGTATAGGGTGATTTGGAATGGGGGGACATTTTTCTCAAATTCTTTGTGTCGTATCCCTGGAAGATACTAAACTTAAATATCAAGTTTGGTATTTTACCGACTTTTCGTTTTTGAGCTGGCCTGTTCACAGACACACACGGACCTTTTTCTGAAAATGCTTTTTTTGGTTACAGGGGACCCTAAAACGTATATTTCCAGTGAAATCTCGGTATCGAATTTTTGAGGGGAGTGCAATACGTTCTCTATATACTATGTACATAGTACGTATAGAGAAAGTAAAAAGGGTCCACTACTTATAAAGAGATGAGGAGCGGAGAGGGAGACATGTGGGACACTATACTACAAGTTTTAACGCAGCAATGATTGTAGCTCAACTGGTTAATTTGATGTTCCCTCATCACCTCCAGCGGTGTCTTATGTTATATATAATGTGAATATTGCAATTATTGCTGCATTTTATAATAAAAGAACTCAAAATATGTAGAAATCTTTTAATTTTTACTTTCTCTACACGTACTATGTAGATAATGTATAGAGAAAATATTGCATTCGATACCAAGCTTTTACCGGAAATATACGTTTTAGGATCCCCTGTATCCAAAACAAGTTCTTCAAAGGTTATTTCCAGAAAATTCAAGATATGCATTTTAGTTGTCAGGTAAATATCTTTAATATACGATATTTTAATTAAAATCATTACAGCCACTTTTGAGAAAATAAAAAATTTCGAAAAATGTTCCATATAAATGGTAGTATGGGATTTATATCAGAATGTTCATGTCGTATCCCTGGAAAATATTTAACTTAATTACCAAGTTTAGTATCTTACCAACTTTTCGTTTTGCAGTTATCGTGTTCACAGCCACACACGAACATTTTTTCTGAAAAGATCTTTGTTGGTTTGAAAGTGCTGCCTCCTAGCCACGTGTTTATTTCGAGTAAAAGGTGAAAGTTGCTGGGTGCCAGGTCAGGACTGTACGGCGGATGATCCAAAATGTCCCATTGAAATTGTTCAAGGAGACGATGTTTTGTGCCAGCAGTGTGTGGACGAGCGTTGTCATGGATCAACACAATTCCTGAAGTCGGCATTCCTCTTCGTTTGTTTTGAATGGCTCTCCGCAAATGTCGTTAAGTACAAAGATCTTCAAAACACGTCAATGCTCATTTGAAATCATTGACCGCAACATTTTTTGAAGCGGGAATTGCAAAGCTTGTGCACAGGTTCGATAAATGTCTCAATCGTTTCGGTGATTATGTTGAAAAGTAACCAAAAATGTAGAAAACTTTCAGTAATAAAATAATTGTTTTTTATGAACTTGTCTTTTATTTATAATTTATTGGAGGATAAAGAAAAGGGGCCCTCGTACATATATATATATATATATATACACATATTTTCGTATTTATTTATTTATTTAAGTTTAATATTGCTTACTATTTTGAGTATTACAAAAGCACGTACGGTCTCTGCACCCATGCAACTGATAAATATCAGTGTTTGATACTGGTATTTCAATAAATACACTTATCCATGTATTAATGTATTTCTTGCGCATGGATACAAAGATTCTCCAAAGTTTTGGACGCCCCTAAAATGCCTAGATGTTTAGATATATTTCGTGTATAGCGAAGTATCATAGGTACGTTTCTCGCATGTTTATTTTAACCGACTTTGATCTGTTTTAAGAGAAAGGCGGCTGGTAGGAGGGGATATCGAATTAATTCACTTGCAGGCCTACCGCTCACCTGTTGCTCGGCTAACCTTATTTAAGCTTCACTCTTCCGTGATACTTATATCTCTCTGTCCCTTTCCTTGCCTCCCATTTTCCTTCATTTCACCAACGTCTTGTTGAATCACTGCTACAGAATTCATGCATGTTGTGGCTAGGTTCGTGTTTATTTACACCGTTTTAATCTCACGGCGATATTAGAATTATGTACGAGAGGCGCTTTTGTTTTTCAACCTCCGATAGGCTATAAATAAAAGACAAGTTCATAGAAGATAATTATTTTATTACTTAAAGTTTTGTACACTTATGGTTACTTTTCAACATAATCACCGAAAAGATTGAGACATTTATCGTACCTTAGCAATACCCGCTTCAAAAAATGTTGCCGCCAATGATTTCAAATGAGCATTGACGTTGTTTTGAAGATCTTCGTACTTTACGACGTTTGCGGAGAGCCATTCAAAACAAACGAAGAGGAATGCTGACTTCAGGAATTGTGTTGATCCATGACAACGCTCGTCCACACACTGCTGGCACAACCCATCGACTCCTTGAACAATTTCAATGGGATATTTTGGATCATCCACCATACAGTCCTGACCTGCCAACCAGCGACTTTCACCTTTTCCCTGAACTGAAGACGTGGCTAGGAAGGCAGCACTTTCAAACCAACGAAGATGTTCAAAACAACGTCAATGCTCATTTGAAATCATTGGCGGCAACATTTTTTGAAGCGGGTATTGCAAAGCTTGTACACAGGTACGATAAATGTCTCAATCTTTTCGGTGATTATGTTCAAAAGTAACCATAAGTGTACAAAACTTTTAGTAATAAAATAATTGTCTTCTATGAACTTGTCTTTTATTTATGGTCTATCGGATCTTTAAAAAACAAACGGCCCTCGTAGTTTTTTCATTTAAAAGGAGATGAAAACCCGCACTTGGCTGAGTTAATCTTAAAACACTATTTAAGATAATGTGCTGATATCCTTATAGGACAAAGCGTATATCCTATAAGTTTACAGAACAACAACAATAATAATAATGCCCTAATATATACCTATATATGGATATATTTTATTTTCTCTACAAGCACTGTGTACACATTCTATAGAAGTATTGTACTCCTCCCAAAAATTCGATACCGAGATTTCACCGGAAATATATGTTTTGCGGTTCCACGAGTCCGAAAAAAGCATTTTTAGAAAAAGTTAATAGCTTAGCTCATGAACGAAAAGATCGTTAAATACCAAACTTTGTATTTAAGTTTGGTATCTTCCAAGCATACGAGTATATCTTGAACTATTTGGGAATGGCCTCAGAAGACTTCTTAATTCGGATGCATTTTGCGGAATTTTACTTAACTGCTAAACTTCAAGAGATGAACAGAAACTGTAGAGCACATTAAAACACACAATATATGTTATTTATATGCATTTTTATGGTGGAGTTGATCGTCTTTAATATACTCCTTGTTTTTGCTTTCAGTTTTAAAATCCTTATACTTTTCTCATACAGGAATTTGTCAACTCCTGTCCATACAAACAAAGGAACATCAGTCACATAGAAACCAGCTTTTGACTATCACTTTAACCTATGGTACTCCCTTATTTCACTTCTACTTACAAGGAAGCAAGTAATAAGACTATTTCTGGTAATGTTTCTCAATTAGTATGAAGTAAATAGAAGTGTAAGCTTTTTAACAATAATTTGTTACATAGATGTAGAGAAAGTCATGTGAACGGAACATATCAGATTTTTAAGTAAGTTCTCTCATTCTCCAATCGTGACCATAACCACCCCTCTTGCCTAGACAAATTTCTTACAGCTCCTATTTTCTATGATCTCGCAGGAATGGGTCCGAAATGAAATATTTCTTAATTTCTATTGGTTACAATTTCCCGTCAAAGGTTTCTTTAAATCGGTGTCAGCTCTCAAAATAAGTTCGGCACCGCAGCTAAAGCCAGGGCTAAAGTGTTCTTGGCATTAGTGTTTAATGTTTCACCTTTGTCAAATTTTGAACACCAAATGTCCACAATTCGATTGTATTTATTTTCTGCTAATGACTTTCTCACCCACGTTACCAAACAAGTAAATGTTCTTAAATTTCTGGTATTTCCTTACAGCAATAATTGCTTTTCCAGTACAGAATAAATATTCTTTACAATTTTTAACAATATTGCTTATCCTAATATACTTCCTTTTTCCTTTCTCTAAACGTACTATGTACATAGTGTATAGAGAAGGTATTGTACTCCACAAAAAATTCGATACCGCGATTACACCGGAAATATATGTTTTAGGGTCCCTGTATCCAAAAAAAATACAAAAAAAAAAAAAAAAAGCATTTACAGAAAAAAGTCCGTGTGTCTGCGAACACGATAAATAAAAAACGAAACGTCGGTAAAACACCAAACTTGGTATTTATGTTTAGTATCTTTCAAGGATGTATCTCGACGTTTTTCAATAAATTTCCCCCACAACAACCTACCCGTTACATGGAAAAAAATTCGAAAATTTTGATTTTCTTAAAAATGGCTCTGACGATTTTGATTAAAATCCCGTATATTAAACGTATTTACATCCCAAAATAAATGCATATCTTGAATTTTATGAGAATAACCTCTGAAGACCTGTTTATTATGGATGAATTTTGCCGAATTTTGTTTAACTGCTGAACCGTAAGAGATGGACAAAAACTTACAACACAACAATGTAGATCTCGTCAAAATACACAATTTATGTCCATTACGTTTTTTTTGTGGAGTAAAGGGTTTCCGAGATATTCCTTGTTACTGGTTTCAATTGTGAAGTGCTTAAACTTTTCTCACACAGTTTTTATTTTGTTCTACTCCTGGCCAAGCAAAGAAGCGATTTGTAATGATAATCGCATAATGATACATTTTAAAATATTTGACTATCACTTTAGCACATTCCTTTAGTTCCCTTCGACTTATAAGGAACAAAGTAATAAGAACATTCTGCTAATGTTTATTTCGATTAACATGATGTAGAAAGAAGAAGAATCTTTTGTGGGAAGTTTATTTGTAAAGCAGCTAGAGAAAGTCACGTGAGTGTAACATATCAGATTTTTTTTTGGTGCCTTTACGACCTTTAACCTGGTTGGTCATATGGAACGATAAATTAAATTGTTGAAATTATGCTCAAATGATCTCAGGGGTCATGGAAGTTAAAGTTACTCGACATTCGTCTTCTCAAAATAAGGGAAACCTCGGAAAGAAAACCTTACCCGGGTAACTCGCTGTAAACTAGATTCAAACTCACAACCTGTTGAATGTGATACAGAAAAGCTACCACCACACTACCCAGGTGGCCTTGGCCCTCACGTTTTCTCCAATTAAAATACAAGAAATAACTTTTACTTTCCCTCATTATATCAAGTAACTTTTATTCAAGAGGTTTATTTCTACGTTAGTTTTGGAGATATTCCAGAATCTCAAGTTAAAAGATCTATACTGCATTTCGAAGGAAACCTCGGTATCGTAATTTTGGGTGGAATGCAATACTTTCTGTTCGTATTTGCTAAGTAGATGAAGTAAAAATGGCGTGTTGTGCTTAAGACGGCCTTCATGGAATTCTACAGCGTCAGGATTGCTTCTGCTCAGATGGGTTTGTAAAGCGAAGAGGTTCTCTCTCGTGTGTTATGTTGCAATACAACAGATTAGATCCTCTTTGAAGTGTGAGATTCTGTAGTGCACTACCAAAACAAGACAAGCGCTCACTAATTGGTTATAAGCTGACCTTCTTGGTCCAACTTCAGCATCCGCTCAAAGGCTGCCCACTAAGCTCATCTCCGCTGTTTTGGATTTCCCTAACGTTCACGACACACATATTAACGGTTTGTTTGAATGGCCAGTCTGATACACAGATATGTATCACACAGATATTCCAAATTAATCCCAAATGGGGTTCAACCAGTGCAAAGGCTTCTTAGCAACACAATTTCTAACGGCAGCACACATTTGGAGGAAATCTAATACCACCCACAGAAGAATTTTTACTTTGTCTCCACTTACTATATACATAGTGAATAGAGAAGGTATTGCATTCCACCCAAAAAAATCGACACCCAGATTTCCCCGGAAACACATGTTTTAGGTCCCGTTTATCAAAAAAAAAAAACATTTTCAGAAAAAGGTCCGTAAATATAAATGGAGTGTTATTTATGGACACCCTATAACTATAGTGCTTCTCAGCGTTCCTTTCTAAATTGGGCGTGAAAGACCGCTTAGTTTTGCTCAGAGGCCTTTCTATCAGGCTTGAGGTTCTTTTACTTGCCGTAAATCTACGACACAGGACCAACGGCTTTACTTCGCTTCCGAAGGAAGCCATGCTAAGGATTTTCACACCCGAAAAAAATCCATCGGGTTTGAACCCGCGACCTTGGGTATATGAAGTTAGCACGGTAAACCACTACAAAAAAAAAAAAAAAAGGTCGGTGTGTGTGTGTGTCTGTGAACTCAAAAAGTCGGTAAGATGCCAAACTTGGTATTTAAATTTGGTATCTTCCAGGGATACAATACGAACATTTTGAGAAAAATTCCCCCACCCCAAACTATTCTTTACATGGAACAAATGTGGAAAGTTTTATTTTCTTAAAAGTGGCTCTAACGGTTTTAATTAAAATCTCTTATATTTAAGATACTTACATGCTAAATAAAAAGTATATCTTGACTTTTCCGGGAATAGTCTCTGAAGAGATCTTTGGTTTGGATGATTTTTATTGAATTTTGCATACCTGATAAACCGTAAGGGATAGACAAAAACTTTCTGCACAGAAAATGTAGAGCACGTTAAAACACACAATTTATGTTATATACATTTTTTTCGTGTAGTTGATCGTTTTTGAGGTTTGCCTCGTTTCTGGTTAAAATACCTAAAATATTTCTCGTACAGGAATTTGTCAACTCCTATCCATACAAACAAAGGAATTTTAGTCACATAGCTACCAGCTTTTGACTATCACTTTAGCCTATGGCACTCCCTTATTTGCCTTCTACTTACAAGGAAGCAAGTAATAGGGCTATTTCTGCTAATTTTTTCTCGATTAGCATGAAGTAAATGGAAGCATAAGCTTTTAAACAATAATTTGTTGCAGAGATGTAGAGAAAGACATGTGAATGGAACACATCAGATTTTTATTTTTAACACAGATCTAAGCCTACGTGAAGCATGGAGTTGGAAAGGTAAGAGGTCGATCATGTTCTGTCTCTCTTGAGAGTCACCTAGCATCAGACGACAAGGAAATGCTACCAAAAGGGTAACAAAATTCCATCGATTTGACAAACGCCTGTTCCGAGAGACAGCAATACATTTTACATTCACTGCACATGTTCGACAGAACATATGAACGCGAAATCTCGCTCTTCTTTTATTGTGTTATGTCGCTTCTTCATGTGTCAGATTACATACCTACGTGTGGATCTTCCATCACCTGTCAAACAGAGAAAAGTTCTCCGTAATTGTTATTCACCACATTTTTACTTTCTGTACACCTATGTACTATAGAGTAGGTGTTGTATTCCACCCAGAAATTTTATACCGAGATTTCACCGGAAACATATGTTTTGGGAGCTACTAAATAAAAAATGTAATGTGTTACATTCACATGACTTTCTCTATATCTCTCTAATACATTATTTTTAAAAAGCTTATGCCTCTATATACTTCATGCTCATCGAGAAAAAAATAGCAGAAATAGTCTTATTACTTGCTTCCTTGTAAGTAGAAACCAAATAAGGAAGTATCATAAGTTAAAGTGAAGTCAAAAGCTGGTTGCTATGTGACTGAAGTTTCCTTGTTTGTATGGACACAAAGCCCTGTATGAGAAAAGTTTAAGTTATTTACAGCTGAAACACAAATCAAGGAATATCTCAAAAACAACCACCTCCACAAAATGTATATAACATAAATTGTGTGTTTTAAAGTGTTTGTAAAATTGACCCAGAATAAAGTAGTCTTCAGAGGCTATTACCAGAAAATTCAAGATATACATTTTATTTATCAGGTAGATATCTTTAATATATGATATTTTAATCAAAATCGTTAGAGCCATTTTTTAGAAAATTAAAATTTTCTAAAAAATTTCTATGTAAAGGGTAGTTTGGGGTAGGCAGATTTTTCACAAAATCTTTGTGCCGCATCCCTGGAAGATACTGAACTTAAATACCAAGTTTGGTATTTTACCACTTTTCGTTTTTGAGTTATCGTGTTCACAGACACACAGACACACGTACACACACACGGACCTTTTTCTGAAAATACCTTTTTTGGATACAGGGGACCCTAAAACATACATTTCGGGTGAAATCTCGGAATTTTTGGTGGAGTGCAATACACTATGTACGTAGTACGTATAGAAAAAGTAAAAATAACCCATTTTTAGAAAAAGGCACGTGTGGCTTTTAACTCAAGAACGAAAAGTTGGTATAATACCAAACTTGGTATTTAAGTTACGTATCTTCCAAGAATGGGACACGAAGCTTTTGAGAAAAATCCGCCCATCCCAACTATATTTTACATGGTAAAAACTTCGAAAATGTTTTCTCAGAATTGGGTATAATGATTTTGATTAAAATACTGCATTTTAAGGATATTTACATGCCAAATACAATTTATATCTAGAGTTTTATGGGAATAGCGTCTAAAGATCTTTTTACTTTCTCTGCATGTGCTACGCACATAGTGTATAGAGAAGGTATTGTATTCCACCCAAAAATTCGATACCGAGTTTTCACCAGAAATATATGTTTTGAGTGTTCTGAATAAAAAAAAACATTTTTAGAAAGAGGTCAGTGTGGCTCTGTGTGAGTGTCTGTGGGCGGCATAGCTCAAAAATCTGATGTTAATCGAGAAAAAATTAACAGAAATAGTCTTATTACTTGCTTCCTTGTCAGTAGAAGCGAAATAAGGGAGTACCATAGGTTAAAGTGATAATCAAAAGCTGGTTGCCATGTGAATGAAGTTCCTTTGTTTGTATGGACAGGAGTTGACAAATTCCTGTATGAAAAAACTACAAGTTTTCTAAAGCTGAAGCCAAATACAAGGAAGGTCTAAAAAAAGATCAACTCCACGAAAAAAAAATGCATTTCACATAAATTGTGTGTTTTAACGTGCTCTATATTTTTGTGTGTTGAAGTTTTTGTCCATCTCTTATGATTTTATAGTTATGCAAAATTTCGTAATATTCAGCCAGAATAAAGTAGGCTTCAGAGGCTATTCCCAGAGAATTCAAGATATAAATATTATTTGTCAGATAAAATCATTAATATACGACATTTTAATCAAAAGCGTTAGAGCCATTTTTAAGAAAATCAAAATTTTCAAAAAAAGTTCCATATAAAAGGTAGTTTGGGATGGGGGGATTTTTCTCAAAATCTTCGTATCGCTTCCCTAGAAGATACTAAGCTTATATACCAAGTTTGATATTTTAGTGACCTTTCGTTTTTGAGTTATGGTGTTCACAGTCACACTGACACACGAACCTTTTTCTGAAAATGCCCTCTTTTTTTGGATACAGGGGATCCTAAAATGTATATTTCCAGTGAAATCTCAGTATCGAATTTTTGGGTGAATTACAATACGTTTGGTATATACTATGTACATAATCGTGTAGAGAAAGTAAAAAGGTAAACACAAGACCGAGTGTTTGAGGTAGTGTAATATACATCTCGCAGCAAGGAGAGTTCCATTTGAATTTGATGGGAGAGTCATTAATCTTGAGAGATGCGCCAAGATGCAGGATGCGCTTCAGTCCCTCCCCTGTCTACCCATATTCAACTCCTTTCTGGCACAAAATATACCCAGCTCTTCTTCAAAATCTCAGTATGAAGGTTTTAGATGTATTTAAAGATATGGTTTTTACTTTCTCTATACGAACTATGTACATAGTGTATATTGTATTGCACCCAAAAATTCGAAAACGGGATTTCACCGGAAATACATGTTTTGAGACTCCCTGAATCCAAAAAAAATCGTTTTTAGAAAAATGTCTGTGTGTGTGTCTGTGTATCTGTCAGTCTATCTGTGGATATGTGTGTGAGTGTGTGTGTATGTCTGTGGGCAGCATAGCGCAAAAACGATAGAACCCTTAAAGCCCAAATTTGGTATTTAAGTTTGGTATCCTCCAAGGATGCGACACGAAGATTTTCAAGAAAATCCCCCAACCCCAAACTACACTTTATATGGAAAAAATTTAGAAAATATTGATTTAATTAAAAAAGGCTCTAACGATCTTGATTGACATATCGTATATTAAAGAGACAAATTAAATAAGACTGACAAATAAAATGCATATCTTGAATTTTCTGGGAATAGTCTCTGAAGACTTCTTTATTCTGAATGAGTTTTACGGAATTGTGCATAACTGCTAAACCGTAAGAGATACACAAAAATTTACACTAGAGAAAATGTAGCTCGTGATAAAACACACAATTTATGTCGTATACATGTTTTTCATGGAGTTGATCATTTTTAAGATATTCGTAGTTTTTCGTTTCTGCTTTTAAAAACATACTATTCTCATACAGGAATTTGTCAACTCATGTCCATACAAACAAATGAACTTCAGTCACTTAGCAACCATCTTTTGACTATCACTTTAACCTATGGTACTCCCTTATTTCACTTCTACTTACAAGGAAACAAGTAATAAGACTATTTCTGCTATTTTTTTTCTCGATTAGCATGAAGTAAATAGAAGCATAAGCTTTTTAACTAAAATTTCTTACAGAGATGTAGAGAAAGTCATGTGAATGGAACACATCAGATGTTTTTTACTTTCTCTACACGTACTAAAAAGAAAAGGAAATCTCTATACTATACCCCGATATCGTAATGCTTACACCGTGGCAAATATCTCAGACCTTATTTCATTTATTAACACAATTTTCTTTTAATTTTACAAAATAAAATAAATATACAATTATCAGATTAATTGCAACCTAAATAAGTTAAATAACACATCAGAACCTATATATTTATAAGAAATAAATTTAATACTTAAATATTTATGTATTATAGTAATTGTTATTAATTACCTAAAAATTTACAATTATATATATATATATCTAAAATTTAGGTTATTATTTTATACTACTATTATTAATTAATATTAATTATTACTTTATTATGCTATAATTAATATATTTAATTATTTATGATTATCCTTTTATCTATTTTTTACACGTACTATGTACATAGTGTATATAAACGGTATTGTAATGCACCCAAAAATTCGATACTGAGATTTCACCGGAAATACATGTTTTGGGTATACCTGAACCCAAAAAGATCATTTTTGGAAAAAAAAATCCGTGTGTATGTGTCTGTGGATAGCATAGCTCGAAAACGAAAATACCGTTGAATACCAAACTTGGTATTTAAGTTTGGTATCTTCTAAGAATGTGACACGAAGATTTTCAATAAAATCCCCCCACGCCCAACTACCCTTTACATGAGACTTTTTTTCAATTATTTTGATTAAAATGTCGTAAAGATATTTACCCGGCAAATAATATGTATATTTGAATTTTCTGGGAATATCCTCTGAAGACTACTTTATTCTCGATTAATTTTACGGAATTTTGCATAACTGCTAAACCGTAAGAAATAGACAAAAACTTACCACACAAAAAATGTAGAGCACATTAAATTACACAATTTATGTAATATACATTTTTTCGTGGAGTTGATTGTTTTTTAGAATTGCTTGTTTTCTTGGTTTCAGCTTTGAAAAACTTCCAATTTTCTCATACAGGAATTTGTCAACTCGTGTCCATAGAAAGAAAGGGACTTCAGTCACATAGCAACCAGCTGTTGACTATCATTTTAACTTATGGAACTGCCTTATTTCGGTTGTACTTACAAGGTGCAAGTAATAAGAGTATTTCTGCTAATTTTTTTCTGATTACCAAGAAGTAAATAGAAGCATAAGCTTTTTAATAATACTTTGTTGAAGAGATGTAGAGAAAGTCATGTGAGTGGTACACATCAGATTTTTATTGAATTTATGTAATTTGCTTTTCGTGTCGTACAGTTAGAACAAGTGTGTTTCTATATGCGCACCCAACTGTAATAAAAAGTATATTTCTGCCTCTGCCAAGCCAGTTCTTGGTTATCTGCAATTGGGTGTGACAAAATCGCTTAAGTTTGCTCAGAGGTCTCGCTATCAGGCTTGAGGTTCTTTTACGTGCCGTAAATCTAAGACACGGGACAATGAAAGGGTGCACAAGCAATTTTTATTAAAAGGGGAATTATAAATAGAGTATTTCATGTTCTATTTTTTATAAAATAAAATGTCCAACGACTTTACTTCCCTTCCGAAGAAAGCCATGCTAAGGATTTTTACGCCCTAAGAAATCCATCGTCCTCCGCCGGGTTTGAACCCGCGACCTTGGGTATACGAAGTCAGCATGGTAACTATTACACCACGGAGGGCGACTCCCAAATTCTTGTTACTATATTTCTGTAGTTACATGTGAGATAAACATTAAACTATTATTAAAATTACAAATTTTAAAATATTACTGGTAACCAATCTTTATACCTGCTCGGTGGTTCGAATGGCTACCCTGGGGCCGAAGCCCGCCATTCTAATACCAAGGAGTACAAGACTCCGTGGGTCTTTCCATTAGGGCAATACCTTATTGCTTAAAAATCCCCCCTGGCACAAAGTACCAGGACGGAAGTGGATACGCGTCAACCCATCCGGGAAGACTACCAGTAACCTTGGTGAGGCCAACAGTTAGCAGCTTACCGTCTACTAGTTCTCCGGGCTAGTGCCGGAGAACTTGAGTCTCTCTTCCCTGTGAAGGCAAACCCAATGACCCACGGGACCACTGCCGCGTCGAGTCCAACCCAGTCCGAACAACTCACTATACGTACTATATATACATAGTGTATAGAGAAGGTATTGTATTGCACCCAAAAATGGTATCTTTGGATACGAGTATTTCCAAGAACATTCCTCGTATCCAAACTATCCTTTACATGGAAACATTTTTGAAAATGTTGTTTTTCTCAAAAACGGCTCTAACGAATTTGATTAAAATTCCGTATATATTTACATCACTAATAAAACGTATATTTTAACTTTTCTGGGAATAACCACTGAAGACCTCTTTATTCTGGATGAGTTTAGTAGAAGATATGGTAAATGTTAAACATTGCAGATTAGCAAAAGCTTACTATATACAAAAATATAGATCCTGTTAAAACACATAATTTGTCATATATGTTTTTCTTATAGATTGACCGTTTTCGAGATATTCCTTGTTATTTGTTTAAGTTTTAAACTCCTAACTTTTCTCAAAAGACACCATGAAAAGCGAACCGTAGCTCAATTGTTTCACATAAAGGTGGCACCAATTTCAGTTGAGAAATAGAACTAAATAAAAATGAAACTACTTTATTTGTGAAAAAGTGAAAGAATGTTCATTTGCATTTTATTACACTTACATTAACGCTACTTGAATATGACGTCAGCTCAGTGGCCCCCAACTGTATTTATACGTTCTTGAAGATATAGCGGAAATGCGTCCATGGCACGTCGAGACATCTCCCGTGGAATGGCATTACTTTCCAGGTCGATGGTATCTTTCAACTCCTAATGGTTTGGAAACGGTGCGAGAATACTCTTTCTTTCAATTATCCACACAGGAATCATATCGGAACTCTTAAATCTGAAGATTGAGGCGGCCAAGTTAAATCTCCAAAGTGAGAAATCAGTCGATTGGGAAACCCTCGTTAGAGAAAAACCATGCTTTGAAGGGCAGTATGTGGCATAGCATCATGCTGCTGTTCAACTGTCGTTCCTGGTGTTCTGACATGACAAAATGGCGGACGGAATTTACAGTTAGTGCGTGACCAGCTCAATCCTCAGAAAAATATGGACCACAACGTCCTGGCTCATAAACTATGCAAGGGTTTTGGTTTTGTTTGTTCTCAAACTCTGTGAAGAAGAAGCTTGCTTCATCTGACTTGAACGGTTGGTTAAACAGCCATCTGTGCCAGTGTTGATACAGGCGGAGCTGCGTAACAACACATACGAGCAGTTGGCTGGGTGAGGGCAGCCAGACGGTGGCTTAGTCGTGTTCCTATTCTTGCAAGAATTTCACCACGTACTGACGGGAATGAGAAGTTTTCAGGATGGAGGATGAAAATGAGGTTGGGGAGGGACAGGAGGTAGAAGCGTGCTCCTCAACGGTTACCAGTCATGGTGCAACGACCCTTGTGCACCGCTAATGTAATATTTATTTTGGGGTTGAAATTTTGAAGTCCAAGCAACTCTTGAAAATTTGCAAGGAACTTAGCCTTAGCAGTTGTTGGAGGTGCTGCTTCGTTATGTCGTGAGAAGTCGGTGTCTCGATCCAGCAGTGTCCTCAGCTTCGTCTGGTAAATGAAGATTCCACTCCTAATCTTCCATTTAAATTATCTCAAGGGTTGGTGGATGAGGCTAATATTAAAAACACTGCATTTTCCCTTACGAAGTGAATTTATTGTATGACATATTTAACGGGCAGCTAGTTTGTTTCCTGACAAAATGAGCTATAAATAAATACCATCTCACCGTGTATCTTATTAATCAGGAGCCTAATCTAACCATCTGCACATCGCTCTCCCACCACTCAAGCACGTGGACTTGATGTGAACACAAGCTCAAGAGAGATAGTTGTGGAGTAACCACATGAGAGATCAGCCTTGCCTTAAATACTGATCCTGGGTGACGCCAACTTTCGCGCCATTGGTTCTTAGCATCACCTCACAAGCTATGAGAATAAACTGTGCCAAGTTTTGATGTCATAGCGTGCACATGACGCGTTTGGAAAAACCCAGTGGTTCTTTCTCACTTTAACTTTATGATTGCTTTGTCTGCTTCTCCAATTCCCTGTGCTACTTGGAAGACAAGTCACTATTCCTGTCACACTACTTTCTATGTCTGTTCTTTTCTATCTTACATTATTTAGCCTAAACCCTGTGCTCATTAGCAGGTGGTGGTTGGTGAACTGTTACCTGGAATTAAGCTAGCTCGCCTTGCCTTAATTGCCTAAGTTACAACAACTTGCATTTATGCATATTTCTACCCCTAAATATTCACAACTATTTTACATTGTTTTCTATAAGCTTATAATATTATATACAATTTCTCTTTTTTATGTTTTGCGAACATATGGTATGTGCTCCTACAGTTACCGAGGACCACCATAAGTCATACGGGGAAACCGGTATCGCCCGAAGCGGCGGTTTCTGGACTATAATCCCCAAGAGACCTAACGAGGGCGTGGTGGTAAATCTTCGTTGAATTTTATTGCCCGACGCCTAATCTCGTCCTCCAGGTATGGCAGACCAGAGGCCTCGTGCAGGAGTCTCGTTGGAAATCCTCGAGGCACTGAATACATGCCCCGAAGGCATCTATTCTGTACCCGCTGAAGCAACAGCAAACTGGAGTCTGCTGCCATGCCCCAGATCTCACAGGCGTAGATTAACAAGGGGACTATGAGAGCCCTCAAAAGGCGATACTTAAGGAGAACCGGCATCAGGTACAAGGAGGCCGCAGCCCCCTTACCTCAGTTCCCTGATCTGCTCCCCAAAAGGGACGCTCTTGTCAAGCTTCATCCCCAAGTAGGTGATGGTATTCGTCCACAATTCTTATCTGTATGAGCCAACAATCCATGGCGTACCAATTGCAAACATTATATCCGTATAATAATATCTGCTTCGTGCGCATGCGCACCTCAACTTGAACAGGAATACCACGGAAAATTATTGGCAGTTACATTACGCACCTTCCTGTAGTAACCAGCTTTTAAAAGATCTGACTATCGTTTTAGCCTAGTGTATTCCCTTATTTTCCTCCTACTTACAACGAAGCAAGTAATAAGACCATATGTGCTAATGTTTATCTGATTATCATGAAGTAAGTAGAAGAATAAACTTTTTAACAATAATTTGTTAAGGATGTAGAGAAAGTCATGTGAATGGAACACATAAGATTTTTTAGTTAAGGAAACATTCTCCGCCGCAGCCGGGAATCTAACCCTGAAGCCAGAGCGTTGACCACTTTGACGTAGAGGCAGTCTGGTTCATTTGTTTTAGAAATAACGGTACTCTATTGATCAAAACAGGAACTAAACGAAGGGAGTTTATGTTTGAAGGCGATGGCAAATGTTTTAACTGTTAAAACAACGGAAGAGAGAGGTGCGACCTTTTTCCAGGCTCCATACAACATTCATGGCAGCGAATTTAAATCTTGTCAGAGCTGCGCCCTCCTGTGGGATACGGTGACAAGATTTTGTTGTTATTGCTGCAGATGAGATGGGAACAGAAACACGCTCCTCTGAAAATGTATACACACGCTGTCTGATTATATATTACGTGAACTGCCTCGCTGTACACGTGAGGACATACATGGTCTGCTGCACACAGAGTTCTTTATTTCTGCTGTATTTATCTACTGGTAGAATCTCCTGCTCTAACGGGTTATGTGTTAACACTTAAATGCATGAATTTTTACTTTCTCCAGCCCCGTATCTACAATGTACATAAGGATAGAAAAGTATTGTAATGTACCCAAAAATTTGATACTGAGATTTCACCGGAAATATATGTTTTGGGGACCCCTGAGTCCAAAAAAAAACATTTTTACAAAAAGGTCCGTGTGTGTGTGTCTGTGTCTGTGTGCGCGCCTGTGGACAGCATAGTTCAGAAACGAAAAGTCCGTTAAATACCAAACTTAGTATTTAAGTTCAGTATCTTCCAAGAATGCACACGAAGGTGTTCAAGAAAATCCCCCACCCCAACTACCCTTTACATAGAAACATTTTCGAAAATTTTAATTTTCTAAAATTGGCTCTAACGATTTTCATTAAAATATCGTATATAACAGATATTTACCTGACAAATAAAATGTATATCTTGAATTTTTTGGGAATAGCCTCTGAAGACTACTTTATTCTGGATGAATTTTACGGAATTTCTCATATCTGCTAAACAGTAAGAGATAGACAAAACGTTACCACACTAAAGATGTAGATCACATTAAAACACACAAGTTATGTTATATACATTTTTTTCGTGGAGGTAACCGTTTTTGAGATATTCCTTGTTTTTAGTTTCAGCTTTGAAAAACTCTCATACAGGAATTAGTCAACTCTTGTTCATATAAACAAAGGAACTCCAGTCACATAGCAACCAGGTTTGACTCTCACTTTAACCTATACTACTCACTTATTTCGCTTCTACTTACAAGGAAGCAAATAATAAGATATTTCTGCTAACTTTTTCTTGATTAGAATGAGGTAAATAAAAGCACAAGGTTTTCAACAATAATTTGTTGCAGAAATGTAGAGAAAGTCATGTGAATGGAAGACATAAGATTTTTATACATATACCCTTCTTCCTCGAATTCAAAAACCGGTATATTTATATCCCTTACACCGGCAATACAACTGAAGCGACTTGAATAGCCGTGTTCGTTAGTGCGATACGAAGTGAACTGGCCGTCTATTAGGTTCCAGCGATGCAGTCAAATGTGCCTGTGGTAATGGACGGGGAGGGCCTACGTAAAATAACTGGTGTGCTGGCAAATCGGGTAGTAGTTTTACAATAAACAAAGCTATAACTAGCCTAATTTTATTGTTGAAGGTAGTACCAGTAATATAGTTGCCACCGGTTAATAGTATATAGACATAAAAAAAATGGATACGTAGGTAGTTGTAATAATTAATATGTATATTTTATTTAAAATAATATAAATAACAATTATTAAAAAAAATAATATAATATAAAATGATAAATATTAAAAATAAAAATGATAATAAAACAGATATTAAAAATCGAAATATTTTGAAAAATATAAAATATAAAAAATATAACAAATTAGATAAAGAATAAAAAATAAAATTGTAATAATAAAATTATGATAATAAATGCAATAATAATAAAACAATTAATAATAATAATAATAATAATAATAATAATAATAATAATAATAATAATAATTTAGAAATAATATATAAATTGATGAAAGTTATTAAATTTGTGATAAAAAATTGAAAAATAAATTAAATTTATATATTTGTTATTCTTAGGTGGTGGAAGTGTAGGATGGGAAGTTGTAATAGAAGAATTAGGTTTATGCGAAGTTGAAGATAAATTTTGGTATTAAAATGTTTATGTTTGTGGTGTGTTTTTATGTATTATGTGACTTGTGTAGTTTTTTGTTTGTTTTTAAATTACTTTTGCATTTTATTGGTTATTTATTTAGATTAGATTATTTAAATGTGGAAATATTTTTATAATTTTGTTGTACTTCATTATTTTTGTTATGAATGTAGTCTATAATAATTTATTACTTTATTATTTTTGTTATGAATGTAGTCTATAATAATTTATTACTTTTATTATTTTTATTTTATGCTGTATATTTTATTTTGTAATGTTTTAATTAATTAATAATCTGCCAGGAATAAATGTATGCTATGAATGTAAATACACTTTAAAAATTTGGCTTATTGGCCCTGAATTTAGAAATTAGGTACCTGGGTTTGTAAACATATTTTTATTTTTATATTATTATCGTCAATTATTTTATGTTGAAGAGTTAGTGTAATACGAAATTGGCGTAAAGTCCATTGAAAATACTAAACACTTTTATTAATCATGTTGGTTGCAAATATGTAATTAAGGGTTAAATATGCACATATATATGGTATTTAACGGTCATTTGTTTCTTAGCTATGCTGTCCACAGACACACACGGAACTTTTTCTGAAAACGGGGTTTTTTGGTTTCAACATATATTTCCGATGAAATCTCGGTATCGAATTTTTGGGTGCGATAAATACCTTCTCTATACACTATTAATAATGTGTATGGTAATATGTAGTCCCACAAGATGGCGGCACTTCAGCAAAACGATAGAATTTGTGCCCTGTGGGCGTTAGCTGCCAAGGTTGGGGAACCATGATCAACCGCAATAGGATTTGAACTCGTGACCTCCCACAAACGGTACCCTCTTGCTCTAGGTGTATCTTATTATTAATAACCTTGCAGCAGGTAAGAAGTTTGCAGACAGACAGACAGACGGAGGGCTTGCGGTATATCCAAGTTGAACAGAGAAGGTTGCCCGCCCATGTAAACTTGTGTGGCTTTTCCCCACACCTTAATGCACGTCGGTAGAGTTTCCAAAGACCCCAACCAATTTGTACATTAATGAGTGCTCTGAGAGGCGCAGTTTTAACCCGCTGTTAAACTTTGCTGCCTCAATTTCGTGCTTCTGCGCACCAATTTGCATACGCATTTATAAGCGGAAAACTAACGCGCGTAAAATAATATCTTACACCAATATTCACTAGTGATCGTATCAAAAACCTCAGTGTTTTGTTTTCCTTTTAAATATCCAATACGAGAGAAAATCTTTCTTGCCATAAATTAATTATGCTTTTTACATTTTCTACCGAGTATCACAGTGCATAGTACAAGAGAAGGTATTGTATTCCACCCATAAATGCTAAACCAATTTATTCATCTGACTGCCTCCATGGTCGAGTGGTCAGCGAGCTGACTTCTCATCAGGCGGTGTCGGCTTCGATTCCCGGCTGGGGCGGGAAGTTTTCCTTAATCAGAATTATTCCCTATCCCCCACAGAGTCTGGAAGTATGTGTGTAAGAGTGGATGTGTGTGTGTGTTGAGGAAAATAAAAAAAAAAAATTAAAAAAGCAACGTATCCAACCTACAAACGAGATGTTTTAAGTGCGAAACCACCAATATGACCTTAGATGTTAAAGGAGGCTATATAAATGAAACAATAAAAAAAGTCTGATATGTTACACTCACGAAACTTTCTCTACCTAATCTACAAACAAACTTCTTACAAAAGATTTTTCTTCTTTCTACACAATGCTAATCGACATAAATGTTAGCAGAATGTTCTTACTATTTAGTTCCTTATAACTAGAGCAGAATTGAAGGAATGTACTAAAATGATAGTCATATGTTTTAAAAGCTCTCGTCATTGCAAATCTTTGCTTAACAAGGAGTAGAACAAAAGAAAAACGGAATCTTCTGTCTGAGAAAAGTTAAGTGCTTTACAATTGAAACTAATAACAAGGAAGATCTTGAAAACGGTAAACTCCACGAAAAAAAATTATATGACATATATTGTGTATTTTAACGAGATCTACATTTATTGTGCAGTAAGTTTTTGTCTATGTTTTACGGTTTACTAGTTATGCAAAATTCCTCCAGAATAAACAGGTCTTCAGAATATATTCAAGATGTACATTTTACTTTTGATGGAAATAATAACTTTAACATATGGTATTTTAATCAAAATCGTTAGAGCCATTTTTAAGTAAAAGGATACAGTTTGGGGGATTTTCTTGAAAATCTTCTTGTCGCTTCCTTGGGAGATGCTAAAAATACATAGCAAGTTTAGTATTTAACCGACTTTTTGTTTTTGAGCTACTCTGTCCATTGGCAGACACAACACACACGGATCTTTTTCTACAAATTCTTTTTTCGGACTCAGGGAACCTTAAAACATGTATTTTCGGTGAAACCTCGGTATCGATTATTTGGATAGAATACCATACTTTCTCTCTCCACTGTGTACATATTTCATTTAATTTTTATTTTGTCTAAAAGCACTATACAGGCATTGACAACGTCTGTTGAAAGCAGTACAATAACCTTGTCATAATCAATTACAAAACAAGATCACAAAATTTACCATTAAAATATTGCTGTATAGAATAAAAAGGATGTTTGACTAACCATGTATATATCCTGGACTGCATGTTTAAACATTTAACACTATCAGCCAAGTTATTATACAACTTAATAGCTAAGAACTGATAACTATTCTGAGATTTTGTTAGTCGATAATATGGAATGTTTACATTGGACTATAACTATGAATATCCATCCTCAAAAAATGTCTATAACGAGAGGCATATATATATACTAAATCATCTAAAATATAAAGATTATAAATAGTTAAAATGCCTAACTCAATAAATAGGGGTCTACATGGGGTTATATAGGAACTTTTTTTTAATTATCCTAATAACTTTCTTTTGAAGACAGAAAATGTCATTTACTTTGTTAGCACCACCCCAAAGAATTAGACCATATCTGATTACAGACTCAAAGAAAGCAAAATACAAACTTCTCACGTATTCAATTCGGATAGACTCTCTCAAATTACGAATTAAAAATACAATGCTAGACAGTCTCTTTTTTAAATATTCAATATGGGTGGTCCACAATAATTGGTTATCAATATACCTAAGAATTTAGTACTTCTCTGATACTGCAATGCTAAGTCGTCTGATATCCTTTTTAAAGTGAATAAAACAGAGATAGCCTTGGATTTATTTAAAAATAAACTAATAGCTTCAAACCATTCCGAAGCTTTAGACATTATGGCTTTATATTGATTTTTCAATTCATTTGGGTCATTTCCATTTGATATAGAAGTAGTATCGTCTGCAAACATTATGGTATCTGTAGGTATATTACTTGGTAAGTCATCAACTGCAATTAAAAACAGCAAAGGGCCCAAAACAAAACCCTGCGGGACACCACTTGCTATGTGGGACATAGATAAACATTCACTATTTACATAAACCAATTGTTATACCAAATAAAATAGGATTTAATGAGATTCAACTGAGTATTTTGTATGCCATAATAGGAAAGTTTTTCTAATAAAATATTATGATCATGGAATCAAAAGCCTTACTCAAGTCGCAAAAATTAGCTAATACATATCCACCGCTTTCAAATGAGGAATGTATTATATCGACCAAACTTTGTATTGCTGCAGTAGTATTTCTACCTTTAGGAAAGCCATATTGGTTTTTGTTAAACAAGTCAAAGTTTTTGAAAAAAGTATTTATTTGCTCAAACATAATGTGCTCAAAATTTTTTCCAATAACAGCAATGAGAGATATTGACCTATAATTTGCAGCTTCATATGCACTTCCTTTTTATACAGAGGAATTACTTGAGCAATTTTCAGGCAATCAGGAAAAATTCCTTCTTGCAAACAAAAATTAACGCAATGTGTAAGTGGGTAAAGAATTACATCAATAGTACATATGGGCTAGAGAAAGTAAAAAGGTCGATGTATGCGTCCGTGGTGTCGCACAGCTCAAAAGATGAAAAGTCCGTTAAATATTAAACTTGGTATTTAACTTTAGTAACTTTCAAGGATACGAAAAGAAACTTTTTAGTAAAATCTCTCGTCCCAATTTATTCCATAATTTTTCTAAGTTTTCGATTTTTTTTAAATTTATTATGATTAAAATATCTTAAGCATATGTAGATGAAAAATAAAATTTATATCCTAAATTTTGGGGGAAAAATCTCTGAATCCCTGTACAGTCTGGATGATTTTTGCATAGCTGGTGAACCGTAAGAGATGGACAAAGGCTTATTGCTTATTATAACAGGACATTTATGTTATATTCATTTTTGTACAGTTAACCATTTCCGAGATATTCCCTGTTATTGGCTTCTATTTTGCAGTAATTTTCCCCCTTTTTTGTAGCTTAACGTCCTTTAGCCTGGTTGGTCATATTGGACGATGAATGAAATTGGTGAAATGATACTCAAATGATCTCGGGGTCCATGGAGCTTAGTTACTCGACATTCGTCTTCTCAGGGTAAGGAAAAACCTTATCAGGGTAAACTCGCCCCAAGCAAGATTCAAACTCACGACCTGTTGAATGTAAGGCAGACACGCTAACACCACACTACCCAGACGCGCAATTTTACTTTTCTCAACCGGAAAGTTCCCACTTCTTTCACATTTCATTTTTTTCACTCCTGACCTTGCAAAGATAACCGAATTGCAACTGATTCACATAGCAGCCAGCTTTGAAACAATCCGACTATCGCTTTAGCCTAGTGCATTGTCTAATTTCCCTTCTACTTATGTGGAATTAAGCAATAAGAGCGTTTCTGCTAGTGTTTATCTCAAGAAATATAAAATAGAATAATAAACTTTTGTAAGATTTTTTAATCTATTTTAATTTACGTCGTTTTAATATCTATGTTGCGACGAATCTATTCTGTAAGATACCTCGTTGACGGTTGCTGGACGACTATCCCTGAACCATATCTATCACTTTTCGTTTCGTGCAAAGGATATATGGATAGGGAGTCACATTTTGACTGCCGCCATCCGTAGTCAGTGTGTCCAGACATCAGGCGCTCTAGACTACCTCCGTAATCCTTAGTCAGATTGTAGAGTTCAGCCAGTCTTATTAGGCTATATCCTAAAATACCATGCTAGTAACCAGATAGCGTTAGGGTGTCATTTTATTCTGGTTGCTTCAACCATCTGTGGATAGATGACAGAGCAGTTCGAATTGTCATTTATTACTTTCTCTATACGTACTATGCACATAGTATATAGAGAAGGTATTGTAATGCACCAAAAAATTCGATACCGAGATTTCACCGGAAATACATGTTTTGGATCCCCCTGAATCCAAAAAAAGGATTTTTAGAAAAATGTCCGTATCTGTCTGTGTGTCAAAAAGGAAAAGACCGTTAAATGCCAAACTTGGTATTTAAGTTAAGTACCTTCGAGGGATGCAACACGAAGTTTTTCAAGAAAATGCCCCGAACCCCAGCTACCCTTTACATGGAAAAAATGGCTCCCACGAGTTTGTTTAGAATATCGTATATTAAAGATATTTACCTGACAAATAAAATGTATATCTTCAATTTTCTGGGAATAGCGTCTGAAGAGTACTTTATATTGGATGACTTTTAAGGAAGTTTGTATAACTGCTAAACCGTAAGAGATGGACAAAAACTTACCACACAACAAATGTAGAGCACGTTAAAACACACACTTTATGTTATATACATCTTTTTTCGTGGTGTTGATCGTTTCTGAGATATTTCTTGTTTCAGCTTTTAAAAACTTACAGGAGTTTGTCAACTCCTGTCCATACAAACAAACGAGCTTCAGTCACATAGCAACCAGCTTTTGACTATCACTTTAACCTATGCTACTCCATTATTTCGCTTCTACTTACAAGGAAGTAAATAATTTCTGCTAATTTATTGTCGATTAGTATGAAGTAAAAAGAAGCATAAGCTTTGTAACAATAATTTGTTGCAGAAATGTAGAGAACGTCATGTGACTTGAACACATCAGATTTTTTTTAATATTAAATATTGTTTTATTGTTTGAATTTAAGAATATTGTCAATTCCATAAATATTTTATGTTGTATTCAATGTTTTCTAATATTATTAGAAGTAGGATGTTTTAAGCGAGATGCCATTTATAAATTAAGTTTTGATTCAACAGAAATAGAGACAGAATATTTAGGGTTCACAGTTGAACACATAGAGCGCGCACGGAGCATCTATATAAATAAGCAACTAATATGTAAGAAGTCAGAGAATGGATAAACCACAGATGCGGGTTTTAAATTAAGAAATGTGGCAATATTTAATGAACTGCCGACACTTCCACAGGCCTGTAAACATTGACTTGAAAGCACTTAGGCAATAAATGTAATTTACCTAGCTAATGGAATAGGTTACATATTTATGCAGGCGGGATCTGATATATTATTTACTCACTTGGGGAGAAAAACACGCACCACAAATATAGCTCGCTTTTTCCTGTCCACAATATCGCGCGAATTATTGATGAAGACCGACATTAATGTTTGATGAACCGCCTCTCCTGTAAAATATAAAATAAATAATTAATCACATGTAAATTTGCACAGCATTACCCTGTGCCACGAAAACGTACATTAAGGGGTGTACAAAATATACATTCACTATCCGTCTTAATTTAGAAACAGCTACATAAATTTTGTTTTAGAAAAAGCTGATGTTACATACATACGACTTTCTGTAAAACTTTAATTTTTATACCATTACCTCGTTTAACGTGCATGTCACCGCCATTACAAGTTATAATATAATATGTTGCGGAACTGTTCCCTAGCTTTTCTGTAACAAAATATTGTAACAAACTCTTATTCTTCTATCCACTTCATAGTAATCGAGATAGTCCCGAGCCACACACAGCTATGGCAGTTACAGGTCAATAGCTTCTTTAGTTTTCCAATGACAGCATTTTAAACAAGACAACTTTAGATTTTTCACGAAAATGCAGGATTTGGAAAAAAGAGCAGTGATTAAGTACTTCCATTTGAAAGGCTTAACGCCTAAAGAAATCAAGGAGGAAATGGACAGTACATTGATAGACTCTACCCTTCATATTCAATGTTTAAAAGGTGAGTTGCAGAGTTTAAAATGGGACGTACGAGCACTAGTGATGAGCCTCGCTCTGGACGCCCTGTAGAAGTGACAACTCCAGAGATCATTGAAAAAATTCATCGTTTAGTACTGGAAGACCGCAGATTAAAGTTGTTTGAGATAGCAGAGGCTGTAAACATATCAAAAGAATGTGCAGGTAATATTTTAAGTAATGTTTGGGCTTTCACATGGTCTGTGCCGCGTTTGTGTACACCTGATCAAAAGTTGCAAAGAAAAACTGTTTCTGTTAAGAATGTGGAGCTCTACCGTAAAAATCCCAGTGAATTTTTGAGACGGCTTATTACCATGGATGAAACTTGGATACATCACTACAATCCAGAAAGAAAATTACAGTCAAAACAATGGATAACGTCAGGTGAACCAAATCCAAAAAAAGGTAAAGTCAATTTTGTCAATAACAAGGCTATGGCGAGTGTTTTCTGGGATGCACAGGAAGTTATTTTTATTGATTTCTTGGAAAAGGGTAAAAGTATCACTGGTAACTACTACACAAGCTTTTTTCAATGTTTGAGTGATGAAGTGAAATGAAAAGGACCTCATTTGGACAAAAAAAAAAAAAAAAAAAAAGGCTTGCTTCATCACGACAATGCTCCGGCCCAATATTTCAGTCATTGCAACAGGAAAAATTGCGCATTGCTTGAACATCCACCCTACTCGCCAGATCTAGCACCTGTTCCCAAACCTCAAAAAGATTTCACAGCAACGCGGAAGTCATTGATGCGGTAAATCTTAATAAATCGCACTACAAAGATGATGTAATTAAATTAGAACATCGATATGACGAATCTATTAGCCTTTCTGGAGATTATGCTGAGAAATAAAGGGAGTTATAAGCCGACCCTAGTAGAAAATATTTTAAGTACTTTAAAATCCAAATGAACAATATTGTAACCCCCACAAAAATGTATATCACATATAAATTGTGTGTTTTAATGAGATCTAATTTTCTTTTAGTAAGTTTTTGTACGTCTCTTACGGCTTGCCAGTTATTCAAAAGTCATGGAGACCTATATATATATTTATTCCAAGAAATTTGGAACCTTTTTGACTTTGAATGAGCTCTCTTTAGACGGTAGAGAAGTCAAATATTAAGCAGACAGGGCTGGTAACGTTCACTTACCACATTTCTAACACCGTGCACCATGTCATAACTCCAGAGCACATTACAACATTGAAAAGTCGATATGCAATAGTTCCTTCACAAGTTTTCATGGCTAACTGTGTTTATTTTGGCAAAGTGTGACACAGATGCATATATTACTTTTGGGGGGCGTTGCAAATAAAGCAATAAAAGCTCCCGTCCGCCGCCACTATCAGCTACGTCAGCTAGAATGATGTTTCACCACATTTGACACAAGAGTGCAGTAATATCGGCGTCGCCGTCCATCTACCCTCGACCTTTTACATTTGTGGTGACGTGTGTCTTGTCAACAGATGAAATTTAGCTGTAGGTGACGTCATTGTACAGAGATAATCAAATTTATGGAATACAGTGCGAACCTGTCAATGTGAAATAAAAATTAATAGTACGGCTTCTAACATTTCCCCAATATTTGTTTTGTATTTAGATTTATTGCTATTCGCAATTTCCACTCTAGTGTGCTTCAAATACGTTTTTTTTAAATACATAGTCCATTAGTTTCTTAGGTGGTAGGAAAAGTAGTACATTCCACACAAAAATTCGAAAGCTAGATTTCACAGGAAATAAACGTTTTACGCCTCCTATATAAAGCATATTTAGAATAACTTTCTCTACATCTCTGTAACAACCATTACATCATGCTAATTGAGATAAAAATTAGCAGTAATATTACTTTCTCTATACGCACTATGTACATAGTGTATAGGGAAGGTATTGCACTCCACCCAAAAATTCGATACCAAGATTTCACTGGAAATATATGTTTTAGGGTCCCCAATATAAAAAAAAGCATTTTCACAAAAAGGTCCGTGTGTGTGTGTGTGTGTGTGTGTGTGTGTGTGTGTGTCCGTGCGTCTGTGAATACGATAACTCAAAAATGAAAACTTAGTAAAATATCAAACTTGGTATTTAAGTTTAGTATCTTCCAGGGATGCGACACGAAGATTTTGAGAAAAATCCCCCCACCCCCAACTACCCTTTACTTGGAACTTTTTTCGAAAATTTTGATTTTCTCAAAAAATAGCTGTAACGATTTTGATTAAAATTTCGTATATTAAACATATTTACCTGACAAATAAAATGCATATCTTAAATTTTCTAGGAATAGCCTCTGAAGAGTAGTTTATTCTGGATAAATTTTACGGAATTTTGAATAACTGCTAAACCGTAAGGGATGGACAAAAGGTTACTACACAAAAATGTAGAGCACGTTAAAACACACAATTTTTGTTATATAAATATTTTTCGTGGAGTTCGTCGTTTTTGAGACATTCCTTATTTTTGGTTTCTGGTGTGAAAAACATATTTTTCTCATACAGGAACTTGTCAACTCCGATCCATATAAACAAAGGAACTTCATTGACATAGCAACCAGCTTTTGACTATCACTTTAACCTAGTAGTCCCTTATTTCGCTTCTACTTACAAGGAAACAAGTAATAAGACTATTTCTGCTATTTTTTTCTGATTAGCATAAAGTAAATAGAAGTATAAGCTTTTTAAGAATAATTTGTTGCAGGGATATAGAGAAAGTCATGTGAATGGTACACATCAGATTTTTTTATTACTTCCTTGTAAGTAGAAGGGAAATAAGAAGGTATTCTTGGCTATACTGACAGTCAAATGTTTTAAAATCTGGTTTCCATGTGATTGAAATCCGTTCCTTTGCATGACTAGGTGCTTAAACATTCCTGCATGAGACAAGTTTTAGTATTTTAAAACAAACTAATAACAAGGAATATATCGGAAATGGTGAATTCCACGAAAAAAATATAAATGACATAAACTGTGCGTTTTAACGAGATCTACACGTTTTATGTAGTTAGCTTTTGTCTACTCTTACGCTTTACTAGTTACGCAAAATTCATCCCGAATAATTAAGTCTTCCGAGGTTATTCCCAGAAAATCCAATATAAGCATTTTATTTGTCATGCAAAAACCTGTCTTTAATGTGCATATTTTAAACAAAATCAGTTAGTCATTTTTGAAAAAAAAATCCGATGTTATACATTCACATGGCTTTCTCTACATCTCCGAAATAAGTTATTGTTAAAATGGTTATTCTTCTATTTACTTCATGCTAATCGAGAAAAAATTAGCAGAAATGGTCTTATTACTTGCTTCCTTGTATGTAGAAGCGAAATAAGGGAGTAGCATAGGTTAAAGTGATAGTCAAAAGCTGGTTGCTATGTGACTGAAGTTCCTTTGTTTGTGTGGACAGGAGTTGATAAATTCTTGTATGAGAAAAGTGTAAGTTTTTCAAAGCTGAAACCAATAGCAAGGAATATCTCAAAAACGACCAAATCCACGAAAAAATGTGTATAGCATAAATTGTGTTTTCATCGCGACACACAATTATTTTATTTTTGTGCTGTAAGTTTTTGTCTAGCTCTTACTGTTTAGCCATTATAGAGTATTCAATAAAAATCATCCAGAATAAGCATATCTTTAGAGGCTACTCATAGAACATTCAAGATATACATTTTATTTACATTATAAATATCTTTAATGTATGATATTTTAATCAAAATCGTTAAAGCCATTTTTGAAAAAATCAGAATTTTTCCATGTAAAGGTTAGCTGGGGTGGGGGATTTTCCTCAAAACTATCGTTACGCATCCTTAGAACATACTAAACTTAAATACCAAGTTTGGTATTTTACCGACTTTTCGTTTTTGAGATATAATGTTCACGGACACACAAACTAAAAATGCTTTTTACTTTCTCTACACGTAATATGTACATAGTGTATAGAGAAGGCATTGTATTGCACCCAAAAATTCGATACTGAGATTTCACCGGAAATATGTGTTTTGAGTCCCCCTGAATCCAAAAAAGGTATTTTTACAAAAGATCTTTGTGTGTGTGTGTGTGTCTGTTTCTTTGGACAGCATAGCTCAAAAACGCAAAGAGTGTTAAACACTAAAGTTGATATTTAAGTTTGGCATCTTCCAAGGATGCAATACGAAGATTTTCAAGAAAATCTCCCCAAACCCAGCCACCCTTTACATGGACCTTTTTTTTAAAAAAATTGATTTTCTTAAAAACGGCTCTAACGATTTTGATTAACATGTCATATATTAAAGATATTTACTTAACAAATAAAACGTATATCTTGAATTTTCTGGGAATAGTCTCTGAAGACTACTTTATTCTGGATAAATTTTACGGAATGTTGCTTAACTGCTAAACCGTCAGAGATGGACAAAAACTTAACACACAAAAATGTAGAGCACGTTAAGACATACAATTATTTATGCCATATAGATTTTTTTCGTCGAGTTGGTCGTTTTTTTTTTAGATATTCCTTGTTTTTGGTTTCAGATTTGAAAAACGTATACTTTTCTCATACAGGAATTTGTCAACTCCTGTCCTTACAAACAAAGGAGCTTCAGTCACATAGCAACCAGCTTTTGACTATCACTTTAACCTCTGGTACTCCCTTATTTGCCTCCTACTTGCAAGGAAGCAAGTAATAAGACTGTTTCTGCTAATTTTTCTAAAGTAGCAGGAAGAATAAGATTTTTAACTATAATTTGTTGCAGAGATGTAGAGAAAGACATGTTAATGGAACACATCAGAATTTTTTAATACAGGGGACCCTAAAAGGTGTATTTCCGGTGAAATCTCGGTATCGAATTTTTGGGTGGAATGCAATACTTTGTCTATACACTATGTACCTAGTACATACGTGTAGAGAAGGTAAAAGAGCGTTGCTATTGAACATATTAGAATATTTAAATAGAGCACGACACACACTGTGTGCGTGTTGTTTAAAGGAATGTCCGCCAGGGAGAGATAAATTCAGCCTTGTTTGGGAACAATAGTTACAAACACCTGTAAATGAAACGGCCCCCTATGGAGAATTTTAATTACGGGATACGTTAGAGCGGGACAGATGTTCAGCGAGAGAATGGCGAAAATAAGAAGAAATAATAATAAGTAGAACACTTGCAAATTTGACGAAATAAAACAACACAACCAAGCTGCGTATAGTGTGTGTATGTGTTCCACAACACAACGATGTGTTACACTCACATGACTTTCTCTAGCTACTCTACAAACACACTTCTTACAAAACATTATTCTTCTTTCAACACGTCGCTAATCGAGATAAACATTAGCAATATTTTATTACTTAATTGCTTATAATTATACTGGAAATAAGAGAATGCACTAGGCTAAAATGATAGTCAAATGTTTAAAAAGCTGTCGTTATGCGATTGTCATTGCAAATCACTTCTTTACTTGGCCAGGAGCAGAACAAAAAAAAAAAAAACAAAAAAACAAAAAAAAAAAACAAAAAAAAAAACGAACACTGCCATCTGAGAACAGTATAAGTTCTTCACAACTGAAACTCATAACAAGGAATACCTCGAAAACAGTTAGCTCCACGAAAAAAATGTATATGATATAACGTGTGTACTTCAACAAGATCTATATCTTTTGTATCATAAGTTTTCGTCTATCTCTTACGGTTTACTAGTTATACCAAATAAAGCAAAATTCTTCCAGAATAAACAGGTCTTTAGAAGCTATTACCAGAAAATTCAAGATATACATTTTATTTGTGATAGAAATGGCTTTAATATGGGGTATTTTAATCAAAATAGAGCCGTTTTTAACAAAAACAAAATTTTCGAAAATGTTTTCATGTAAACAGTTAGGGGTGATAGAATTTTCTTGATTATCTTCGTGTCGCATCCTTGGAAGATTCCAAACATAAATACCAAGTTTTGTATTTAACTGTCTTTTCGTTCTTGAGGTATGCTGTTCACAGACACACGCGCGCGCGCAGACAGACAGACACACGGACCTGTTTCTGAAAATGTTTTTGTTTCGGAGTCAGGGGGTCCTAAAACATGTATTTTCGGTGAAAACTCGACATCGAATATTGGGTAGAATACAATAATTCTCCATCGTACGTGCGGAGCCAGAGAAAGTAAAACATCAATTTAGTTCCCATCTCTCCCGAAAACAAATATGAGTGAAGAAATAATTATTTATCCCAGTTTATAAAAGAAGGTAGCTATCTAAAATGTATCTTTTGTTCTATGAATTTTTAATTATTTCACAGATATGCGTACGTTATTAGTGTTTTTACTTTCTATATACATAGTGCATAGAGCAGGTATTACATTCCCCCCAAAATTTGATACCGATATTTCACCGGAAATACATGTTTTGAGTCCCCCTGAATCCAAAAAAAATATTTTCAGAAAAAGGTCCGTGTGTCCGTGTGTGTGTCTGTGGACATCATAGCTCAAAAACGAAAAGACCGTTGAATACCAAACTTAGTATTTAAGTTTGGTATCTTCCAAGGAAGCGACACGAAGATTTTCAATAAAATTCCCCCCCACTACCCTTTACATGGATCTTTTTTCGAAAATTTTTATTTTCTTAAAAATGGCTCTAACAGTTTTGATTAAAATATCGTATATTAAAAGTATTTACCTGGCAAATAAAATGTATATCTTGAATACTCTGGGAGTAGCCTCTGAAGACTACTTTATTCTGAATGAATTTTACGGAATTTTGCATAACTGTTAAACCGTAAGAGATGGACAAAAACTTACCACACATTAATGTAGAGCTCGTTAAAACACACAATGTATGTTACATGCATTTTTTCGTGGAGTTGATCGTTTTTTAGATATTCCTTGTTTTTTTGTTTCAGCTATGAAAAACTTATACTTCTCTCATACAGGAATGTGTCAACTCTGTCCATACAAACAAAGGAACTTCAGTCACATAGGAACCACCTTTTGACTATCACTTTTACCTAGTGTACTCCCTTATTTCGCTTCTACTTACAAGTAAGCAAGCAATAAGACTATTTCTGGATTTGCATGAAATAAATAGAAGCATAAACTTTTTAACAGTAGTTTGTTGCAGAGATGTAAGGAAAGTCATGTGAATGGTACTCTTCATTTGTTTTTGGTGATAGACTAATTGGTTCAGAGAAATTCCTTGTTAGTGATTTCAATATTAAAATATTTTTCCCAAATAGGAAATCGTCGTGTTTCTTTTCTTTGGCTTCTGGCCATTCATATCCTTAGTTCCCTTCTACTTCTAGAGAACTGAGTAGTAATAGCATGCGGATAATGCTTATGTTTATTAGCATAGGTTTAGAAGAAGAAGAATATTTTTTGTTAGTAGTTTGTAAACAGGTGGAGAGAGTTCATGTGAATTAGATTTGTTTGTGTAGTATGTTTTTATCTCTCTCCCTCTCTCTCTTTGTCTCTCTCTTACCGATTTACCAGTTATACAAAAGTCAAGCCAGAATGAAGAGGTCTTAACAGGCCCTTCCTAGAAAATTAAATTAAACATTTTAATAAAAATCTTTAGAACAATGAAAATTTTCGAAAAATGCTCCATATAAAGGGTAGTTGGGGATGGGGGCATTTTCTTGAAAATCTTCGTGTTGCATCCTTGGAAAGTACCAAACTTAAATACCAAATTTGGTATTTAGCGGACTTTTCGTTTTTGAGCTATGCTATCCACAAACACACACTCATACACACTCACACACATACACACTCATACACTCACCCACTCACTCATACACGCATACACTCATACATACTCACACACTCACACACACACACTCATGCACACTCATGCACACTCATACACACTCATACACACTTACACTCACACACACACTCACACATATACACACTCATGCACACTCATACACTCTCACACACACACTCACAAACATACACACACTCACACTCATACACACTCATACACACTCAAACACACACTCACACACATACACACACACTCACACTCATACTCACACTCATACACACTCATACACACTCAAACACACACTCACACACATACACACTCATGCACACTCATACACACTCATACACACACACTCAGACACACACTCACACACACACTCACACTCATACACACTCATACACACTCACACACACACTCACACACATACACACTCATGCACACTCACACACACACTCACACACACACACGCTCACACACACTCACACACACTCATACACACTCATACACACACACTCACACACACTCATACACATTCATACACACATACACACTCACACACACTCATACACACACACTCACACACACTCATACACATTCATACACACATACACACTCATACACACATACACACTCATACACACACACACTCACACACACTCATACACATTCATACACACATACACACTCACACACACTCATACACACTCATACACACACACTCATACACATTCATACACACATACACACTCACACACACTCATACACACTCATACACACACACTCATACACACTCATACACACACACTCGTACACATTCATACACACATTCACACTCATACACACATACACACTCATACACACTCATACACACATACACACTCATACACACACACACTCATACACACATACACATTCATACACACATACACTCTCATACACACACTCATACACACATACACACTCATACACACACTCATACACACATACACTCTCATACACACACTCATACACACATACACACTCATACACACACTCATACACACATACACACTCATACACACACTCATACACACATACACACTCATACACACACTCATACACACATACACTCTCATACACACACTCATACACACATACACACTCATACACACACTCATACACACATACACACTCATACACACACTCATACACACATACACACTCATACACACACTCATACACACATACACTCTCATACACACACTCATACACACATACACACTCATACACACACTCATACACACATACACACTCATACACACACTCATACACACATACACACTCATACACACACTCATACACACATACACTCTCATACACACACTCATACACACATACACACTCATACACACATACACACTCATACACACTCACACACACTCATACACACTCATACACACATACACAGACACACGCACATACACACACAGTTACACACACATACATACAAACAGCTCGGACATTTCTTCGGAGACTGGCATCCCGGAGATCGTGGGATCCAATCCAGTGGTCGACCTTTCTAACCCATTGGTTTTTTTGGGGGGGAATTTCCCGGGCACTGGGCAGGTTTCTTCATTCCCCCAAACTTCCTGTGCCTTCACTTCATCCAACTGACGTCTTTCAGTGTTGCAAGTGTCAGGGGGGACTACGGTGGTGGTGACTGCGCTCTGGCATGGCGGGATGGCGTTGGAAATCCTCTGTAAACTCAGGGAATTTGATCAGGCTTGGGACGCAGGCTCCTATCGCTCCCAGCGTTGGGATGAAGAACTGCTCACTCTCCACGGTGATTCTTCCGCCGCCGTCTGGTTTTGGCCGCCCTTTGATATTGCTCTCATCTTACCCTATCCTCCAGGTGAACACGCACACACACATAGTGGTGGTGCAGCTAGACTGGAATGGTTAGACCTCTCGCCTCTGACTAAGCGGCCTGGGTCCGATTCCCAGCAACCGCATTTGACGTGGACAAAAGTAGCGTAGGGATGGGTTTTCTCCGGGTTCTCCGGTTACGCCGGCATCGCGTTCCACTGGTGCTTCATCTTCATTTCATTTATCATCCATGTCATCGCCTGCGGTGCCGTAGTAGTAAAAGCGGGAATTAAACACTATCAAAAAGAGACTGGACGGCCCTCTAACTCCATCTGCTTGGCACTAAGTGAAGGTTGTATGAAAGAGGGATCAGACCTTGAAAGGCTACCGTCCACCACATACCGTAAAGCAGGTCGTGATAGAATCGAGTTGTTAAAACGAACGTGAAAAAGCTGATGTGTTGTATTCACATGAATTTCTCTACATATCTACAATAAATTATTGTTAAAAAGCTTTATGTCTTTTACTTAATGCTAATCGAGAAAAAAATAGCAGAAATAGTCTTATTTCTTGCTTTATTGTAAGTGGAAGCGAAACAAGGGAGTACCATAGGTTAAAGTGAAAGCCAAAAGCTGGTTGCTATGTGACTGATGTTCCTTTGTTTGTATGGACAGCAGTTGACAAATTCTTATATGAGAAAAGTATAAGTTTTTCAAAGCTGAAACCAAAAACAAGGAATATCTCAAAAACGGCCAACTCTAAAGAAAAACATATAGGACATAAATTATGTGTTTTACCGAAATCTCCATTCTCTGCATATAAGTATTGGTCTAACTGTTATGCAAAAGTCGTCCATAATGTAAATTTCATTTGTGATATAAATAGCTATTTTATTCTAAATTGTTAGGCATTTTTGAGAAAAACAAAAGTTTCAAAATTGTTCATGTAACGGGTAGTTTGGGATGGGAGAGTTTCTTGAAAATCTTTGTGTCGCATCCTTGGAACATAGTAAATATAAATACCAAGTTTAGTAGTTAACAGTGTGAGCGTTTTTTGAGCTATGCTGCCCTTAGGCACGCATGGAGGACTTTTTCAAAAAAAATCATACCTAGGGAACCTTAAAATATAAATTTCTGGTGAAATCTCGACTTTGGGTACTATGTACATTGTATTACATGCGTGCTAGAGAAAGTAGAAAATCTCTACACGCTCGACTAATTAGCAGATAGTAACCGTTCTGAGTGTTTTTTCCAGTATTTCAACTACACGTGTTCAATGCGTTCAATAGCTTGTTTGAACACTTTTTATAACGATATATAAGCGTACTTCATCAATATTGTTAGTATTATGTAGTGGAAAAACTCTGGGTCGGTCCGCCGCTACTGTAAGGACAGATTCGCATAGTGGCGACGCGGGAGCTGCGGGCCCTCAGTCGCGTCATTCGTGGGAAACAAGGTACTAGTCAGGTTTTAATGGGTACAGAAAGTAATATAGGCGTGACACATCTTATGAAATGGTTTAAAATTTTCAGAACTTAGTAAGTAGATATTTAAACAATATGAATGAAAGCTTTGTTATAAAAACAAACGAGTGTTTAGTTTATGTTAGACAAAGCCGTAGCGAGACTGTGGTGTTTGTTTCCGGTTGTCAGAGCTGAGTATTGATTCGCAGTCCCTCTCTCTCTCTCTCTCTCTGTTCCCAGTTACATCTCCACTTTGCCATTTGTACGACGCTTATGTAGACTGCAATGCTAATGTACCAGCTCATTTCATGCAGGACATTCTGCAGTAACTCCACACACACACTCTCGGCGTGTCTGTCTGTCATTACGCATCAAACAGCCCGTCAACCGCCTCCGTGTGCAGGGCTCAAATATCACGTAGGTGAGGCTTTCTACACTGTAATGTGCTGCAGTCAAAAATGAAAGGATGAGCAGAGTTGGTGTCACAGATTAAAACACTTCTTTACGCGCGATAGTGTACAAAATTGAGTTTACCTAACTTTATCAGTGAGGAAAGTGATGCTTTACAACCTGCAACTTTCCGCACCAACGAGAAAAATGTTATTGTGTTCTATTCACATGACTTTCTCTATAGCTCTGTAACAAAGTATTAATGATCTTGCTCTACTTTCTACTTCACGCTAATTTAGATAAACATTTTATTACTTCTTCTTTCACTTCAGGGCTAGGGTATATTACCCGTTCCCCCTCAAAGTCATCTTTCCTTCTTATTCTTGCACATCGTCCTTCTGGTCTATAATTTAGTGCCTGTTTTGTTACTCTATTGTCATGCATTCTGTTGGAACAATTGGTACTTATATCATTTATCTTCTCCTCTAATTTATATATGTTTAACCGTTCCCGTTCCCGTATCTTTGTTATGTGATCTGTTAAGTGTAGCCTGATATTCGTCTATTAAATTGCATCTCGGCTGTTTCTAATCCTCTACTTAAAGTCCATATAAGAGTGTAGGGATAGCCAGAACCTTATAACATTTCATGATTGTTTCTTTTCTGGTTTTATTTCTTGACGTTCTTTGTATAGTTCCACATATATCTTTATAAGTAGAATGGAAATAAGGGAATACACTAAGCTAAGCCGATAGTCAAATGTTTTAAAATGTGGTTGCTATGGGATTGAAATCCGATTCTTTGCGTGGCCAGGAGTTGACAAGTTCCCGTATGAGAAAAGTTTAAGTGAAACAATAACAGGAAATATCTCAAAAACGGTCAACTGTGCGAGAAAAAAAATCTAATGTCTTCCATTCACATGACTTTCTCTATATCTTTGCAACAAATCACTTTTAAAAAGTTTATGCGTCTATTTACTTCATGCTAATCGAGGAAAAAACAGTAGAAATAGTCTTATTAGTTGCTTCCTTGTAAGTAGAAAAGAAATAAGGGGGTACACTAGACTAAACCGACAGTCAAATGTTTTAAATGTGGTTGCTATGGAAATGATATCCGTTTCTTTGCGTGGCCAGGAGTTGGCAAGTTCCCGTATAGGAAAAGTATCAAGTAGTTTAAAACTAAAAAAAAAAAAAAAAGATAACAAGAAAGATCTAAAAAAACGGTCAACTGCGCGAAAAAAAAAAGTCTAATGTGTTCCATTCACATGACTTTCTCTTCATCTCTGTAACAAATTATTGTTGAAAAGCTTATTCTTCTGTCTACTTTACGCTAATTGCAGAAACGGTTTTATTACTTAGTTCCTTGTAAGCAGAAGGGGCATAGGGGAGTACCATAGACTAAAGCGATAGTCAAATGTTTTAAAAGCTGGTTACTATGTGGTTGGTTTTCCTCTGTTTTTATGGCCAGAAGTTGATAAATTCCCATGTGATAATAGTAAAATACTTTAAACTGAAACCAATTTCTCGAAAAAAGGTCTATAACATAAATTATGTATTTTAACGTGATCTACATTTGTTGTGTAGTAAGTTTTTATATATCTCTTACGATTTTACAGTTATATAAAGCCATCCAGAATGAAGAGGTCTTCAGAGGCTATTCTCAGAAAATTCAACATATACCGTTTTCTTAGATGTAAACACAGTATTTTAATGAAAATCGTTAGATACGTATTTGAGAAATCAAATTTTCGAAATATGTTCCATATAAAGGGTAGTTTGAAGTGGATATATTTTTGTCAAAATCTTCGTGTCGAATCCCTGTAATATATTAAACTTAAATACCAAGTTTAGTATATTACCGATTTTTCGTTTTTGAGTTATCAAGTTCATAGACACACGAACACACACACACACACACACACACACACACGCACACACACACTCTGGAGCTTCTTCTGAAAATACTTTCTTTTGGATACATGGGACCCTAAAACGTCTATTTCCAGTGAAATCTCGGTATCGACTTTTGGGTGGAATGCAGTACCTTCTCTGCATAGTACGTGTAGAGAAAGTAAAATGTCTTTAACAATATTTATATTTTTGTACAGTAATCTTTTGACTACATTTTAGGGTTTACCAATTATACAAAATTCATTCAAAATAAATAGATGTTCAAGCCCATTCTCATATAAAATTGAAAATATACATATAAATATCTTTAATATAGAATATTTTAATCAAAATCGTTAGAGCCTTTTTAAAAAATGACATGCAATTGCTAGTTGGGAGAAGGTGGACTTGTAAATCTTCGTGTGACACTAAAACTTAATACCAAGTTTGGTATTCAACAGTTTTTAAGCTATGCTGTCCCCAAGCACACACGGACCTTTTCCTTAAACTTCTTTTTTGGACTCAGGGGACCTCAAAACTTATATTTACGGTGAAATCTCGATATCGAATTTTTTTTGGAATACAATACCTCCTTTATACAGTATGTACATAGTTCGTGTGGAGAAAGTAAAATACAATATGTAGAAAAAGTGTAAATTAAAAATTAAAATTATTATTTATTGGTCGTTAAGTTTTAATCAAAAATAATTATCTGTTTAATGGCAAATAAATTATTGAAAATTGTTAATTCTTTGTATAATGAAGGAAAAGTGCAAGAACATTTTCTTGAATTAATGTTCACACACAGACACACACGCGAACATGGTTCTAAAACGTGGTTTGATTTTCTCTAGCACGTGTGTACAAACAGTGTACATAGTAGCTAGAGGAGATGTGTATTCCACCCTAAGAATTGACCGGAAATGTATGTTTTGAGGTCCCTTAGTTTGAAAAGTTAAATTTGAGAAAAATGTCCGTGTGTGTCTATGTACAGTATAACCCATAAAGGAAACGACCGTTAAACATCAAACTGGATATTTAAGTTTCGTATCTCTCAACAATGTGACACGAAGAATTTCAAGAAAATTTCAACTACACTTTACATGGAAAAAAATTCGGTTATTTCATTAAAATCTTTTATATTTAAGATATTTTCATGGCAAATAAAATATATATATATATATTGAATTTTCTTTAAATAGCTTCTGAAGAGCCTTTAATTCTGATTGATATCTGAATAACTTTTAAACCGTAAGAGTTAGAGAAGAACCTATGGCACAGAAACTGTATTTTTAATAAAACACACAACTTCTGCCACATACATTTAATTTGTAGAATTAACCATTTCCGAGATATTCCGAGTTATTGGAATCAATTTTAAGGCACAAATCTTTTCTCAAACGGGAATATTTTCTTTATGTCTCTCTTTTGTTTACTCCTAGCTAGCAAAGTGAATTCAATTTCAATTGTATTACATAGTGACCGGTTTTTAAAGAACGAAATTATAGCTTTAACATGCGCATTTTATTATTTCGCTTCTACTCACAAGGAAACCAGTAATAAGACTAATTCTGCTAATGTATATCTAGATTAACATTATGTACACAACAGACTAATCGTTTGATTAAAAGGTTTATTTAGCGAACAGCTAGAGAAAGACATGTGAATTTAACGCATTAGATTCTTACTTTCTCTTTACGCACTATGTATACAGTGTATAGAGAAAGTATTGCACTCCACCCAAAAATTCGATTCCGAGATTTCAGCGGAAATATATGTTTTAGGGTCCCCTGTATCCAAAAAAAGCATTCTCGGAAAAAGGTCCGTGTGTGTGTCCGTGTGTCAGTGTGACTGTGTGTCTGTGAACACGATAACTCAAAACCGAAAAATCGGTAAAATACCAAATTTGGTATTTAAGTTTAGTCTATTCTAGGGATGCGCCAAGAAAATTTTGAGAAAAATCCCCCCACCCCCAACTACCTTTACATGGAACTTTCTTCGAAAATTATGATTTTCTTAAAAATAGCCCTAATGATTTTGATTAAAATATCGTATATTAAAGCTATTTAAAACCCGAATAAAATGTCTATTTCGAATTTTCTAAGAATAGCCTCTGAAGAGTACTTTACTCTAGATGAATTTTAGGGAATTTTGAATAACGGATAAACCGTAAGAGATGGACCAAAACTTACTGCAGGAAAAATGTAGAGAACGTTAAAATACACACTTTATGTTATATACATTTTTTTCGTGGAGTTCATCGTGTTTGAGATATTCCTTGTTTTTGGTTTCTACTTTCAAAAACTTATACATTTCTCATACAGGAATTTGTCAACTCCTATCCATACAAACAAAGGAACATCAGTCACATAGCAACCAGCTTTTGACTGTCAGTTTAACCTATGGTACTCCCTCATTTTGCTTCTTCTTACAAGGAAGCAAGTAATAAGGCTATTTATGCTAAAGTAAATAGAGGTATAACTTTTTAAGAATAATGTGTTGCAGGGATATAGAGAAAGTCATGTGAGTGGTACACATCAGATTTTCTCCCTTCCACTTACAAGGAAGCAACTAATATGGCAGTTTGTACTAATGCTTATCTCGCTTATTATGAATTAGACAGAACAATAAGCTTTTGAACAATACTTTGTTACACAGATGTAGAGAAATTCATGTGAATGGAACACATTAGATTTTTACTTTCTCTACACATACTATGTACATAGTGTATGGAAAAGTTATTGTATTGCTCCCAAAAATTCGATACCGAGATTTCACCGGAAATACATGTTTTGGTTCCCCCTGAATCCAAAATAAGCATTTTTAAAAAAATGTCCGTTTGTGTCTATCTGTCTGTCTTTGTGTATGTGTGTCTGTGGGTGGCTTAGTTCAAAACCGAAAAGACCGTTGAATACCAAACTTGGTGTTTAAGTTTGGTATCTTCCAAGGATGTGACACGAAGATTTTGAAAAAAATCCCCCCACCCCAAACCACCTTTTTCATGGAACTTTTTTCTAAATTTTGATTTTCTAAAAAATGGCTCTAACGATTTTGATTAAAATATCACATATTAAAGATATTTACCTGAAAAATAAAATATATATCTTGAATATTCTGGGAATAGCCTCAGAAGACTACTTGATTCTGTATGCATTTTACGAAATTTTGCATAACATGTTAACCGTAAGAGATGGACAAAAAACTTAGCATACAAAAAATATAGAGCACATTAAAACACAGAATTTATGTTATGTAATTTCTTTCGTAGAGTTGATAGTTTTTTATATATTCCTTGTTTTTTGTTTCAGCTTTGAAAAACTTTTCTCTTACAGGAATTTGTCAACTACTGTCCACACAACAAAGGAACTTTAGTCACATAGCAACCAGCTTTTTACTATCACTTTAACCTATGATACTCCCTTATTTCGCTTCTACTTACAAAGAAGCAAGTAATAAGAATATTTCTGCTAATTTTTTGTCAAGTAGCATGAAGTAAATAGAAGCCTAAGCTTCTTATGAATAATTTGTTTCAGAGAGGTAGATAAAGTTATGCGAAACGAACTTTTAGGCGGAATACAATACCTTCTCTAACACTATGTACACAGTACGTATAGCAATGTTTGTTTGGACACCCTGTAGAGCTGCAGTGCACGTGTTAGCCCCTCCAGGCTGTTACCAGATATAAAGTTGATATCGTTACATATATTGTGTTACAGCAGATTACATAGCATTGATGTGAATATTCCCCAGAGCCAAATTTAGTTAACAAATGAGCTTTGTGCATTCATTATTGCGTTGTTTCATCATAACATTACCTTCCTGCTTCATTCTTGTAAATAACCAAAGATTAATGCCAATAAACTCTGCTACCAAACGGAATTTCTCGGGCGATGTTCATCCTGGGTCAAATCCACCAAATCTGTCCTGCCTTTTACTTTGTCTACACGTACTATGTACATAGTGTATACAGAAGGTACTGTATTGCACCCAAAATTTACATACCGACATTTTATCTGAAATATATGCTTTGTGTTCCTCCCGAATACAAAACAAAATCTTTTTACATCTCTTTAACAATTTTTTTGTTAAGTTTAACGTCCTTTAACCTGGTTGGTCATATCGGACGATGAATGAAATTGGTGAAATGATGCTCAAATGATCTCGGGGTCCATGGAGCTTAAAGTTACTCGACCTTCGTCTTCTCAGGATAAGGAAAAACCCCGAAAAGAACCTCATCCGGGTAACTGACCCTAAGAGAGAATGTGTGGCAGACACGCTACCACCACACTACCCAGGCGGGCTAGAAACGGTCTTATTACTAAACCGACAGTCAAACGTTTTAAAATGTGGTTGCTATGGGATTGAAATCAGTTTTTTTGCGTGGAGTTGACGAGTTTCAAAATGAGAAAGGTATGTTTTTTAAAGCTGAAACCAATAACAAGGAATATCTCAGAAACGGCCAACTGCACAAAAAAATTGTATATGACATTAATTGTGTGTTTAATCGTGAACTAAATTTTTTGTGTAATAACTTTTTTTCTATCTCTCACTGTTTACTTGTTATGCAACATTTCACAAAATTCACCCAGAATAGACATGTCCTCAGAGGCTATTCCCAGAAAATTCAAATATACATTTTATTTGTCATATAAATGTTTTGAATATAACAGAGCCATTTCTAAAGAAAATAAAAAAAAAAATATTTTTTACCATGTAAACTGTAGTTGGGAGTGGAAAATATCAAGTTTGGTATTAAACGGTGTTGTCGTTGAGCTATGCTGTCCACACGCACACACGGACGTTTTTCAAAAATGTTATTTTTGGATTTAGAGAGACCCAAAACATGTCTGTGGGCAGCATAGCTCAAAAACGAAAAGTCCGTTAAGTAACAAACTTGATATTTAAATTCAGTATTTTCGTAAGATGCGACACAAAGATTTTCAAGAAAATCCCTTCACCCCACCAACTACCCTTTACATGGAACTTTTTTCGAAAATTTTTATTTTCTCAAAAAAGACTCTAACAACTTTAATTAAAATATCGTATATTAAAGATATTTACCTGACAAATAATATGCATATCTTGAATTTTCTGGGAACAGCCTCTGAAGACTACTTTATTCTGAATGAATTTTACGGAATTTTGCACAACTGCTAAACCGTAACAGATAAATAAAATCTTATCTCCAAAAATGTAGATCACATTAAAAGATACACTTTAGATTATATAAATTTATTTTCGTGGAGTTGATCGTTTTTTAGATTTTCCTTATTTTGGTTTCAGCATTGAAAAACGTATACTTTTCTCATACAGGAATTTGTCAACTCCTGTCCATACAAACAAAGGAACTTCAGTCACATAGTAACCAGCTATTGACTTCACTTTAACCTATGGTACTCCCTTATTTCGCTTCTATTTAAAGGAAGCAAGTAATAGAACTATTTCTGCTAATGTTTCTGAATTAGCATAAATGTAGGGAAAGGCATGTGAATTGAACACATCAGATTCTTTTATCTCTTCTTATCTCCCCCACCCCTCTTCAGAGATCTCAAGCTGTCTTGCCTTAAGTATACGTTTACCTATCCCGTCCGCGTCTTCCGTGCCTGCTAGTAGCGTCCAACATGCCCATAACTCTACATGGCTCTTCCTCCTCGCAAATGGAGACCATTCTCCTCATTAATTTTTGTGTTCCGCAATGCTTCTAGTCTAATCCACGCGAGTCCCTCACTTTGAATAATTGTCAGTTCCACAATTTTACTTTCAAATAATTTAGTTACTATGTTTATTTAAAGTTTTATCTAGTTCATAATACATTTGGCTAAAAAAAGAAGTAAAAATAAATATTTAATGTACGAGGGAAGTTAATAGAAAACAAAGATTTTATTACTAAAAGTTTTGTACACTTTTGGTTACTTTTCAACATAATCACCAAAAAGATTGAGACATTTATCGTACCTGTGTACAAGCTTTGCAATACCCGCTTCAAAAAATGTTGCCGCCAACGATTTCAAATGAGCATTGACGTTGTTTTGAAGATCTTCATACTTTACGACGTTTGCGGAGAGTCATTCAAAACAAACGAAGAGGAATGCTGACTTGAGGAATTGTGTTGATCCATGACAACGCTCGTCCACACAACCCATCGGCTCCTTGAACAATTTAAATGGGAAATTTTCGATCATCCGCCGTACAGTCCTGACCTGGCACCCAGCGACTTTCACCTTTTCCCTGAACTGAAGACGTGGCTAGGAGGAAAGCACTTTCAAACCAACGAAGATCTTCAAAACAACGTCAATGCTCATTTGAAATCATTGGCGGCAATATTTTTTGAAGCGGATATTGCAAAGCTTGTACACAGGTTCGATGAATGTCTCAATCTTTTCCGTGATTATGTTGAAAAGTAACCATAAGTGTACAAAACTTTTAGTAATAACATAATTGTTTTCTATGAACTTGTCTTTTATTTATAGCCCACCCAAGGTTGAAAAAAAAACGGCCCTCCTATGAGATAAGTGCAATAACCTTTAATAAAATAAAAGTTTGTTTCCATTTCATGCACTACTTTTTAAAAACTGAAATAAAATACTTGTTCCCGTTTTTACTTTCTCTATACGTATCTACTATGTACATAGTGTATAAAGAAGGTACTTTAATGCACACAAAGTTCCATACCGAGGTTTCATCAGAAATGCATGTTTTTGGTCCCCCTGAATCCAAAAAAAAATATTTTTAGAAAAATGTCCGTGTGTGTCTGTGTGTATGTGTGTGAGTGCATCTGTGGCAGCATAGCTCAAACACGAAAATACCGTTAAATAACAAACTTAGTATTTATGTTTGGTATCTTCCAAGGATGTGTTACGAAGTTTTTTCAAGAAAATACCCCAACCCAAAACTACCCTTTACATGGAGCTTTTTTCGAAAATTTTGATTTTCTCAAAAATGGCTCTAACGATTTTGATTAAAATGTCGTATATTAAAGATATCTACCTGACAAATAAAATGCATATCTTGAATTTTCTGGGAATAGCTTCTGAAGACTACTTTATTGTGGATCAATTTTACGGAATATTGCATATCTACTAAACCGTAAGGGATAGACAAATCTTACCACACAAAAAATGTAGAGCACATTAAAACACACAACTTATGTTATATATATTTTTTTTTCGGAGAGGTGATAGTTTTTTTTTTTGGTTTCAGTTTTAAAAAACATACTTTTTTCATACAGGAATTAGTCAACTCTTGCCCATACAAAGGAACTTTAGTCACATAGTAATCAGCTTTTGGTCATCACTTTAACCTATGGTGCTCCCTTATTTCGCTTGTACTTACATGGAAGCAAGTAATAAGACTATTTCTGCTAATTTTTCCTCGATTAGCATGAAGTAAATAAAAGCATTTTCTTTTAACAATAATTTTTTGCAGAAATTTAGAGAATGTCATGTGTATGGAACACATCAGATTTTTGTCTTGTAGTGAAATTGTATAATAAGCTACCTTTAAATATAAGACAAATTGTAATTACAGATCCTTTTAAAATTAGTGTTAAAATAGAACTAAGCGACTTTTAATTTTTACAATATACAAGAATATTAAAATATAGATGCATTTTAATAACGAAAACTATTGCATTATATGATATAGATGGTATAATAAGTTATTATTATTATTATTATTATTATTATTATTATACAAATGTTGACTTGAGTATAGCAGATATTATTGGGACCTCAAGCACCTTGGCAGTTGTCCTGGTGAAGCTTTGGAGCAAAAGGCTTTAGCTAAGCGGCTTATCTGTCACAGAGTTTGATGCTCTGCTCTCAAACCAGTTCGTTAATCACCTCTAGCAGCACGGTAACACATTTAAAAACTGCAACATTCAGCTTCTCGGCTTTGTACAGCATTTCTACACCATGTCCTGTATATTTATTGCATTTTGCTTTCTCTAGTCGCGTGTGTACAATATACATAGTGGATAGAGAAGGTATTGTATTCCGCCCAAAAATTCCTTACCGAGATTTTGCCGGAAGAAATATGTTTTGCGATACCCCGAGTCCGAAAAATTCACTTCTAGAAAAACATCCTTGTGTATGCGTGTCAGTGGACAGCATAGCTCAAAAACGAAAAGACCGTTAAATACCAAACTTGGTATTGAGGTTAAGTATCTTCCAAGGATGCGACACGAAGATTTGCAAGAAAATCCTCCCACCACAAACTACCCTTTAGATGGAAAAATTTGCGAACGGCTCTATTGATTTTGATTAAAGTATCGTATATTAAAGATATTTACCTGACAAATAAAATGTATATCTATAATTTTCTGGGAATAGCCTTTGAACACCTCTTTATTCTGGATAAATGTTACGGAATTTTGTGTAACTGGTAAACCGTAAGAGATGGGGGGGGATAAAAAACCCTTACCACATAAAAAACGTAGAGCACGTTAAAACACACAATTTATGTTATGTGCATTTTTTTTTTTGCGGAGTTGGTCGTTTTTGAGATATTCTTTGTTTTTGGTTTCACCTTTAAAAACGTATACAGGAATTCGTCAACTCGTATCCATACAAACAAAGGAACATCAGTCACATAGCAACCAGCTTTTGGCTTTCACTTTAACGTATGGTACTCCCTTATTTCGCTTGTACTTACAATAAAGCAAGAAATGAGACTATTTCTGTTAATTCTTTATCTATTAGCATGGACTAAATAGAAACATAAGCTTTTTAGCAATAATTTGATACAGATATGCAGAGAAAGTCATGTGAATTGAATATATCAGATTTTTTATTACTTTCTCTAATCCCGTATGTACAGAAGTCACAAACAGAAATCAGTTCTGTCTTGTTCCGTACACCGCATTCCTTAATGTTTGTAGGGTACTTTATTACGTCATGTTTTCATTCTATTGGCTGACACTGTCACCTTGTTCTGTATGGAACTAATAGAGCATACCTATACTGGGTTTGTCAACTCGTTCGCTAATAGGAGTTGCCACCTCCCTCAACTGGAAGTGAGGTTAGGTAACGTGTACTACAACAGCAAGCTACAACCCTCTCCAATTAGAGCGGCCAGCGGATATCACAAGACACGCCCTAGAAATTCTCCTACAGACAATCCGAAATTAGATGTCTATTACTATTTGTGCTCTATGTACAATGTACAAAGTGGATAAAGAAGGTATTGTATTCCACCCAAAAATTAGATAAAGCGATTTCACCGGAAATATGTATTTTGGGGTACCCTGAGTCCGAAAAAAAATTCCAGAAAAAGGTCCGTGTGTAGGTGTGTGTGTGTGTGTGTTGACAGCATAGCTCAAAAATGAAAATACCGTTAAATACCAAACTTGGTATTTATATTTAGTATCTTCCAAGGATGCCACATGAAGATTTTCAAGAAAATCCTCCCACCACAAACTACCCTTTACATGGAAAAATTTTCAAAAAGTTTGTTTTTCCCAAAAACGACTCTATCGATTTTGATTAAAATATCGTGTATTAAAGATATTTACACCCCAAATAAAATGCATACATTGAATTTTCTCGAAATAGCTTCCTAAGACCTGTCTATTCCGGATGAATTTTGCCAAATTTTGCTTAACTGCTAAACCGTTAGATATATTTATGTTGTGGAGGTAACCGTTTCCGAATTATCCCTTGTTGTTGGTTTCAGTCCTAAAGTACTTAAACTTTTCTCAGACAGGAAGTGTCCGTTTTTCTTTTGTTCTACTCCTGGCCAATCAAAGAAGCGATTTGCAATGAAAATCCCATAATGACAACTTTTAAAACATTGACTATCTCGGCCGCGCCGTGGCCGAGTGATTAGACCACTCGCCTCCCGCCCGGGTTCGATTGTAAGCGATCGCATGTGAGATTTGTGGTGGACAAACGGTGCAGGGGCGGGTTTTCTCCGGGTTCTCTGGTTTCCCCCGCCATCTTCATTTCACATACACCAGTGTCATCGCCTGCGATGCCACTAGTAGTTAAAGCGGGCGTTAAACATTACCCCAAAAAAATTGACTATCCCTTTAGCCTGGTGTATTCCCATAGTTCCCTTCTACTTATAAGGAACTAAGTAATAAGAACTTTCTGCTAATGTTTATCTCGATTAGCATTGTGTAGAAAGAAGAAGAATCTTTTGTAATAAGTTTTCTTGTGGAACAGCTAGAGAAAGTCATGTGAGTGTGACACATCAGATTTTACTTCCTCTATTTCATACATGGTTGCTCACAAGTATTGCATTGTATCGCATCCAAAAATTCCATAAAGATATTTCTCCAAAAATGTTTTTTTTTTTAGACAGTTGATGCTAAAAGTTGATGCCAGATGTCAGTAATGTTAAAAACAGAAAATTCTGTCACTCAGTGTTATAAAATTATAACACTCTAACTTTGGTTTATGCGTCCACGGCCTCATTCAAGTAGGCCATGACTCTGAAAGCTCGTATCGATCCATAAAATGGCGGAGGTCATGAACATGGAATCTGCTGAACCAGACAAAATTATGCAAGCAGCGGAGAGAGCAAAATTACAACTGCTACACTTACATGACACATAAAATGTATGTCTTGAATTTCATGGGAATAGCCTCATAAGTCCTCTTCATTCTGGATTACTTTTTCATAATTGGTAAACTGTAAGAGGTAGACAAAATGTTGCTACGAAAAAAAAGTAGATCTCGTTTTAACACACAATTTATGTTATGTATGGCAGGAAGTTGTTGTTCGTATTTCGTCTGTTTTTCTCCTGGCCATGCAAGGAGAATAGAATTTCAATTTAAATCGTATAGCGACAACCATTAACAGATTGCTTAACCTAGTGTTTTCCCCATTTCCATTTTACTTATAAGGAGATATATAATAAGATAATTTCGAAAATGTTTAACTTGATTATCATGAACTAGAGAAAGGAATAAGCTTTCTAACAATAATTTATTAAGTCATGCGAATATTTTGTGAATTAAGTAAATTATTTCTAGAAGAGAACTCAGGATATGGAACATTTCCAAGGCCGCCTGACATGTTTTATGAAAGAATTCTTTTGTTGTTAGAAGGGAATTCAAGAATATGAAACATTTGCAAAGCCGCCTGACATGTTTTATGTATGAAATGTTTATTTCTAGAAGGGAACTCAAGAATATGAAGCATTGGCAAGGCCGCCTGACATGTTTTATGAAAGTAATCTTTTGTTGTTAGAAAGGAATTCAAGAATATAAAACATTTGCAAGGCCACCTGACATGTTTTATGTATGGACTATTCTAATGCCAGAAGGGAACTCAGGAATATAAAATATTTCCATGGCCACCTGACATGTTTAATGTATGAACTATTCTAATGCCAGAAGAGAACTCAGGAATATAAAACATTTCCATGGCCACCTGACATGTTTAATGTATGAACTATTCTAATGCCAGAAGAGAATTCAGGAATATAAAACATTTCCATGGCCACCTGACATGTTTAATGTATGAACTATTCTCAGAAGAGAACTCAGGAATATAAAACATCTCCATGGCCACCTGACATGTTTAATGTATGAACTATTCTAATGCCAGAAGAGAACTCAGGAATATAAAACATTTCCATGGCCACCTGATATGTTTAATGTATGAACAGCTATTCTAATGCCATTAGAGAACTCAGGAATATGAAACATTTCCATGACCACCTGACATGTTTTATGTATGAACTATTCTAATGCCAGAGGAGAACTTTGGAATATAAAACATTTGCAAGGACTCCTGACATGTTTTATGTATGAACTATTCTAATGCCAGAAGAGAACTCAGGAATATAAAACATCTCCATGGCCTCCTGACATGTTTTCTGTATGAATTATTCTAATGCCAGAAGAGAACTCAGGAATATAAAACATCTCCATGGCCCCCTGACATGTTTTATGTATGAACTATTCTAATGCCAGAAGAGAACTCAGGAATATAAAACATCTCCATGGCCTCCTGACATGTTTTATGCATGAACTATTCAAATGCCAGAAGAGAACTCAGGAATATAAAACATTTGCAAGACCTCCTGACATGTTTTATGTATGAACTATTCTAATGCTAGAAGAGAACTCAGGAATATAAAACATTTGCAAGGCCTCCTGACACGTTTTATGCATGAACTATTCTAATGCCAGAAGAGAACTCAGGAATATAAAACATTTGCAAGGCCTCCTGACATGTTTTATCAATGGAAGCTTCCATGGACTGGAGCACAACATATTTGGCGCATCCTGAGGATGCTTACGCGGCTTTGAGCACAAGTTTAGTAGGTTAGCAGTACGAAATTAACGTTAATGCTTTTCTAAACGCGGAACGAAGCCACGTTTCGGGATCAAAGGTGATTTTGTAACCCCCCCCCCCACCTCCGGGGCTTCTCAAAGTGACCATCACTTTCACTTTGTTGTAGCTTCCGTACTTAGTCGCAGAGGGCTCTGAAGTCGCCCTTCATTATGAAAATGACTTGCAAGGTGTGTGCTGCTAGCAAGTGACACAAGTTTGCCAACTCCCTCTGCCGGCCGAAGCACCAATACCCTTCGCCTCGCAAGACGTGCAACATTTGGTAGCACTGCTCCTTTACTGAACATACTCGTATCTGGGAAGTTATCCAACAAAATATTATTCATTTCTAATACTAAATCTATCAAATATTGTTTAACCAGCAAAAGTACTAAATATTGCAATTTATAGGCAAATTTGTTGAAAATGTTATAGATACTTAACTACAACAATGTTTTGTACCGCATTCCTAATATACAGGATGATTCAAAAATACTTTTACAACGTTTAGGGATGGACTCCTGACATCGAAACAAGAAAGCATGTTCCTATAAGCATATCCTCTAAAACGCTGCGTTTTCACGCTATTATCTCGCGGTTCTTGGCGCGGTTGTTTTAGCCATTGATCTACTGTGGCAATATGCAGGTATAATATTCAATTCTCCAACTGATTCGTGTTTTTACTTTCTCTATTGAGTATTATGTATTTAGGTGCAAAAGTATTGTATTCGACCAAACATTTTGATACCGGGAATTCACTAGGTATACATGTCTTAGGGTCTCCTGGGAGGAGAAAAAAAATCTGATGTGCTCCATTCACATGAATTTCTTTACATCTCTGTAACAAATTATCGTAATACGCTTATTCTTGTATTTACTTCATGCTAATCGAGATAAACATTAGCAGAAATTGTCTTATTACTTGCTTCCTTGCGAACAGAAGGGAACTACAAGAATACACTAGGCTAAAGTGATAATCAAATGTTTTAAAAGCTGGTAGCCGTCTGTTGGAAAGTCGTTTCTTTCCATTACCCGTATGCGAAACATTTTAAGTTATTTTGAAACTGAAGCAATAACAAGGAATATCTTAAAATTAGTCAACTCCTCGAAAAAAAGAAAAAGTATATGACATCAAAGAGCAATCAAAATTTTCAAACATTTTTCGATGTAAAGGGCAGTTTGGGGTGGGGGGATTTTTCTCAAAATGTTAATGTCATATCTTAGGAAGATAATAAACTTAAATTCCAAGTTTGGTATTTTACCGACCCTTGCTTTTTGAGTTATTTTGTTCAAAATGACACAATTTAGATCAAATACATTTTTTGGGGAGTAAATCAATTCCAGGATATTTTTACTTTCCCTACACGTACTTGTACACAGTGTACACCCAAAAATTCAATACCGAGGCTTCACAGGAAATACATGTTTTGGGTCCCCCTGAATCCAAAAAAAAAAAAAAAAGAATTTTTACAAAAAGATCCGTGTGTGTGTCTGTGGAAAGCACAGCTCAAAAGCAAAAAGACCGTTGAATACCAAACTTGGTTTTTAAGTTTGGGTTCTTCCAGAGATGCGTCACGAAGGTTTTCGACAAAATCCCCCCACTCTCATTTACCCTTTACATGGAATCTTTTTCGAAAATGTTGATTTCCTCAAAATGACTCTAACGATTTTGATTAAAATACTGTATATTAAAGATATTTACCTGACAAATAAAATGTATATCTTGAATTTTCTGAGACTAGCCTCTGAAGACTGCTTTATTCTGGATGAATTTTACGGAACTTTGAATAACTGCTAAACCATATGAGATGGGCAAAAATTTTCCACACAAAAAAGTAGAGCACATTAAAACACACAATTTATGTTACATAATTTTTTTTCTAAAGTTGATCGTTTTTTAAATATTCCTTGTTTTTCGTTTCAGCTTTTAAAAAACGTATACATTTCTCATATAGGAATTTGTCAACTGTTGTCCATACAAACAAAGGGGCTTCAGTCACATAACAACCAGCTTTTGACTATCACTTTAACCTATGGTACTCCCTTATTTGCTTCAACTTATAAGGCAGCAAGTAATAAGACTATTTCTGTTAATTTTTTTCTCGATTAGCATGAAGTAAATGTAGCATAAGCTTTTTAACAATAATTTGTTACAGATATGTAGGGAAAGTTATGTGAATGGAACACTTTCTCTAGTACGTATGTATCACATTGCACCCAGCATTTTGATATCAATATTAACCTCTGCAAGCCCGGTCGCTTGGGATCGAACCTGGGCCACCTTGGTAAGAGGCGAGTGGTCTAGCCAGTCAACCACGGCGCGGCCTTCCACTGTGTACAATTTATACACGTGCTAGAGAAAGTAAATAGTGGTTTTGGATCTTCTGAGCGAATCTAGTCAACATTGCACCTTCAGTACGTCACTGAAGCTTCAAACCTAACGCGAAATGTCGGGTAAGCGCTCTAGTTAAGAAGAGGGTGGATTTTGCAAGAGATACTTGTAAATATGTACATTTTACAAACGTGCTAGAGAAAGCAAATAGCGATTTTCGATCTTTTACGGAGTTTTGTCAAAGTTTAAGCTTCAGCGTCCCTTAATTGGTCACTATAGGTTCAAACCTAACGGGTAGGTGTGGTATTTCAAAATATATAAATTGCATTTGAGTAATTCCTACACAAGGCTATATTTGAAGGTTTGGGGTCGTACCTCGGCCGCCATGGTGAGAGGCGAGTGGTCTAACTACTCAGTCACAGCGCAGCCTAACATTACGTACATTTTACATACGTACAAGAGAAAGTAAATAGCGATTTTTTATCTTTTGACCGAATTTAGTCAAAATTGAAGTTTTAGTAGTCCTTAACTCTTAATTGCATGATGCAGCAAAGATGATAAATCAATGCATTTAGTATTTTAGCGGATGTTTTTCTAATTTCGTATTTTAATAACCTCCAGAAATAAAATTGGGCTGGTTATAGCTGTATTATAGTTAAAATATTAAAATTTTTGGCAAAGAAATTGTAAAACCTATGCAAGTGCAGTCAAATGTAGCCCTGTCAGCATCCTAACGTGCCATCACACCGGTTATTTTACTTGGGCTCTCCCCATCCTTCCCCACAGTCACACTGGACTGCAGAAGCGACGCTCGCTCTGAATGGATGGTCAGTCCATTATGCAATAATAATGGAGTTTCAAACCTAACGTGAAACGTTCTAGTTAAGAACAGGGTGGGGTTTGCAAGAGATATTTGTAAATATGCATATTTTACATACGTGCTAGAGAAAGTAAATAGCAATTTTTTATTTTTGACCTTATCTAGTCAAAATTTAAGCTTCATAGTCCCTTAGTTCATCACTATAGTTCTAGATAAAAAGAGTTCAAGATTTACAAGAGATATTTTCAGCAATCCCTACACAAGGCTAAATTTGAAGTCTTGGGGTCGTACCCCCGCCACCATGGTGAGAGGCGAGTGGTCTAACCACTCAGTCACAACGCGGCCTAATATTAAGTACATTTTACATACGTGCAAGGGAAAGTAAATAGCAATTTTTGATCTTTTGGCCAAATCAAATCAGTAATGCATAATTCGCCACTGGAGTGTCAAGCGTAAAGTGAAATGTCGGGTAAGCGTTCTAACTAAGGAGTGTGGGTATTGCAACAGATATTTGTCAATATGTATATTTTACATACGTGCCAGAGAAATTAAATAGAGATTTTTTTTTATCTTTTACCGAATCTAATCAAAATTTCACTCTCAGCTTCCCTTAATACGTCACTGAAATATCAGGTAAGCGTTCTAGTTAAGAAGAGTGAGATATTTGTAAATAACTTACATTTGCAGCAATACACGAGGCTATATTTCAAGCAGTATTTAACGCAGAATGAATTTCCCTGGATGTTTTATTACCGCTAAATGCGAGATTTTTGTAGCGTTTTTCTTGCGAACTACATAACTTAAATTAATAAACACTTTATCAGTGACATGGCCCCCTGGAACTACTGCAGCTCTCTTACAGAATTTTAAAAACGACCTCTCTTATTAACATTCAAAAAAGCGAGTGAACATATCACGTGTAATAAAATTATATCACTTCCTCCCAAGAGAACACGCAAATAAATAAGTCTGAAGGAGACAGTAAAACAAAACTGCGTTTGTGTTCACAAAGATGTAAAATTCGATCCCAGTTGTGCGTGCGGAGTCTCGCTTTCATTTATTTATTTCTTATGAACTTAGTGGGCCAGTGTGGCGTGAAATTAAAGCGAATAAAAGGAGCAAAAGAGAAAGTGAGAAAGCGGCGGGAAATAATATATCTGAAAGAGAAAATACGGAGAGAATAAGAGTAGAAAACAGAAATCCATACACCTGCTGAGCCCGAGTAACGGTCTCACTGGGTTTTAGCCTTGAGACTTGCTTTGGAAAATTCACATGTATACACAAAAACAGTGTAACGCTTCAAAATTCTACCTTACATTGCCATTTAAATAAAAACTTTGTATTATCTTAATTCACTATTCTATCAAAAATCTGATGTATTCAATTCACATGACTTTCTCTACATCTCTGCAACAAATTATTATTAAAAAAATCTTATGTGTTACACTCACATGACTTTCTCTAGCTGTTCTACAAACTTCTTACATAAGATTCTACTTCTTTCTGCACCTTGCTAATCGAGGTATTCAGCACAATGTTCTTACTACTCAGTTCCTTAAAAATAGGAAGAAAATAAGGGAATGCACAAGTCTAAACCGATATTCAAATGTTTTAAAAACTGTCGTTATGCGATTGTCATTACAAATCGCTTCTTTTCTTGGCCAGGAGTAGAACAAAAGAAAAACGGACACTCCCGTCTGAAAAAAGTATAAGTACTTCACAACTGAAACTAATAACAATGAATACCTCGAAAACGGCAAGCTCCACGAACAAAATGTATATGACATAAGTTGTGTATTTTAACAAAACATACATTTTTTGTATAGTACGTTTTTGTCTATCTCTTACGGTTTACTAGTTATGCCAAATTAAGCAAAATTCATCCTGAATAAACAGGTCTTTAGAATCTATTCCCAGAAAATTCAAGATAAGCATTTTATTTGCCAGGTAGATATCTTTAATAGACGATATTTTAATCAAAATCGTTAGAGCCATTTTTAAGAAAATCAAAATTGGGGTGGGAGGATTTTTCTCAAAATCTTTGTGTCGAATCCCTGGAAGATACTAAACTTAAATACCAAATTTGGTATTTTAGCTACTTTTCGTTTTTGAGTTATCGTGTTCACAGACACACGGACTCGCGGGGACACACACACACACGGATCTTTTTCTCAAAATGCTTTTTTTTGAATACAGGGGGTTCTAAAAGAAGTATTTCCGGTGAAATCTCGATACGGAATTTTTGGGTGGAATACAATACTTTTCTATCCCTATGTACATTGTACATATGGGGCTAGAGAAAGTAAAAATTATTCTTATATCTACTTCATGCTACTCGAGATAAACATTAGCAAAAATTGTCTTATTACTTGCTTTCTTATAAGTACAAGGAAAATAATGCAATACACTATGCTGAAACGAGATTCAAATGTTTTAAAAGCTCGCTGCCATGTGGTTGAATTTTTTTTTAATTATTTATTTTTTTTTTTTTTGCGTGGACAGGAGCTGCCAAATTCCCATATGGAAAAAATCTTCATACAGAATAAAGTAGTCTCCAGAAGCTATTCCCAGAAAATTCAAGATATACATTTTATTTGTCAGGTAGATATCTTTAATATATAATATTTTAATCAAAATCGTTAGAGCTATTTTTGAGAAAAACAAAATTTTCGAAAAATGTGTATAGGGTAGTATGGGTTGGGGGATTTTCTTGAAAATCTTTGTGTCGTATGCTTCGAAGATACCAAACTTAAATACTAAGTTTGGTATTTAACGGTTTTTTCGGTTTTGAGCTCTGCTGCCCACAGACACTTACTCACAGACACACACGGACATTTTTATAAAAATGCTTTTTTTGGATTCAGGTGGTCTCAAAATATGTATTTCCGGTGAAATCTCGGTATCGAATTTTTGGGTGCAATACAATAATACCTTCTCTATACACTATGTACATAGTACGTGTAGAGAAAGTTAAAATCTTGTTTCATCACGACAATGCTCCGGCCCATCGCTCAGTCATTGCAATGGGAAAATGAGCTAATTAAAGTTGGAATTGCTTGAGCATCCACCCTACTCGCCAGATCTGGCACCCAGTTGTTACCGCCTGTTCACAAACCTCCTGGAGGACGAAGATTTCACAGCATGGATGCGATGTACATTTTGTTTGTGATTTAAATATTGTAAATATAAGGTATCTTAATCAAAATCGTTAGAGCCATTTTTGAGAAAAACAAAATATTCAGACAATTTTGCATGTAAAGGGTTGTCTATAGCAGGGGAATTTGTTTGAAAATCTCGTGTCGCAATCTTTGTAAAATACTAAGCAAAAATACCATGGTTGCCTTCTAACGGTCTTTTCGTTTTTGAGTGCTATACCGTCCACAGACACACATGTGGGTATTTTTCTTTAAAAAATTATATTTTTTGGATTCAGAGCTCCCAAAACATGTATTTCCGGTGAAATCTCGGTATCGAATTTTTGGGTACTATACAATACATTCTTTATACACTTTGTAGATAGTCGGTAAATGTAGAGAAAGTAAAACTGCTATTTTGGATTCAGGAACCCTAAAACATGTATTCCTGGTGAATTATCGGTATAAAGTTTTTGGGTGGAAAGCAATACCTTCTCTATACATGTACAGAGAAAGTAAAAATTGCAAATACTGAATCATCTCAACATCCTGAAACGCTGATGAAAATATTTCTCACTATTCACCTCCCACCGTGTAAAAAATTAATAATTCGCTTTAATTTAATTAATATCTATCAGATATGATCTATGAAGATCAAGCAAGTATGAAAAATAAATTCAGATACACACAAAGAGAAAAGCGGAATAAAAGAAACAAAGGCCTTTAGAATTTATATTTTTTTAATTATCTTTTTCTTTAATATAATCCTACGTGAAATAGGTGGGCATAAAAGATTGCAAAACGTACCAGATGAAAGAGAAATATCTGGTATATGAATTATTATTAACGCGTAAATAATCTTATTATTTGATCTTGATACATACTCAGCTTTTGTGAATATAAAAGGAAAAACGAAATATCTCATTAAATTCAAAAGATGAACCTTTCCATTCTTTATGATTTCAATTGAAATCGCAGCATCTAAAATGGTGGAATGCCGCCAAATAACAAATCTGATGTAGTACATTCACACGAGTTTTTTGCCCACTCTTCCACAACAATTCTCAGAAGTTATACTTCTATCCACTACATATTAAATGTTTACCTGCTCTAGCCCGCATGTACTTACAATGCCCATAGTGAATAGAGAGTAGGTATTGTATTCCACCCAAAAATTCTATATCGAGATTTCACTGGAAATATACGTTTTAAGGTCCCCTCAGTACGAAAAAAAAACATTTTTACTATCTATACACGTACTATGTACATATGACTAGAGAAAGTATTGTATTCCACCCGGAAAACTCTATGTCGAGATTTCACTGGAAATATATGTTTTGAGGTCCCCTCAGTCTGAAAATAAACATTTTTAGTATCTATACACGTAATATGTACATATGACTAGAGAAAGTATTATATTCCACCTGAAAAACTCTATGTCTAGATTTCACTGGAAATAAACAACTTTTCAGATCCCCTCTATCAGAAAAAAATATTTTTATTTTCTCTACACGTAATATGTACTTATGCATAGAGACAATATTGTATTCCACCTGAAAAATTCTATGTCGAGATTTCACTGGAAATATACCTACGTTTTGAGGTCCCCTCAGTTCGAAAAAATATTTTCTCTACACGTACTATGTACATAGTGTATAGAGAAGGTATTTAATGCACCCAAAAATTCCATACCGAGATTTCACCACAGATACATATTTTGGGCCCCCTCTTAATCCAAAAAAAGCATTTTTGGAAAAAGGTCCGTGTCTGCATATGTGTGTGTGGATGGCATAGCTTAAAAACGAAAAGACCGTTGAATACCAAACTTGGTATTTAGATTTGGCATCTTCCAAGGATGCGACACGAAGATTTTCAAGAAAATCTCCCCACCACCAACTAACCTTTACATGGAATTTTGACGAAAAATTTGATTTCATAAAAAATGGATCCAAAGATTTTGATTAAAATATCGTATATTAAAGATATATACCTGAAAAATGAAATGTACATCTAGAATTTTCTGGGAATAGCTTCTGAAGACTACTTTATTCTGGATGAATTTTACGGAACTTTGCATAACTGCTAAACCATAAGAGGTGGACAAAAACTTACCACATCAAAAATGTAGTGCACGTTAAAGCACACAATTTATGTTAAATATATTTCTTTCGTGGAGTTGTTCGTTTATTAGATATTGCTTGTTTCAGGTTTCAGCTTTGAAAAATGTATACTTTTTTCAACGATTTTTTCGTTTTTGAGCTATACTGTCCACAGACACACACGGACCTTTCTCAAAACATGCCCTTCTTTTATTCAGGGGGACCCAAATCATTTATTTCTAATGAAAATTCGGTATCGAATTTTTGGGTGCAATGCAATACCTTCTCTATACACTATGTACATAGTACGTGTAGAGAAAGTAAATAAGAGGTTGTTAAAAACCTTAAAAAATTCCCATGGTGGCACAGAGAATCCCTCAAAACAAAATAGTCCAGAAAGATTCGTACGGGAATCGAACCCACGACCTCCCGAGTTGCAAATGTTAACGCAATATATCAAATCACTTTATTCTCGTACGGGATTCATTTTTGTTCATTAAATTTTTATCGTTTTCGCTTTGATATTCGTTTCCTCACTTTTATATAATTTCGCAAAGCCGTTACAATTTTAATTGGCTTGTTAGGAAACTCAATTAATGTACAAACAGCGCAGCAATAAATGTTATTTTCGCTCCGTTACATTCCGCAGATAAAAATAACAAATCTCTCGCAAAACAGTTCTGAGCTTGCAGTTGGTTAGTCCTTATTAGATTTTTAAAATATGTAAACATTCTGAAGTTTATAACTTTAAATATTAGTGAACCCAAGATACCCAAAGGATAGCATCAATGTTTACAGTTGCTTAATTGTATATAAGAGCTTGAGATGTGTTAGCTAAATGTTGCGAAATTAATTTAGCAATAAGAAGCGTATTGCTTTACAATAACTGCTTAAAGGTGCTATATTTTAATCACATGCCCTTTTTTTTTTTCGGCTTTCCTTACCATGTATAATACAAATCATGAAACTATTTTTACCACCTAAAAATGCATATATAAATTACACTGAAAATATGTTTTGAACAAAAAATCACGTTTTACTTTCTCTACACGTACTATGTACTTAGTGTTTAGAGAAAGTATTGCACTCCACCCAAAAATTCGATACCGAGATTTCACCGGAAATACATGTTTTGGGTCCCCCTGAAATAAAAGAAAAACATTTTTACAAAAATATCAGTGTGTGTGTGCGTGCGTGTGTGTGTGTATGTCCGTGAACACGATAACTCAAAAACCAAAAATCGGTAAAACACCAAACTTGGGATGCGACTCGAAGGTTTTAATAAAAATCCTCCCACCCCAAACTACCCTTTACATGGAATTTTTTTCGAAAATTTTGATTTTCTCAAAAATGGCTCTAACGATTTTGATTAAAATTTCGTATATTAAAGATATTTACCTGACAAATAAAATGTATATGTTAAATTTTCTGGGAAAAGCCTCTGAACTCTACTTTATTCTGGATGAATTTTACGGAATTTTGAATATCTGCTAAACCGTAAGAGATAGACAAAAACTTAGTACACGAAAAATGTGAAACACGTTAACACACGCAATTTGTTATATGAATTTTTTCGTGGAGTTAATAGGTTTTGACACATTCCTTGTTTTTGGTTTCTGGTTTGAAAAACTTACACTTTTCTCATACAGGAATTTGTCAACTGCTGTCCATACAAACAAAGGAACTTCAGTCACACACCTACCAACTTTTGACTATAACTTTAACCTATGGTAGTCCCTTATTTTGCTTCTACTTACAAGGAAGCAAGCAATAAGACTATTTCTGCTAATTTTTTCTCGATTTGGATGAAGTAAATAGAAGCATAAGCTTTTTAACAATAATTTGTTGCAGAGATGTAGAGAAAGTCAAGTGAATGAAACACATCAGATGTTTAGACAAAGGTCCGTGTATGTCTCTGGACTGCATAGCTTAAAAACGTAAAAACCTTTAAATACCAAACTTGGTATGTAGGTTTTGTATCTTCCAAGGAAGTCACACGAAGATTTAAAAAAAATAAAAAAAAAAATCGTCCACTCCTAATTACCCTTTATACGGAAAAATTTCCGAAAATTTTGTGTATTTTAAAAATGGCTCTAAGTATTTTGATTAAGATACCACATATTAAAGCCATTTCCATCACGAGTTAAATGTATATCTTGAATTTTTTGAGATTAGCTTCTGTAGACCTCTTTATTCTGAATGAATTTTGCTGAATTTCACATAGCTAGTAAACCGTAAGAGATAGACAAAAACTTTCTGCAAAAGAATGTAGATCTTGTTAAAATACACAATTTATATCTTAAACATTTTTTGGTGGAATTTACAGTTTTTGAGATATTCTTTGTTATAAGCTTCAGTTGTGAAGTAACTATACTTTTCTCAGACTAGAAGTGTCCGTTTTTCTTTTGTTCTACTCCTGGCAAAACAAAGAAGCGATTTGCAATGACAATCGCTTTTAAAACATTTGACTATCACTTTAGCATAGCGCATTTCTTTAATTCCCTTCTACTTATAAGGAACTAAGTAATAAGATCATTCTGCTAATGTTTATCTCGATTAGCGTTGTGTAGAGTAATCTTTTGTAAGAAGTATCTTTGTAGAGCAGCTTGAGAAAGTCATGTGAGTGTAACACATAAGATTTTTAAAATATGTGTATATTCTGAAGTTTATAAGTTAAATTTTAAATATTACTGAATCCTAGATAGCTAATATAAATTGTGTAGGAAGTAAGAGTTCTTCTGTGTAACAGTCACACTGAAATATGTAACCATTATAATTTTAAAACTATTGCTTATTTGCACATAAGAGATTGATACGAGTATTAGCCAACTTTTGCGAAATTAATTTAGCAATTCAAATCGTATTACTTAACAATAACTATTTTAAAGTGTTATATTTTAACCACATAGCTTTTTCTTTTTAACTTGCTCTGCCACGTATAGTCGTGAAAATTTTGTTTTCTACCCAAAAAATTCGATGTCAAAATTTAACGAAAATATACTTTTTAAACAAAAATAAAAAAAAAACAATTTTTAGAAAAGACACGCGCGCGTGTGTGTATGTGTCTGTTTGCGAAGAGCATAGCTAAAAAAGAAACCTGATGTGTTCCATTCACATGACTTTCTCTACATTTATGCAACAAATTATTCTTAAAAAGCTTATGCTTCTATTTACTTCATGCTAATCGAGGAAAAATTAGCAGAAATAGTCTTATTACTTGCTTCCTTGTAAGTAGAAGCGAAATAAGGGAGTACCATACGTTAAAGTGATAGTCAAAAGCTGGTTGCTATGTCACTGAAGTTCCTTTGTTTGTTTGGACACGAGTTGGCCAATTCCTGTATAAGAAAGGTATAACTTTTTCAAAGCTGAAACCAAAAAAAGGAATATCTCAAAAATAATCAACTCTACAAAAAAATATATATAACATAAAGTGTGTGTTTTATCGTGATCTACATTGGTTTTCTATCTCTGAATTCAGTTTTTGTCTATCTCTTGCAGTTTGCCAGATATGCAAAACAACAATAAAATTCATCTACAATAAAGAGGTCTTTAGAGGTTGTTCCCAGAAAATTCAAGGTACACATTTTATTCGACATGTAAATATCTTAAATATAAGAGATTTTAATTAAAAGCCATTTTTGAGAAACTCCGAAATGTTTTCTATGTAAAGGGTAGTTTGAGAAGGGGGATTTTCTTCAAAATCTTTCTGTCACATCCTTGGAAGATACTGAATTTAAATACCAAGTTTGGTATTTAACGGAATTTTCATTTTTGAGCTATGCTGTCAACCCCCCCCCCCCCACACACGGAACTCTTTCTAGAAATGTTTTTTCGGACTGAGTATACTTCAAGCGCTTCGTCAGGGAAGTTGGGTTCGCTCCCCGTTGGGTTTTCCTTCGGCCATTTAGACAAATGGTGAGCTGCTGTATAATTATCACATTTCATTTGCCTTCAACATCTTTCAGTGTGACTTGAGGCTTTGCAGGCAGATGGCGCAGTTGCTTGCTCCGAGTGAAACTCTTTTCCTCTGGTATCGCCGATTGAGGCTAAGTGCCATTGTGGAGGCGTCCTTCCAGGCTGCCGGCGCTTGTATAGGCTCCGTGGCGCGCCAGGGCTGCCATCTAGGGACTTCCGTGCGTCTGTGCCCTTAGCCCGTGGGCAACAATGGATCGCTACTTGTTCGCAGTTGCCGAGGTGTACCCTGCTAACATGCTCTACTCTCTCCACTGAAATCTCGGTGTCGAATTTTTGGGTGCAATACAATACCTTCCCTATATACTATGTACCTACACAGTACGTGTAGAGAAAGTAAGATTAACATATACAGTATTGTCTCGCTGCGAATCTGCATGGAAGGGGCTCTGGACCTGCAGTATATGCAACATTCTGCAATTCCTTACCAACATGAATCACTGCGCATTATCATTCCATACACCAAAAATCTTATGTGTTACACTCACATGACTTTCTCTAGCTACTCTACAAACAAACGTCTTACAAAAGATAATTCTTCTTTCAACACCACGCTAATCGAGATAAACATTAGCAGAATTTTGTTACTTAGTTCCTTATAAGTAGACTGGAACTAAGGGAATGCACTAAAGTGATAGTCAAATGTTTTAAAAGCTGTCGTTATGCGATTGTCATTGCAAATCGCTTTTTTGCTTGGCCAGGAGTAGAACAAAAGAAAAACTGACACTCCCGTCTAAGAAAAGTTTAAGTACTTCACAACTGAAACTAATAACAAGGAATACCTCGAAAACGGCAAGCTTCACGAAAAAATGTATATGACGTAACTTGTGTATTTTAACAAGATCTACATTTTATGTGCAGACAGTTTTTGTCTATCTCTTACGTTTTACTAATTTTGCCAATTTCAGCTAAATTCATCCAGAATAAACAGGTCTTTAGAAGCCATTCCCAGAAAATTTTAGAATTAAATTTTATTTGCGATAGATATGGCTTTAATTTGTGGTATTTCAAGCAAAATCGTTACAGCTATTTTTAAGAAAAACAAAATGTTTGGGATGTAAAGGATAGTTAGGGGTGGGGGAATTTTCTTGCAAATCTTCCTATCGCATCCTTAGCAGATACCAAACTTAAATACCAAATTTGGTATTTAACGGTCTTTTCGTTTTTGAGCTATGCTGTCCAAAGTCACACACACACACGGACCTGTTTCTGAAAATGCTTTTTTTTTTGTATTAAGGGGGTCCTAAAACGTATTTCCGGTGAAATCTCGACATGGCATTTTTGGGTGCAATAGAATACTTCTCTATATGTACATTGTGCATACTGGGCTAGAGAAAGTAAAAAGAAGCTTCCCTTGCTGTCAGGGATACGAACCAAGTACGAAGGTCCAATCCAAATTAGACACAGAAATAAGGGAGCCTGAGTGAGGTTAATAGCATTGTGACGTCACCTAAGCCAGAAATCTGTGGGGGGAAGTTTGTCAAGAGAGGTATATTTTTTCGCAGTGGCAGGCAGCACTGCTCCCGCAGTGACGTATGGCCGACCACAAAGCGGCAATGTAACCCCTTGGATATATATGTCGACCCTCACATTTTATTTTTCCACCACTTAAATAAAAGACAGAATAAAAAAATGGGAAGTGGAAGAATTATTAACAGTCTAGCAATGCTTTTGTGTGTTGAGTTATGTTGGTAATACTTTTTACGGCTCGTTAAGGGACTTGCAATGTTGATTGCTACCAACTTTGTGACTCGGAAAGACGCCAAAAAAGGGCATTTGCAACACGAAATATACCTGCTTGTTGATAACGTAGTTGGCTAATGGTTTACATAGCTGTAGTGTTTATCAACGATAAATGAACTTGGGTTGAACATTTTTAAAATGAAGTTGTGCATATTTGGTAAAAAAAAAAAAAAAAAAAAAAAAAATTAAATTTATTTTTTATTTAGTGCACAAAAGTGTGAATATTAAAATATGTAAATTTTTTAAATGTAATAAAAAGAATGGGTAATGTCGTTACGAAAATAAATTATCAACGAAATATAACATGTATAGCAAAATTAAAATAGATAATAATTTCAAGAAAAGAAGATATATTATGGAAAATCAAAATTAAAATTATCATAAATGTATTGAAAATTAAATTTGGAAAATGATAAAACAGCACTATAGTTTTTAAAATATAAAGTGATATCAGTTTTATTAAATAGGAATAAAAATAGAATCTGATATGTTCCATTCAAGTGTTTTTATCTATTCTGAAACGAAATATTCTTAAAAAAAGTTTATTCCTCTACTTAATGGTAATTAAGATAAACATTAGCAGAAACGGTCTTATTACTTAGTTCCTTATAAGTAGAAGGGAATACACTAGGATAAAGCGACAGTCAAATGTTTTAAAATGTGGTTGCTATGGGATTGGCATCCGTTTCTTTGCGTGGACAGAAGTTGACAATCTCCTTATGTGAAAAGATAAAGTATTTTAAAACTAAAATCAATAACAAGGAATATCTCGGAAACGGTCAACCACAGGAAAAAATGCATATGATATAAGTTGTGTGCATTAACGCGATCTAGATTTTGTCTATTTCTTATGGTTTACCAGTTATGGAAAATTCATTGAGAATAAATAGCTCTTCAGAGCCTATTCTCAAAAAATTGAAGATATACACTTTATTTTTCATGTAAATATCTTTGGCCATGGTATTTTAATTAAAATTGTTAGAGCCATTTTTGGGAAAATCAACATTTTCGAATCTTTTTCAAATTTAAGGGCAGCTGGGTGTGGAGGGATTTTCTTGAACATCTTACGTGTTGCATCCTTGGGAGAAACTAAAGTTATATATCAAGTTTGGAATTTAACGAACTTTTCGCTTTTGAGCTATGCTGCACACACACACACACGCGCGCGCGCACACACACATAGGGACCTTTTTCTAAAACGCTTTTTTGGATTCAGGCAGTCATAAAACATGATTTGTGGTGAAATTTTGAGATCGAGTTTTGGGTGCAATACAATACCTTCTCTATACACTATAGGTACGCGCAGCATGAAAATTATATTGAAGTATGTTAGCAACACCTAAAAATAAAATATCGTATATTTTCGCATACATAAAGAGAAAATAAACAATTTCGAGGTCTTTTTAAGTTTAGGGAATATATATATATATATATATATATATATATATATATATATATATATATATATTTTACTTCAAAAGTCCCCGGAATCGTTGTGTGTGGAATTAACATTTCCAAGCTATTTCTTTATATTGGTTTAAAGTTCAACACTAATGCTATCTTCACATCTAAATATTTGACTATAGCTTTAGTTTAATGCATTTCCTTATTTTCTTTGTACCCACCAAGGAAGTAAATAATAAGATAATTTCTATTAGCTAGAAGCAGTTAAAGAATAAGATTTCATCAGAATACTTTAGTGAAGATAGGTAGAGAAAGTCATGTGATTGAAAAACATTTGATTTTTTCCATTAACAGTGCCTCTATTTGCCTATTCGTTACATTGTGTACAGATTTAAACTCGATTCAGTTTTCTTACTCTACACATACTATGTACCTATATAACGTTTATAAAGAGGTTATTGTACTGCACCTAAAAATTCGATACCCAGATTTCACCTGAATACATGTTTTGACACCCCTTCCGTGTGTGTATGTGTGTTTGGTGTGTCTATGGGCAGCATAGCTAAAAAACGAAATCCATTAAAAATCAAACTTGGTATTTAAATTTGGTATATTTTCAAAAAATATCCAACTACATGATACAATTTTCAAAAATTCTGATTTTCTTAATAAAGACTCCAACGATTTTGATTAAATTACCGTATATTAAAATTATTTACATCGCAAATAAAATTTATATCTTGTATTTTCTGGAAATGACCTCTGAAGACTTCTTTATTCTGAATAAATTTTGCTGAATTTTGACTAACTGATAAACCGTAAGAGATAGACAAAAACTTCCGTAACAAAAAATGCACTGCTTGATTAAAACACATAATTTATGCTATATACGTTTTTTTTTTTTTTTTTTTTTTTCATGTGGTAGACCGTTTTCGAGATATTTGTTGGTTTGAAAATGCTGCCCTCCTAGCCACGTCTTCAGTTCAGGGAAAAGGTGAAAGTCGCTGGGTGCCAGGTCAGAACTGTACGGCGGATGATCGAAAATGCCCCATTGACAAGGAGTCGATGGGTTGTGCCAGCAGTGTGTGGACGAGCGTTGTCATGGACCAACACAATTCCTGAAGTCAGCATTCCTCTTCGTTTGTTTTGAATGACTCTCCGCAAACGTCGTAAAGTACGAAGATCTTCAAAACAACGTCAATGCTCATTTGAAATCATTGGCGGCAACATTTTTTGAAGCGGGTATTGCAAAGCTTGTACACAGGCACGATAAATGTGTCAACCTTTTCTGTGATTATGTTGAAAAGTAACCATAAGCGTACAAAACTTTTAGTAATAAAATAATTGTTTTCTAAGAACCTGTCTTTTATTTATAGTCTATCCGAGGTTGAAAACAAAAACGGCTCTCGTATATGTGTAATCCAGAGGTTATAGGTGCTACGTACAGTGAAGGAGAAAACAAAATCATTACGATGGGCCAAACTCTTTTGAATTACGCTGTACACACCGGAGAGTGGAGAAATGGCAGCCTTGATAATCTTCAACAGATGATCGGTTTAGAAGTAGGCACGTGAGGGATGAGCCGGCCATTCCCAGGTACTACCAACTGTAGCTCGTAAATCTCCCTCCACATCTGGGCCCTGGGTTCACAAATCATGTTCCTCTCTCCCAGTTTCGCGTATTAATTTCCAGAGTGGCTTCGGTAAAAATTCCTCGCCAATACAGATGGCTCTGCCTTAATTTGCCTCTGAGTGCGGATGCAGCTGCGCGAATCCTAATAGCGCCGCCCTGCAAGATGCGGCAACTAACATGTCACATTAACACGCAAATTTATACAACAAGAAGCGAAAATGTACACTTCTATTGTTTATGTCACAGTAGGTAGGAAGGGCAACTTATTGTATTGCAACCAAATATTGGATACCGAGATTTCACAGGGAATACACGTTTTCAGGTCTACTTTATAAAAAAATGTGAGAAAGTCTGAGAAATACTTATTGTATTTATTTCAAAACTTTGATGTCGAGGTTCATCAAAAATATTATTTCTGTGACTTCCTTGAAAAAAAAAAAAAAAAATATGCGTGTCGGTAAACGTCATAATTTAAAAAATCACATAGCTTTCCATAAATGTCTGTTCACTATACAAACTATTAGGTAGGAAAAACACCTATTGGGTTCCGTCCAAATATTGGATATCGATATTTCACGAATTCCATGTTTTCAAGCCTCCTGAATAAAAAACAACGCATTTTTTATAGAAAACGTTATCGCATTACATTAGAATTCGATGTAGAGGTTTCATAAAAGATATATCACTTCTCACCCGGAGGTACCGGGTTCGATTCCCGGCTGGGGAGGCGAATTTTTCTTTAACCAGAATGATTCTGTATCCCCCATAAAGTGTACGTGAGAGTTAATGTGCGTGTGTGTGTCTGTGTGTATGTGGACAGCATAGTTCAAAATCGAAAATACCGTTAAAAACCAAACTTTGTATTTAAGTTTGGTATTTTCCAACGATGCGACACGAAGCTTTTCAAGAAAATCCCCCACCCCAAACTGCCCTTTACATGGAACTTTTTTCGAACATTTTGATTTTCTGAAAAATGGCCCTAGCGATTTTGATTAAAATTCCGTATATTACTGATATTTAATACCAAATAAAATGTAAATCTTGAATTTTCTGGGAATAGTCTCTGAAGAGCTGTTTATTCTGGATGAATTTTGCTTAACTGCTAAATGGTAAGAGATAGAAAAAAGCTTACTCTACAGAAAATGTAGAGCACGTTAAAACACACAATTTATGTTATATACATTTTTTTCGTGGAGTTGTTCGTTTTTGAGTTATTCATTGTTTTTGATTTCACCTTTCAAAAAGTTCTATGCTCTCATACAGGAATTTGTCAACTCCTGTCCAAACAAACAAAGGAACTTCAGTCACATAGCAACGAGCAAGTAATAAGACTATTTTTGATTAATTTTTGTTGATTAGCATGACGTAAATAGAAGCAAAAGCTTTTTAACAATAATTTGTTGCACAGATGTTGAGAAAGTCAGGCGAATGGACTACATCGGATTTCTTTTTTTTTTTTTTTGTGAATAAGCTCATTCTTCTGTCTGTTTCATGCTAAAACATTAGCAGAAATGGTGTTATTACTTAGTTCCTTGTAAATAGAAGGGAAATAAGGGAATATACTAGAATAAAGCGACAGTCAAATGTTTTAAAATGTGGTTGCTATGCGATTGAAATCCGTTTTGTGGCCAAGCTTTGACAAGTTCCTGTATGAGAAACGTTTTGAAATCATTAACAATGAATATCTTGAAAACAGCCAACTCCACTAAAAATATAAATTGCGTGTTTTATCGAAATGTACGTTTTTTTTAGGTAAGTTTTTGTTTATCTCTTACGGTTTTCTAGTTAGACAAAATTCAATAAAAATCATCCAGAATAAAGAGGTCTTTAGAGGCTATTCCCAGAAAATCCAAGATACATATTTAGTTATATAATTGCCTTAAACATATGGTATTTTAATCAAAATCGTTAGAGTTATTTTTGAGAAAATCAAATTTTTTTAAAAAAACTTTCCTTGTAAATATGGGGGGATTTCTTTTGAAAATCATCGTGTCACAACTTTGGAAGATACCAAACTTAAATACACACACACGCGCGCGCGTTAGATTTTCCAATTTTTTTATGCAGGTGTTTCCAAAATATGTATTTCTGGTGAAATCTCGCTATCGAATTTCATGTTGTAATATAATACCTTCTCTATCCACTGTACACACTGTACATGCGGGTTAGAGAAAGTAAAATATTATATGGTTTCACCCGTGTCTTTCTATTATGACAGGCGGCAACGAGCGCTTTATATATGAATTTTGAATCTCGGTATCGATTTTTTGGGTGAATTGCAATATAGCGGGTCATCGAGAAGTCGCTCCGCACCTCCCGTGTAACCAAGATTCCCCTAGGGTCGGGAATTCTGGTGGCAGCACTGGCTGGCGCGAGCGTATGGTGAAAACGTTTCGCTGGTTAAGAAAACTACTAGGTTCACTATATTCATGCATGAAAGGTAAAGTAAAAAAATAATATGCAGCTAACCTGTTTAAAGAAGGTGTTGAAAATGTTTACCATTTTCTTGAAGACACAAATTCACTTTTCAATTTATTTTCGAACACTGTAATTAATGTCTCCTTTGTTACAGATGTTATGTAATCTTCTATTGTCGTTTTCAATTCATCGATTGTTTTTGGATTGTCCTTATAGAACGAAGCTTTAGCGGCTTCCCAAAAAAAAAAAAAAAAAAATAATCCGGAGCGATAAGATCAGGAGACCGCGGAGGCCACATATCTTTAGAAATTAGTCTTCCCCCCAAAAATTCCACTAACAGTTCCATGGATTTATGTGAAGTATGAGCGTTGGCGTTAATCTTGTTGAAAAAAATGCACCGTTCACTTCATCTTCATTTAGCTGTGAAATAAACGGAAAAAGAATATCCCAGCAATAAACATCTGCACTGAGTTACGGAAAAAAAAATGACCCAATAATTCGAGAGTAGGAGATCGCACACCATACACCAATTTTCTCTGAATGTAAAGGGGTTTCCTGAATTGCATTAGCATGTTCATTAGACCATACTCGCGTGTTTCGTGAATTTACGCATCCTGATGAGTGGAACCAAGCTTCATCAGTAAAAAATGTCCTATCTAACACAACAATTCCATGGTGCAAAATAAACCTCTGAAACCATTCACAATACTGAACTCTTTTCCCGTGATCTGAGGGTTTTAATTCATCGACGACTGATACCTTATATGGAAACAAACCTAGTTCTTTTTTGACTGCTTTGTATGCGGAACGTAAGAAATATCACATTGTTGGGCCATTTTGATTTCTGTGGACTTTTAGGCATTCTATCCGATAGTTTTTCTTCTGTTAGTACACTGGGTCTTCCACTTCTAACAGCATCATGCACGGAACCTGACTCCCGAAATGTATTAATTAAATCACACACAGTATCGGTGCGGTAGTTTTGAGTTAGGGAACCTGACAACAAAATTTGTTTCACTTTCTCAGTATAATTTCCATATTCATTAAAACGGTTTTCCACTAAAAACACAGGTTCCTGTATATAATACATTTATTTCGCTTCAGGCATACGTCAGAACTCGCAGCATAGTAGACCATACTAATCACTACAATAAAGAACTCAGCAGCCGCTGATAACGCCAATAATCATAACGTCCCGTCGGAATCGAATGCGATAAACCTAGGGATGTCAAACTTTAATCGAGCGGTGGCCAGCAGCAAAGTGTGAAGAAAATTCTTGATGACGTTATTTTCAATTTACGTATGTACTACATACAGTGCGTTTGTTACAAAACTTGGCGACCAGGAAACGGCCCGTGTGACCTTCACTATATTTACCTAGTGCGCGTCCTACGTCCGTTCTGATGTAACACGTGCGTCAGTCTTACTTCTGTTCTAGTCCAGTTAACATTAGGAATGTTTAGAAGTGTTTAGTTTTGCTTGAGGTGTTTATGTACGATACGTATGTGCTTACGCTATCTAGTAGATATGAAACTAAATGTCCTGGGTGCGTGTTCCGAGTAGAGAGGCCGTTCGTTTGCTTGCAAATAAATTCAGGATCAATTTGTGACAAAAGAAGAAAGGTAGTAGTAGTAGTGGTGGTGTTGGTGGTAGCAGGAGCAGCAGCAGTATTTTATTAAGTTTACAATAATAGAATAATTGCGTCACACAGTCGCATGGGTCGGGTGACCGTACATGCTGTCGAAAAATACTTTACCTACATGTATGTTTTATATCTCTTAACAACATTGGAAATACACACACACACACACACACACACACACACACATACACACGCACGCGCGCTGCGATAACAGTACCACAGAACAATAAAACAAAGAACACTGATAACACAAACGCACCCACACTCACCTTGTACTCACAACTACACCACGTATTAGTCCAACACCAAATAAGTCTATAAAATATTTACACAAATATTTTATCTCTTAGTGCACGAACTTCCATTAAGTATGTGCCCAGGCCTGGCCAGTTTTGGCTGTTCAGAATCAAATCCCAGAATGCTGTTCTTCGTCTGTTTGAAGCTAAAAATACTTCCGGAAATAATTTTTTCCTAACATCCTCCATCTGCACACAATCTGCCAAAATATGCGTCCAGTCTTCTTGATCCCCGCATAATGGGCAAATCCGCCTACCAGCTTCATCAACTACCTTAGGGGTATAAAATAAGAATTGAAGCTTTCCTGGCGACGTATTAATTCAAAATCTTCTCGGGCTTCTAACCAGGTAAAAACTTGGCTTGATACCAGCGTTTCGAAGAAGTGCATCTTCCTCGTCTTCAGGGTGAACTGATGGATTGAGCTTGTGGAGACTGGTATCAAGCTACTATTATTAAATATTAATAGTATCAAGTATTAAATAAACATTGATATCAAGCCAAGTATTTACCTGGTTAGAAGCCCGAGAAGGTTTTGAATTAATTACCTTAGGAGTTTTCCACCCTCCCAACCTGAGCCACGCTATTCACGAACTTTGTTTCATACCCAATTTTAAAATATGTTTGTTTACCCCACTCAATTTTTATTTCGTTTTGTAACTGCAGTGACGATTTGTTTCTACATTCAGATTGTATTTCCTGCCTGTTTATATCGCATAGTCGTCTAAGGTAAACAGGCGTGTGCTTATGAAGCAGATATTAGAAGAAACTGGAGCAAGTTTAGAACGGTCATCTCGAAAATCTCTTAGGCATCTTATACAAGAAACTGACATTTCAAAAGCTTCAGCATGGAAAGCAACGAAACTTTTAAAACTCAAACCACACAAGGTTACTGTTGTCAGGAATTTCCAACATTTCCCATGATAAGGTATATTTTGTGTTTATTTTGACTATTTCTTGATGTTAGGAAGTGGCCAATCTAGTACATCGGCCACGTAAAATTCCAACCAATCAGAACTCATTATCTCTGCATTTTAATCGTTTTTATCACACCCACGTGCAATTGATTTTCTAAATTGATCACACCCACGTGCATTTGTTCTCTCTCTAATGTTCGTCTCATAATAATAGTATTAGCGTGCGGTGATATTCCCGTACATAATGGCGGAAGTTCCTTAACGTGTTTATTTTACCAAAAAGAATTAAATGTAGCAATGCAAGGAGATCTGAAATGTAAGATATGGACATCAACCTACAGTGATTTCGGTGCAAATACACGTCAAGACAAATGACAGATATAGTCTATTATTCTTCGTGTCCATTTAGACTAATCATTGTTATTTTATTCAGCAAATAGTCTTATTAAATAAAAAGCGAGCTACAACTTTTCTCTGGATAAATTTGGAACTCTGGTTATATTACTTATTTCAACTATTAATGTGGTAGTCTTCCTAGCGCGGAGACATGGGTTCGATTCCCGGTAGCGGTTTGGGGATTTTCCCCCCACTGGTTCGGGGTGCACTCAGCCTCGTGAGGTGGAGCCAATTGAGGAGCTACTTGATGAAGAAGTAGCGGCTGCAGGTCGTGAGGACCGCATTAACCGGCTGGGGGCTCGAGGCGCTGACTACCCTCCAATACTGCACCCCATCCATGACTTCTATCATGGACCGAGATGGGGGACGCAGCGGCCGGGCGGTAGGCCAAGGTTCCTTGTGAGCTGTCATGCTATGGACTTACTAGAGTCGCTATAAATCCCGAGTCTCTCAATGAAAACACAATTTAAAACTTTTTTTGCTCTATTTCTCAACATAATCTCCAGAAACGATGATTAATTAATCTAATTGAATTAAACCATCTCTGTAGTGCAATTTATCAAGGTCCTCAAAATAGCTGTTTACCGCATCAATGACCTCCTCGTTCCTTCATCCTCAAAGAGTTTTGTTGAGGTTTGGGAACAGGTGGTAGTCACTGGGTGCTAGATCTGGGAATAGGGTGGATGTTCAAGCAATTCCAACTTTAATTCGCACATTTTTCCATTAAAGTGACTGAACAATGGGGCGGAGCATTGTCGTGATGAAACAAGATTTTTTGCCAAACAAGGGTTTCTTTCTTTTCACCTCATCACTCAAAAGTTGCAGTAAGCTTGTGTAGTAGCCACTAGTGATACTTTACCCTTTTCCAAGTAATCAATAAAAATAATTTTCTGTAGATCCCAGAAGACACTCATAACCTTGTTAGCTGACAGAATTAACTTTGCCTTTTTTTGGAGTTGGTTCACTTGGCACAATTCACTGTTTGGACTGTGATTTCCTTTCTGGAGTGTACTGATGTATCCAAGTTTCATCCATGGTAATAAGACGTCTCAAAAAGTCACTGGGATTTTTACGGTAGAGCTCCACATTCTTAACAGAAACAGTTTTCTTTGCAACTTTTGATCAGGTGTCAACAAACGCGGCACCCATCTTGTGAAAGCCCAAAACATTACTTAAAATATTACCTGCACGTTCTTTTGATATGTTTACAGCCTCTGCTATCTCAAACAACTTTAATCTGTGGTCTTCCAGTACTAAACGATGACTTTTTTCAATGATCTCTGGAGTTGTCACTTCTACAGGGCGTCCAGAGCGAGGCTCGTACGTCCCATTTTAAACCCTGCAACCCACCTTTTAATCATTGAATATGAAGGGGCAGAGTCTTTCAATATACTGTCCATTTCCTCCTTGATTTCTTTAGGCGTTAAGCCTTTCAAATGGAAGTATTTTATCACCGCTCGTTTTTCCAAATCCTCCATTTTCGTGAAAACTCTAAAGTTGTGTTTTTTAAAATGCTGTCACTGGAAAACTAAACAAGTTATTGACCTGTAACTATGGATACAAGCTAGTCTAGAGTTAAACTATACGATGTTACCGTCTAACTGGCCTAGTGGCGCCATATCTGTGTGAGGCCGGGACTTAGCAGCCGATCCTCGTATTATTATTATTAATTGTTAATATGATTTAAGTTATTTTGATGTCCATGCATGAGCGGGAGACGGAGTGTGCGCCCGAGGACCAAGTTTCGTATCATACTTACTGTATATACCAACTACAAAAACTAAATTATACCATTAGATTATAATTTCTTATGTGTTGCTTCCAGTTTTTGCCAGTCACCTAGAAAAATTATTTTATTTTCCTGTTTGGAAGTACAAAAATAAGTAAAAGAGAACTAGAGATGAAAGAAAAGAATAAAATAGGAGCAACCCCGTGCACTTGCCTTCAAAAAGTGTATTTTGCTAGAAGCGTATAAATTAAATCTCTCGTCCAAAAGGGAGCACACAGATGCTGTAGTGATAAAAATAAAAGACTGCCGAGGTATACGGTTAGAGTACATGTCAAAACACAGCTCAATAAGAAGAAGAAGAATAAAAAGGATAATAAGGTTCGGCAGCATCTGACCTGTATCCGTCAAATTTTGAGCACAGAAACGTTAGTGAGTGTATCGATCTCGCGATATCAGAAACAGTCGGGCACTAAACAAACTGGAGCCCATATCCCGACCAAGGCCAACTTTCTAACTTATGATACAGGCATCACATGTGGATAGAGAATGTATTGTATTTCACCTGAAATACATGTTTTGAGGTGCCCTGATTTCTGAAAAAAACATTTTCAGAAAAAGGTCCGCATGTGTGCATCTGTGGGCAGCTTAACTCGAAACCGCAGAGTTGGTTTAATACCAAACTTGACCATTATTATGACCATTAGATGATTAGACCTGGGGAACACCTTGGCACCTGTACTGATCTGTTAGGGTCTACCACCCTCTGGGGGACGGAATGAGAGGAAGGGAAACCATAGGCTAGCACACAGGAAACCACGGAGCTAAGCACAGGGACGTGCGGTAGTCACTAAATAGCAGCTCTGGCGCTCCAGGAGGCTATATAGGTGCCGGGAGGCCGGAAGGAGGCTTCTACAACCTAGTCACAACTAGAGGGAAGAGAGTTTCACTCGGAACAAGTAACCGTGCAAAGCCTCAGCAACACCTCAAAGATTAAGAAATAAAATGAAAGGAAAAGAAACTGGAAGATATGCAACACCTCAGCATTCGCCTAAGTGACTCTAGGAAAACACGGAAAAACTCAACGGGGAGTGAACCCAGACCTCCCGAATGCCAGTCCCATACAAAACGCGCGGGTTACCTGATTCAGTAAACTTGGTATTTAACTTTGGTATGTTCCAAGAATTCGACACGAAGATTTTCATGAAAATTACCCCCACTCCAAACTACCCTTTACATGGTATATTTTTTGAAATTTTTAATTTTCTCAAAAATGACAAACGATTTTGATTAAAGCATTTTATGTTTAAGATAATTTTATGACAAATAAAATGTATATTTGAATTTTCTGGGAATAGCGTCTGAAGACATCTTTATTCTGAATGGCTTTTATATAACTGGCACACTGTATAAGCTACAAAAAAAAAAAAAAAATGTAGATTTCATTAAAACTCACAATTAATGTTATGTACATTTTATTTTTGTAGAGTTAACCGTTTTTGAAATATTGCGTGTTACTGTTTCAATTTTAAGCCATTTAAATCTTTGTCAAACAAGAACATTTGCTTCAATTAGCGACCGGCTTTTAAAGAACGAGACTATCGCTTTAGCCTGTGCATTTTCTTATTTCCCTTCTGCTTACAAGAAAGCTACTAATAAGACTAAGTCTTGTGTTTTTCTTGATTAGTATGATAACAGATTAATGTTTTGAATAAAATGTTTGTTTGTGGAACATTTAGAGTAAGTCATGTGAACGGAACACATTACGTTGCTCACATTAAATCACCTACTTGTGACTCTCAACTACGAAAATTCGTTCAGTGCAGTGACGGTATGTAACATTTTGTGTTTGAAATACACAGCTCATAGCTTAATACATCAATTGTAGGTTCATGGTTTGTGGACTACTTGCTATAATATAATGTGACTTAAATAAATATTGATAATATTGATGTTAACATATAGGTTTGTAGTAAGATAAACAATTACAATTATTATAAGAGAGGCGTTCAATAATTCCTTAGAAAAAAATACAAAAACAAACTGTTTTGGTAGATTTGCTTTTATATTTTAAGATAATTTTCTTTCAGTAGGATTTCGAAATGTCCTCGAAATAGGCACTTATTTGGGAGATGACCTCTTCGTTAGAGGTGAATCGTTTTCCGCCAAGACTTTTTAAAGTTTGGAAATAAAAAAAAGGTCACTGGGAGCCAAATCTGGTGAATATGGTGGATGTTGTAGTAACTTAAACCGTAATTCTACACTTTTCGCTATCGAAACTGCGAAACATCTTGGAAAAGAAACTTTTTCTTTACCAGATGAAGTTTTTTCTTGATTTCTCCGTTCAACCGGTGCAATAACGATGTATAATACTCTCCATTTATCGTTCTTCCTTTCTACAAGTAATCAATGTAGAAGATTCTGCGTGCATCCCAAAAACCGAGGTCATCACCTTGTCTGCAGATTTCACCACCTTTGCCTTCTTCGGACTCACTGTTTCGACTTTACTTTTGTCTCTGGAGTGTAGAGGTGTATCCATGTTTCATCCAGAACTATGTATCGACGCAGAAACTCGACAGGATTGCGACGGAAAAGTGTCAAACTAGCTTCCAAATCGATCACACGATTGCAGTTAAATTCGTTTATCCAATTGTAAATTGTTACAAACGCAGGAGGAGGTGTGCCATGAACTTGATCCAACTCGGCTTTTATCTTCTTTATTATTAAGCCTTTTTACGGAAGTGTTTATTACTATACGTTGGTTTCACCACTAAAACTATACAGGTATTACATTTTTTCACTTTTACTCACCGTGATATCATATTACAGCGTTTTAAAATATATATCGTCTATTTTTGACCTTTAAGTTTCAACAAAATACCTCTTTTATATTTAAATGTACCAAAAGTAATCGTTGGCCTCACAACAATTTCTATTGTTTCATTAGCTATCAGACAGGTGGCGTCTACATCTTTGATCATTCACGTTCATATTGCAAAATTCAGAACTACCAAAATTTAAAAACTGCTTATTAAAAGGTTATGGAACCCACATTGGTGGTTTATTATTCGGTTACTGGGGTCGCTTTATAGTTGATTTTAAGGCATTGCAGTGCCCCAAAAATTCGATACCAAGATTTCACCGGAAATACATGTTTTGGGTCCCCCTGTATACAAAAAAAAAACATTTCAGGATAAAGGTGTGTGTGTGTCTATGGACAGCATAGCTCAAAAACGAAATGTCCATTAAATACCTAACTTGGCATCCTTGCAAGGATACGACGCGGAGATTTTCAAGAAAATCCCTCAACTGCCCTTTACGTAAAACTTTTCTCGAAAATTTTAATTTTCTCAAAAATGTCTGTAAAGGTTTTTATTAAAATGTCGTATATTAAAGATATTTACCTGACAAATAAAATGTATATATTCTGCATGCGAGCGAAGCGAGCAAGTGCTGTGTTAGGTTAGTGTGTGTGTGTTTGTGTGTGTAAATATACTGATTGTCATGTACTTTGGTTTTAACAATACCCAGCGATTTCACCAACTCTATTATGTTCCATCTACAGCCTTGGTACTCCATTGTTAATGTTGGTGAATTTTCACCTTCATTATTTCTTTTTCTTGTTACTTTCTGTACACGTACTATGTACATAGTGTATGGAGAAGGTATTGCATTCCACCCAAAAATTCGATACCCGAAATTTCACCGGAAATATATGTTTTGGGTCCCCCTGAATCCAAAAAACCATTTTTACCCAAAGGTCCGTGTGTGTGCGTGTTTGTGTCTGTGTGTGTGTCTGTGGACAGCATAGCTCAAAAACGAAAACACCGTTAAATACCAAACGTGTTATTTAAGTTTGGTATCTTCCAAGGATGCGAGACGAAGATTTTCAAGAAAATCCCTCCATCCTCAACTACCCTTTACATGGAACTTTTTCTCGAAAATTTTCATTTTCTTAAAAATGGCTCTAACGATTTTGATTAAAATGTCAAATATTAAATATATTTGCCTGACAAATAACATGTATATCTTGAATTTTCTGGGAATAGCCTGTGAAGACTACTTTATTCTGGATCAATTTTACGGAATTTTGCATAACTGCTAAACCGTAAGAGATGGATAAAAACTTAACACAAAAAATGTAGAGCACATTAAAACATACCATTTATCTCATATTCAATTTTTTCGTGGAGTTGACCGTTTTTTGACATATTCCTTGTTTTTGGTTTCAGCTTCGAAAATCTTATACTTTTCTCATACAGGAATTTGTGAACTTCTGAACATACAAACAAAGGACCAGCTTTTGATTTTCAGTATAGGCTATAGTACTCCCTTTTTCCCTTTTACGGACAAGGAAGTAAGTAATAAGACTATTTCTGCTTTTTTTTTCTCGATTAAACTGAAGTATATAGAAGCCTAAGCTTTTTAAAAATAATTTATCGCAGAGATGTAGAGAAAGTTATGTGAATGGAATACATAAGAATTTTTGGTGACTTTATCTTTGTTGGTAGCATACACATTTCATTGTTTCTAGACCATAAATACTTCCCGCCTAGCAACAGCTGTTAAATATTCCCCCACCATGATAATTTTCTTGAATTTTGCTATTTAAGAAAGTGCATTTACAGGGTGGGATGTTCCAATTCTAGATGAAAACCTTGATGCTCTGAAGTTTACTTTCAATTCTTAAAGATTTATATTTATTTAATGGTATTATCGTATAGCTTTACCTAGATGTGTTTAATCACCGTACGAAACCATCTTTCTAAATGAACAGAGGATTGTTGATTCAATCGCCTATGGCAACGAAACCCTGTAATGGATATAGCTGAAACTTTAACTGTCATCTAGTAAGAGACGACGGTTACCAAATACAAACTTTTTTCGGTGCTACAAGTGGAAATTCTTGGATTTCTCTAAAGTCCTATATAACGTCCTTGGTATTATTTATTTAGGCATAGGCTGTCCAACACAAAATGTTCGCCATCTGGTGTGTACAGAAGTAACTAGAGCTCTCTGAAATACTGCGAAAAGGCGCACCACGTGCTGGGGAAGGTATTCGTTAATTATAAGGTCGAAACCACTAACGTAGAGCGAAGCGATGTACTGTGCAAGATGTTTACCACAAACGTGAAGTAGGGGAGTTTGAGCTTTGTTGACAAGAGGGTTCAAGGAGATGCTCTGGCTCAAGTGGCAGCCCTGCTGGTAATGTTGGACTCTACTGCCATAACTCATCTCTGCTTTCACAACCAAATATCCTGTACCTATTCTACAATACATTATTTCTAAAAAGCCTAACGTGTTCCCTATTTATTTTGTAACAAACTATTCTTATAAAAGTATGGTACCCACCTCGGTAGTGTGGTGGTAGCGTGTCTGCCTAGCATTCGCTTAGGGTGAATTACCCAGGTAAGGTTTTTTCGAGGTTTTCCCTTATCCTGAGAACATGAATGTCGAGTAACTTTAAGATCCATGGACCCCGAGCATCATTTCACCAATTTCATTCATTGTCCGATATGACCAGTTAAAGGACGTTAAGCTAAAAAAAAGTCTGATGTGTTCCATTCACATGACTTTCTCTACATCTCTGTAAAGAATTATTGTTAAAAGGCTTATTTATTCTTGTATCTACTTTATGATAATCGAGATAAACATCAGCAGAAATTGTCTTAATTACTTGCTTCTTTGTAATTAGAAAGGACGTAAGATTAAAACGATAGTCAAATGTTTTAAAAGCTGGTTGCCATGTGGATGAAATGCGTTTCTATACAGAACCAGTAGTTTTCAATTTTCCATGTGATAAGGTATTTTAAACCTGAAACAAACAACAAGGACTATCTCAGAAATGGTCAATTCAACGAAAAAGACATATATGACATAAATTGAGTCTTTTAACTCTAAGTTTTTGTTCTGTCTCTTACGATTCTCTTCTATCTCTTCTTCGTGTCGCATCCTTGGAAGATACTGAACTTAAATACCAAATTTGGTACTTAACGGAATTTTCGTGCCCACATGCACACACACACACAGATATACACACGGATATTTTTCTAAAAATGCTTATTTTGGATTGAAGGGGGTCTTAAAACATGTATTTCCGATGAAATCTCGGTATGGAATTTTTGGGTGCAATACAATACTTTCTTTATACACTATCTACATAGTGCTGTAGAGAAAGTAAACTGCCTGAGGTGTTCCATTAACAAACTATCTCTATAAAAATCGTATGTGTTGCATTCACATGACCTTCTCTACATCTCTGTAACAAATTATTTTAATACGGTTATTCTTCTATCTACTTCATGATAATAGAGATAAAGGTTAGCAGAAAATCTCCTTATTACTTGTAGAAGGCAAAAAGATCTATTGTGTTCCATTCACATGATGTCCTCTAGTTGTTCGGTAAACAAACCTTTTATTCAAAAAATCATTCTTTTATCATGCTAATCAAGATAAACGTTAGCAGAATCAGTCTTATTACTAGCTTCCTAGTAACTAGAAGGAAAATAAGAAAATGCACAGGCTAAAGCGATAGTCTCAGCCTTTAAAAACCGGTCGCTATATGAAACAATTGAAATACACTTCTCTTTTCTTGCCAGGAGTAAACAAATGAGAAACGAGAAAAAATATGTCTTCCCGTTTGAGAAAAATTTAAGTGGCTAAAACTGAAAAAAAAAAAAAAAAAAAAAAAATAGTTGTGTCTGATTCATCGACAGCTTTCAGGACTCGAGGGATTTCAATATTCGGTGTTTCCAAATGTGTGTGATTGTCATAGATATATCTGCAAAGTTTTTCTGTAAGAATTGCAAATCTTCACGCGATCCATTTGAAGCAAGAGATTTTACAATCTTGATTGAAGAACATGCACTATCATCAAAGGCAAATACTAACCTGTAAAACAGTACTGTAATATACTGCTGCGTCGAGCCACGTTCACCAACGCGTTACTACAGGTTGTTTACATGCGGCGCCAATGCAGGTCGGTCTCTACTCGGTAGGTATGCAACTGGTATCCGTTTGTGTCGCATCCCAAGTTGTCACTATGCAATCCACAAAAACAGAAACTTCTCGAAACACATTCGCCAATATCCAAGAACATTTTTACAGCAAAAAGCACACACTAATATGTGTACTAATTAGTTACAGTCGTGTAATACGGTTAAACACTAACAGCTTGTTCACCACTGTATACAGCTAAATTCTTCACTAAAAACAACTAACTCTATAACAGTTACACAACTGTTTTGACTCTCTTTTTACTAACTTAAGTGAAATTCTGACTCTAAGACTTCAACGGGCTCAGAATACGTGTGTACGCTTTGTACGCAATCTCCGTCGATTTGATCATGTTACACCATCACTCAAAACAATTAACCTTTAGTTGCCTGCATTAATATACTACATATGCCGTTTTTCCTTTAATTCAAGTTTAAAACTGGAGTTATAGTAAAAATATATCGGAATAAACCTATAAAATTATTATATATAGTAATTGAGAAAATAGAAATGAAAATAAAAGTAGATCCTTTATTAATCTTTTCCTTCCCAATTACAAGTTCAAATTCTTCTAAAGCCATGAGTGTTAGGTGATAGTTAATGGACTGGCCATCCATTCAAAGCCAAATGTTGTAAGTTCAAATCCCAGTGATTGTGGTAAAGGACGGGGAGAGCTCAAGTAAAATAATCGGTGTGATGCTTGCAAGTTAATGGGGTTACATTTGACTGTGGTTAAGTGTTACTCTTTTATTTATTTAAAACATTGTATATATTTTTACAATATAAAAAAAATCTTGATTACTTGTCGTTTATGGTTGAAGGTTAGTATAACATGAAATTAATCCTAGAGTACAACCCTATTTGTATAGTTACGTTTAAAACAAGCGGAACTTATAGGTACCGACAGGCAACAAAGAGTTAAATGGCTCCAGTTTAGGAATATAAGAAAATGGCATTCTTTATCATTTCTCTATCAACTCCTTCATTCTCTCATTCCAAACTATTTAAATGTTAGCTTCAAATATCTGTCTATCATAATCGAGAAATTCGCTCTCAACACTCTTTCCTTCTTGCTATACCTGCTCTTCTATTCATCATCATTTACAATAGAGTTAGCTCGTTTTTAGTATTCCCTCCATGAAGACGCAAGGGACTGCCGGAACGTTATACTGTTCAAATAGAAAATTAGGACATACATTTGTAATCAAATGTATTAATATAATAAATACATCACAACTTTCATTCGTTGTTATTAATATTGTACGTGCTAGCAATTAATATGCATTTGAATTGTAAATATTACTAATATGTGTTTCAACCTACATGAATATTTGACTTAAAATTGTTTTGTTTACAGTTTTTCTGTTCTTTTCGTTTCAGTATATTTGTTGCACCTATTTATATATGTTTTTATTAATTTGTATAGAATTGTATTTTTCTTCTTTAATCTTTTATTCATTTTACCAATGCTGTATTGAATTTAATATACCTATTGCCTGGCAGAATGGAAGAGAAGTCCTTATGGTATCAATCAGGATAGATAAATAAATATATAAATAAACAATCTCTCTTTCACATTATTAGGTTTTCACGCTATCTAGTGCTCTATATTACTGAGGTTATCAATTGGAACTCTTGCATTTACGCAATTTACTTGTCGATACGAAAATTCATCTTTATTTTAATATTTTCGTGGAACCTTTGCATTATATCTTATGGGAGATCTCGCACTTTTCTACCTTAGTCACGTGACTTTTGATATTGGTTTCCATTCTTAGCAAGGGAGAGGTTGGGTCTTGCGCTCTCTATCTATACCAGGTTGAAGGGAAGTCATCATATTAATTTAAACCAGTGATAGATCTCATTGTTTGGAACACATTTTGCATCTTACGTTTTTGTTTCTGACCATTTCCTATAGAAATAATTTAGTTTTTTCGAAAACAAGAATCAGACAAACTGGCAACAATTCAGGTTGTGTGGGTGTCACTTGCATTTTGTCAGTACACTACTGTGCGGGTGTTGGCCAATCAGAATGCCAGTTGTAATCTTTATCCCCCAACCTTCGTCGTGTTTGCAAGCAACCGACGTGTTTACATCCAGAAGGCGGTGCAGATTCCTGACAATATCAACGCAACGCTGCGAGTTATTTTACGTCTGAAAAACACCTCGGAATATTGCTTTAATTCTTGTAAGTGATTAATTATTTCGAAACCCTACCGAAACTAATGTCAGAAATACTCGGCGTTGGGTGTCAAGTATGCGTCGGTCCCGCGTAGGCCACGTATGTGACGTTCCCCACTGTGTAATGAGTGTGTGTATGTTCCCCTACCTAATCACGTATAGCAGGTCACTCCACGTACCTGTTTGTAGCGACGTCTGCTATAGTTGTGGCCTCCGCTGACGTCGGCTGGCGAACATGAAAATTGACTCCTCAGGCTGGAGTAACAATGGGGGTAGTTAGTAGTTATGCGTCCGAATGTTACAACACATTTTGGCTTGTATTTTATCTGTCACTAGACCCGTTTAACTATCCCGACAAGCACTTTGTCTCACACACTAAGTCACTCTATTTGCTAGCACTTCCTGCAAATTTATATCTCCGAAACTGGACTTTACATTATATGTCTAACAACACGTTTTGCGCCTAGCAACTGAGTACTATGACGTGTCTCTAGTAGCTGAGTATTACATTGTATATAGCAACCGAACTTGACATTGTGTGTCAAACGGTCTCCAAGTTACTACTTATAGGTATAGCAAAATATGGTGTCATGGCTGCTTTATTTTTATTCGTCAAAAGACCGCGAACTTGGTGTCTACGCGTCCCATAATGCAGTTCTTATTACTCATAATGTACTATGAATACCTCGTGACTGGATTTATACAATGGAGAAAAACTCATTTCTTTAAAATAAGACACTTCCCCCAAATCGCTTTCAATTGTTACTTTATTGCACGCACATGCATAAAGGAGTACGTGACTTTTACCAACCTTCTATCTCAACAAAACAATCTCCCTTTATGCAGCGACCTAGTTTTGTAAGCACCCTAACCTGCGCTTGCTTCACACTAGCTTTCTACACATATTTGAGAAATGTTTTATTTGTACATTAAGTAATAACCAATAATAATAATAATAATAATAATAATAATACCAATGACGAGGTCAAGTAACGGTCTCGGCTCCACATATCTTACAAGTAACTATTATCTTCGTATATTCTTGTGGAGTTATCCATCGAATTTGGAACAAAAGCCGTTTCTTTTTTCGAAATCGGCTGATCAAAGAACAAAATGTCATTAGACTTTTTGTTTGTAATGCTACTATAAGCACACATTAGAAGGAAAGTAATAAGTTCCCTTCCACCCGGTATCTGCTCGAAGTATTTTACTGTATCAAATGGTAACATGCTGTACTCCTTGTTGCAGGTGGTCAGTGTTTGAAGGACGTGAGTCTCCGTGTACAACCTGCTGTAGTCCAGTACGGGTCACACGCTCTGGAACTTGCCCCACTGTTCTGTATCAAATGGTGACGTGGTCTACTCCTTGTTACAGGTGGTCAGTGTTTGAAGGACGTGAGTCTCCGTGTACAACCTGCTGTAGTCCAGTACGGGTCTCATGCTCTAGAAATTGCCCCACTGTTCTGTATCAAATGGTGACGTGGTCTACTTCTTGTTGCAGGTGGTCAGTGTTTGAAGGACGTGAGTCTCCGTGTACAACTTGCTGTAGTCCAGTACGGGTCTCATGCTCTAGAAATTGCCCCACTGTTCTGTATCAAATGGTGACATGCTGTACTCTTTGTTACAGGTGGTAAGTGTTTGAAGGACGTGTACAACCTGATGTAGTCCAGTATGGATCTTACGCAGCCCTGTTCTGCTATTGTGACCTGGAACTTGCCCCACTGTAGTGTATCAAATGGTGACATGGTCTAATTCTTGTTACAGGTGATCAGTGTTTGAAAGACCTGAGTCTCCGTGTACAACCTGCTTTAGTCCAGTACAGGTCTCACACTCTGGAACGTGCCCCACTGTACTGTATCAAATGGTCTACTTCTTGTTGCAGGTGGCCTGTGTTTGAAGGACGTCGGTCTCCGTGTACAACCTGCTGTAGTCCAGTACGGATCACACGCAGCACTGTTCTGCTACTATGACCTGGAGCTTGCCCCACTGTACTGTATCAAATGGTGACGTGGTCTACTTCTTGTTACAGGTGGTCAGTGTTTGAAGGACGTGAGTCTCCGTGTACAACCTGCTGTAGTCCAGTACGGGTCACACGCAGCCCTGTTCTGCTACTATGACCTGGAACTTGCCCCACTGTACTGTATCAAATGGTGACATGCTCTACTCCTTGTTGCAGGTGGTCAGTGTTTGAAGGACGTGAGTCTCCTTGTACAACCTGCTGTAGTCCAGTACGGGTCTCACGCAGCCCTGTTCTGCTACTATGACCTGGAGCTTGCCCCACTGTACTGTATCAAATGACGACATGGTCTACTTCTTGTTACAGGTGGTCAGTGTTTGAAGGACGTGAGTCTCCGTGTACAACCTGCTGTAGTCCAGTACGGGTCTCACGCAGCCCTGTTCTGCTACTATGACCTGGAGCTTGCCCCACTTTACACCGTAAAATGGTACAGGGGAAACTTTGAGTTCTACCGCTACTCTCCGGGCGAGAATCCGCCCACCAAGATATTCCCCTACTCCGGCATCCACGTGGACGTAAGTAAATACTAATTCTGTTTACATATTTGTTAAAACATGTATTCATTTGTATGCTTTGCTTTGGTGTCCTCTTACCTCACTTCATAGAGCAGTTACTTGTGTCATAGGTCCGGGTTCAAATCTTGGCTAGTGTGAATGTATACGGTCATCCAGAAAGTAACAAACGAATTCGTATAACTAAATAATAACGAAAGATATAAACAGAAAACTATATACAAAGTTAGAGTACCTTATTCTAATACACATATTTTAATCGGTGCTGTCTTTCAGTTTTCAGTAGTTTATCTACTAGCAGGAACTGAACGAGAACAGACAGTGAGCAATGCTAGATAGTGCTACACGTTTCGAACCGGGCTGTAGAGACTCCATTACGTCTTAGTTATACTCAATGTGCACCGAGCCTCAATCAGGCAATTTCGTGATCCCGGACCGCTGCTGTAGTTATTTTTATGTCTTGCCTTTTGCAGCAAGTAGCATGAACGTCACTTAGGCAAAGGAGAGGTTTAAAAATAGGGAAAGAAGGCGTGTATTACGAAAACCTCGTTAAATAATCGTGCTGCCCTTGGATTTTAGTAAATTCTCTGTCTGCACCTGATAGAGATAGTTAACATAACTTACTTGACTTGGTTCCTGTTATACCTTTGAGGAGTATATGGCATCAATAAAGGTCTGGCATCTTCCTCTATGACTAGCTAGCAGCTTCGCCTCCCTCCCGCTTCTTAATCTCCTCTATGGTTCTTCTCCATGCCATTCCTTACTCCTTGAGGATTCCAATCCATCAACCCTTTTCGATAGCACCTTCTAATTTCGTGAGGTTACGGCCTATCCAATTCCATTTTCTCTTTCTTGTTATGTTTGGGGTAGACTTGCACAAAGGCTCCATTCAACTCTGTTCATCTTCATCAGCCGTCTTGGTAACAACTCCAACAAGATAAATAAAAGAATCTGCCCCTTCTGTCTTTATCATCTATCTTAAATACTTTATTTTGTTTGACACTACCAGTTCTCATTTCTTTTGATTTTACTTTCTCTATATGTACTATGTACATAGTGTATAGAGAAGGTATTGCACTCCATAAAAATTCGATACCGAGATTTCACCGGAAATATATGTTTTAGGGTCCCCTGTATCCACAAAAATTATTTTCAGAAAAAGGTCCGTATGTGTGTGTCCGTGTGTCTGTGAACACGATAACTGAAAAACGAAAAGTCGGTAAAATACCAAACTTGGTATTTAAGTTTAGCATCTTCCAGGGATGCGACACGAAGATTTTGAAAAAAAAATCCCCCCACCCCAAACTATCCTTTACATGGAACTTTTTTCGAAAATGTTGATTTTCTTAAAATGGCTCTAACGATTTTGATTAAAATTTCGTATATTAAAGATATTTACCTGACAAATAAAATGTATATCTTGCATTTTTTGGGAATAGTCTCTGAAGACTATTTTATTCTGGATGAATTTTACGGAATTTTGCATAACTGCTAAACCGCAAGAGATGGACAAAAACTTACTAACGAAAAATGTAGAGCACGTTAAAACACACAATTTATGTTACATACATTTTATCGTGGAGTCATCGTTTTTGAGTCATTCCTTGTTTTTGGTTTCTGCTATGAAGACATACTTTTCTCATATAGGAATTTGTCAACTGCTTCCATACAAAGGAACTTCAGTGGCATAGCAACCAGCAAGGAACAAAGCAAACATAGCAACAAGGAACCAAATAATAAGACTATTTCTGCTATTTTAGTCTGATTAACATGAAGTAAATAGATGTATAAGCTTTTTAAGAGTAATTTGTTGCAGAGATGTAGAGAAAGTCATGTGAATGATACACATAATATTTTTTATTTCTTTTTAATCCAATTCCCTTTACTTCCTCTTATAGATAGACAATTGGATAGATAGAGATAGATGGATGGATGGATCGATGGGTGAGCGAGTGGATAGTGTATATTGTGAACAACTATTACAGTATAGCAACGTCACAATTTAAAATTTACCAATTTAAATCATACAAAACAGTAAGTAAAAATCAGTAAGTTCATTTACTTTGTTTCCATATCCCGGAAGCTTGTGCTAACGGCCAAATATCGTCTGCAAAGTCAAGATCCTGCAGATGATTCGTCAATCTCCACAGCAGGCCTCTTCTTCTTCCTCTGGGAATCTTCCACATTACTCTATCCAAAACCACCACTAATATAATTGTTGAAAGAATACACCCTTGTCTAACCCCTAGGTGCGTGTGTTGCGCCCACTTATCTTGGTCATGTTTGTGGAGTGGTGACAGTCAGTACATATAGGCCATTAGATGAGCTCACCATACTTGACGCAGGATCCGCATACCTGATGAATGATGTTGGTTCTCTGCCTCGGCTTACTTTTTGTGGGTTTGATAAAGCACTTAATATATGGATGGTTACAGGAAAAGTACACAGGTAAGGCTACTAGAGGATTAGTAAATAAAACAAACAGGATCACTCTGTTGACTAATTTCTGACGTGCACATCAGCTACTTTCGGCGAGATCACCTCGACAAAAACATTACTATACATTTAAATATAAGCACTTTCATGCTCGGAGAAACCTTGTTTGAACTTGTTAAAGGAATACTGAATCCACTATTTTCCAATGTCAAATTTCATTCTTTTGTAATAAACAGTTCCCTGGCGCGACGTGGATTACGCCTCTGAGAGACAGGAAGCACTATAAAGATTCTCAATTTGTCACAGCTTTAATAGGCCTATAAGGAAGATGTCCTTAATCCTGATTGGCTGACACTTGGCTCTAAATGTTACAATCTAGGTCATGAGATCTCATGGATCTATTGCACTGACACCATGTGACAGACGAAACCATGAAAAAAATCTTATGTGCTCCATTCTCATGAATTTCTCTACATATATGCAACAAATATTGTTAGAACGCTTGTGCTATTATTTACATCATGCTAATAAAAAAAAAAAAATAGCAGAAATAGTTTTATTGCTTGCTTCCTTGTAAGTAGAAATGAAATAAGGGAGTACCATAAGTTAAAGTGAAAGCCAAAAGCTGGTTGCTATGTGACTGATGTTCCTTTGTTTGTATGGACAGTAGTTGACAAATTCCTGTATGAGAAACGTACAAGTTTTTCAAAGCTGAAATAAAAAATAAGGAACATCTTAAAAACGACCAACTCGACGAAAAAAATGTATATAACATAAATTGTGTGTTTTAATGTGCTCTACATTTCTTGTCCATCTCTTATGATTTTTTTTTTTAATTTAACGTCCTTGAACCTGGTTGGTCTTATCGGACGATGAATGAAATTGGTGAAATGATGCTCAAATGATCTCGGGGTCCATGGAGCTTAAAGTTACTCGACATTCGTGTTCTCAGGGTAAGGGAAAACTCCGAAAAAACCTTATCAGGGTAACTCACCCTAAGCGAGATTCGAACTCACGGCCTGTTGAATGTGAGGCTGACACGCTACCACCACACTACCCAGGCAGGCTCTTATGATTTAACAGTTATGCAAAACTCATTCAGAATAAAGTAGTCATCAGGGGCTATTCCCAGAAAATTGGTGATATACATGTTATTTATCAGGTAAATATTTTTAATAACCGATATTTTAATCGAAATCGTTAGAGGCCTTATCCAGAAAATCAAAATTTTCGAAAAAAGTTCCATGAAAAGGGTTGTTGCGGTTGGGGGATATTCTTGAAACATCTTCGTGTCGCTTCCTTGAAAGATACCAAACTTAAATCCCAAGTTTGGTATTTAACGGCCATTTCGTTTTGAGCTATGCTGTCCACAGACACACAAACACACACACAGACCTTTTTCCAAAAATGTTTTCTTTTTTTGATTCAGGGGGACACAAAACATGCATTTCGGTATCGAATTTTTGGATGTAGTACCATACCTTCTCTATACATTATGCACATGGTACGTGTAGAGGAAGTAATACCCTGTTTGCAGTATATTTGGGACTTTTTCCAAGTCCACACTTGTGCCTCTAGTGCACGCAAATAAAATAAAGAACTCCTCTAAATTCTCAAGGTTTTCACAACAATAAACGCTGCCTTTTGTAATATTTTGCTGTGTAGGTTTTCAGCTTTGCCTGAGCACAAGCTAACATATAAATGAGAAATAACAGTATGCTGTTTAGATATAAACATGTTATTATGAGAAAGTATTGTAGATTGTCTATAAATACTGGATAACAACACAATTTCTTTTTATTATGCAGTGACGTCAAAGAATTACCATCTCAGCAGGTTTGTATTGCGTAAACATGGCGTTCTTTGTTACACTCACATGACTTTCTCTAGTTGCTCTACAAACTACATACAAAGTGATAGTCAAATGTTTTAAAAACTGTCGTTATGCGATTGTCATTGCAAATCACTTCTTTGCTTGGCCAGGAGCAGAACAAAAGAAAAACGGACACTTCCTGTCTGAGAAAAGTGTAAGTACTTCACAATTGAAACCAATAACAAGGAACCGTATACGTCCACAACAAAACCGTAATGGGCATAAATTGTGTATTTTTGACGAAATCTAACATTTTTGTATGGTAACCTTTGGCTATCTCTTATGGTTTAGCAGTTAAGCAAAATTCGGATAAATTCATCCAGAATAACGAGGTATTTAGAGGCTATTCCCTGAAAATTAAAGATATAAGTTTTATTAGGCATGTAAAAATCTTCCATGTAAGAGATTTTTATCAAACTCGCGAGAGCCATTTTTGAGAAAATCAAAATTTTCGAAAAAAGCTCCATGTAAAAGCTAGTTTTCGGTAGACGGCTTTTCTTGAAAATCTTCGTGTCGCAACCTTGGAAGATACCAAACTTAAATATCAAGTTTGGTTATTAACAGTCCTTTCGTTTTTGAGCTATGCTGTCCACGGACACATAGACAGACATACACGGGCCCTTTTCTAAGAATTCTGATGCGTTCCATTCACCTACATCTCTGCAACAAACTATTGTTAAAAATCTTATGCCTCTATTTACTTCATACTAAACGAGAAAAAAATAGCAGAATTAGTCTTATTACTTGCTTCCTTGTAAGTAGAAAAATAAGAGAGTACCATACGTTAAAGTGATAGTCAAAAGCTGGTTGCTATGTGACTGAAGTTCCTTTGTTTGTATGGACAGGAGATGACAAATACCATTATGAGAAAAGTTTAAGTTTTTTAAAGCTGATCCCAAAAACAAGCAATATCTAAAAAAAAAAACGATCAACTCCACGAAAAAAAAAATCATATAGCATAAATTGTGTATTTTAATGTGCTCTACATTTTTTGTGGAGTAAGTTTTTGTCCATCTCTCACCGTTTAGCAGTTATTCAAAATTTCTTAAGATTCATCCAGAATAAAGTACTATTCAGAGGTTATTCCCAGAAAATTCAAATTTTCGAAAAAAGTTCCATGTAAAGGTTAGTTTGGGGTGGGGGATTTTCTTGAAAATCTTCGTGTCGCATACTTGGAAAATACCAAACTTAAATACCAAGTTTGGTATTAACGGTATTTTCGTTTTTGAGTTATGCTATCCACAGATACACACACACACACATGGACCTTTTTCCAAAAATGCTTCTTTTGGATTCAGGGGGACCTAAAATATATATTTCCGGTGAAATCTCGGTATTGAACTTTTGGATGCAATACATTACCTTATCTGTACATTGTACGTGAAGAGAAAGTAATACTTGTGGAAGAGCGGGTAGAGAAAACTGTGTAAACGTAAGACATTTTAGTTTATTAAACATTAAACTTGATAAACGATGAGGAAAGCCACGTCGCCACATTCCTGAAGGTGTGGGAGAGAATGCGGAGCACCAAAGGATGAATTATCGACTACAACGTTATCGATAGTGGCACAGCGCTCGATGTATCGATTAGCCCTTTCATCGTCTTTTGTTTCTCGGTAGCGCACGCTGTTTGCTTGCTGTCCATTAACTGGTGTAACGAAAAATGAAGTGTGGAGTTTAATTTGTGTTGAAGCAGCGGCTATCGACGTTTTTGAAAGGTTCATTTTCCTCTGTTCGCATTGTTGTGAAGACGTCGTTACAATAACCAACAAGTTAATAAAAAGAGCATTTATCTTCACGCAAGAACGGGCCCTTGAGGTACACGGCGACGCGAAAATGACGCGCGTTACCTACATGGAAACAGACAACAAAATTACCTTTTACTTTCTCTAGCCCGCATATACAACGTAAATAGTGCATAGAAAAGATATTGTATTCCATCCAAAAATTCGATGTCGAGATTTCACCGTAAATACATGTTTTGAGACCCCTGTTTCCCAAAAAACCCCAACATTTTTAGAAACATTTCCGTGTGTATGTGTGCCTGCGGGCAGCATAGCTCAAAAACAAAAAATCGGTTAAATACCAAATTTCATTTAAGGGGAGTTAAAATGTCCTAGCTTGCCTTGTTAAAGTTTGGCCCATTATATCAGCAAATATTTAACATAATGAACTAAACTTTACAAGGTATTTTCAGCAATAACTTTACAGCTGATTGATGAAAAATCTGATGTGTTACATTCACATCGCTTTCTCTACATCTCTGCAACAAATTGTAGTTAAAAAGCATATGCTTCTATTTACTTCATGCTAATTTGCAGAAATAGTCTTATTGCTTGCTTCCTTGTAAGTATAAGCAAAATAAGGGAGTATCATAGGTTAAAATGATAGTCAAAAGCTGGTTGCTATGTAACTGAAGTTCCTTTGTTTGTATGGAAAGGAGTTAAGAAATTCCTGTGTGAGAAAAGTATAAGTTTTTCAAACACAAAACGAAAAATAAGGAAATCTTAAAAATGACCAACTCCATGAAAAAAATGTGTACGACATAAATTGCGTATTTTATCGTGAGCTACATTTTATGTAGAGTAAGTTTATGTCCATCTCTTACGGTTTAGCAGTTATGCAAAATCCCGTAAAATCATCCAGAATAAAGTAGACTTCAGGGGCTATTCCCAAAAAATTCAAGATGCACATTTTATTTGTGAGGTAAATATCATTCATATACAATATTTTAATCAAAACTGTTAGAGCCATGTTTAACAAAATCAAAAATTTCAAAATTTTTTCCATGTAAAGGGTGGTCTGGAGTGGGGGGATATTCTTGAAAATCTTCGAGTCGCATCCTTGGAAAATACCAAACTTAAATACCAAGTTTGGACTTTAACGGTCTTTTCGTTTTTGAGCTATGCTGCTCACAGACACACACGGACATTTTTTATAAAAATCCTTTTTTTGGATTTAGGGAGTCTTAAAACATGTATTTCCGGTGAAATCTCGGTATCGAATGTTTCGGTGCATATAGAGAACAAAAATAGAATACTTCTTCTTCATTAGAAGAAAGTTCATGATTTTTACTTTCTCTACACGTACTATGTATCTACACAGTTTATAGAGATGATATTGTAATGCACCCAAAAATTCGATACCGAAATTTCACCGGACATATGTGTTTTGGGTTCCCCTGAATAAAAAAAAAAACATTTCAGGAAAACGTCGGTGTGTGTGTGTGTGTGTGTGTGTGTGTGTGTGTATATGTGAACAGTTTAACTCAAAAACGAAAATAGCGTTAAATACCAAACTTGGTATTTAAGTTTTATATCTTCCAAGGATGCCACACGAAGGTTTTCAAGAAAATCCCCCCACCCCAGACTACCCTTTACATGGAAGTTTATCGAAAACTTTGATTTTCTTAAAAATTTCTCTAACGATTTTGATTAAAATCTCTTATATTTAAGATATTTACTTGACAAATAACATGTATATCTTGAATTTTCTGGGAATAGCCTCTAAAGACTATTTTATTCTGGATGACTTTTACGGATTTATGCATAACTGCTAAACCGTAAGAGATAGACAAAAAACTTAACACGGAGAAAATGTAGAGCACATTAAAGTACACAATCTATGTTATATACATTTTTTATGGAGTTTGTCGTTTTTAAGACATTCCTTGTTTTTAGTTTCAGCTTTGAAAACCATACCTTTCTCATACAGGAATTTGTCAACTCGTGTCCATACAAACAAAGCAACATCAGTCACATAGCAACCAGCTTTTGTCTATCACTTTAACCTATGGCACTCCCTTATTTCGCTTCTACTTACAAGGAAGCAAGTAATAAGACTATTTCTGCTAATGCTTTCTCGATTAGCATGAAGTAAATAGAAGAATAAGCTTTCTAACAATAATTTGATGTAGAGAATGTCATGCAAATGGAACACATATATTATTTTAGCTATGTAGCCCACAAATTCACACACACACACACACACACACAAGTTACTAAAAGTACTTTTTCGGAATCAGGAAGCTTAAAATATGTATTTGCAGTGAAATCTAGGTCTAAAATTTTTGGGTCATTACAGCACGTTCTCTGTACTCTATGTACACAGTCCGTGCAGAGAAAGTAAAAAATGCTTTGCTTTACTTCCTTTCTGCTTCTGTGAAAATAACTTTTGACATTTTCACTCTCCATAAGTAAGGGTTTTTGGATGGCTTTATTATAAAATAGCACAAATTGGAAAGCTGGTTATAGTTATGGTATTCTAGAGGGTTTTTACAGCTAATGCTACATGCGAGCTTGTGTGTATGACAGGTTTAGCGTTCAGATTATCAAACTGCCTCGCTGACTGCTGCACAATTCACAGCTGCTAACATTGCTACATGAAAATGGTAATGCACGCCAGATGACGCGCATTATGTTCACTGTATTTAAGCTAATTTTCCAAAATCAACTGCAACTACGTCGAGCTGCAGAACGAAAGCGAAACCAGCGCCATAAAACTCCTAGAAATAATACTTTCACTACATACAACAGGGTCGGCTGATAAGTCCCGGGCCTCTCAATCAAAACACCATTTTTGTGCCTTCTTTCTCAAAACAATCTCCAGAAAGGATAATACATTTGTCATATCAGTGTTCTAACTTAATTAAACCATCTCTGTAGTGCGATTTATCAAGGTCCTCAAAATAGCTGTTTACCGCATCAATGACCACCTCGTTGCTATGAAATCTTCGTCCTCCAAGAAATTTCTTCACTGGGTGCTAGATCTGACGAACAGGGTGGATGTTCAAACAATTCCAACTTTAATCCGCACATTTTTCCCATTGCAATGACTGAACAATGGGCCGGAGCAATGTCGTGATGAAATGAGATCTATTTCTTTACACCTCATCACTCAAACGTTGCAGTAAGCTTGGTAGTAAGCACCATTTATACTTTTACTCTTTTTCAAGTAATCAATAAAAATAATTCCCTGTGCATCCCAGAAAACACTCGCCATAACCTTGTTAACTGACAAAATTATCTTTACCTTTTGTGGAGTTGGTTCACCTGACACAATCCACTGTTTGACTGTGATTTACTTTCTGGAGTGTAGTGATGTTTCCAAGTTTCATCCATGGTAATAAGACGTCTCAAAAAGTCACTGGGATTTTTACGGTAGAGCTCCACATTCTTAGTAGAAACAGATTTTGTTTGCAACTTTTGATCAGGTGTCAACAAACGCGGCACCCATCTTGTGAAAGCTCAAAACATTACTTAAAATATTACCTGCACGTTCTTTTGATATGTTTACAGCCTCTGCTATCTCAAACAACTCTAATCTGTGGTCTTCCAGTACTAAACGTTGTCACTTCTACAGGGCGTCCAGAGCGAGGCTCATCACTAGTGCTTGTACGTCCCATTTTAAACCCTACAACCCACCTTTTAATCATTGAATATGAAGGGACAGTGTCTTTCAATGTACTGTCCATTTCCTCCTTGATTTCTTTAGGCGTTAAGCCTTTCAAATGGAAGTATTTAATCAGTGCTCGTGTTTCCAAATCCTCCATTTTTGTAAAAACTCTAAAGTTATCTTATTTAAAATGCTGTCATTCGAAAACTAAACAAACTATTGACCTGTAACTATGGATACAAGCTAGTCTAGAGTTAAACTATACGATGTTACCGTCTAACTGGTCTAGTGGCGCCATATCTGTGTCAGGCCCGAGACTTATCAGCCGATCCTCATATACACAATCTGTTGTGCATATAAAAACATCTGATATCTTCCATTCACATAACTTTCTCTATATAATCTACTACAAACGATTTTCATAAAATCTTATTCTTTGATCTATTTTATGCTAATAAAGTATACAATAGCAGAAATAATCTTATAAATGAACGATGAATTTGCATTACCAGGAGTAAAACAAAAGTCGGTTTAATAACGGTTTTCCTTTGAAAGAAGTATAAATATTGGAACTTTTATTCTAATAATCAGGAATTTCATGGAGATGGTTATGACAGCACCGTGTGCGGTCATTCTCAGGTTCGTTTTGGTATGCGGCGGTGGGGCTGAAATACGGTAAACATGGGAAGAGTCACGCGCCGATATCCGGAGGCTTTGGAACACAACACATCTGACACAAGACAGACTTTTAACTTCTCTAGCTCGTGTTATATACAACGTACATATTAGCTAGAGAAGGTATTGCATTTCACCCAAACATTCGATGTCAAGATTTCACAGGAAGTATAAGTTTTGTTGTCCCCCTTTCAGAAAACGGTCCACGCGTGTTTGTGTGTCCGTGTGTATGTGTGAACATGATCATTCAAAAACGAAAAGTCTGTTAAATACCAAACTTGGTATACAAGCTAGGCATCTTCCAAAGGTGCGACACGAAGATTATGAGGAAAATCCCCCTACCCCAAACTACCCTTCACATGGAAAATTTGGATTTTCTAAAATCTGGATCTAACGATTTTGATTAAAATGCAATATATTAAATATGTTTACATCACTTTTAAAATGAGTATCTGGAGTTTTCTGGGAATAGCCTCTGAAGATATCTCTATTCGGGATGAATTTTGCTGAACAGGTAAACCGTAAGAGATATACAAAAACTTACTTCAGAAAAAATGTATATACAATTTATGTCATATATACATTTTCTCGTGGAGCTCACCATTGTTTGAGATGTTTTATTTTTAAAATACTTAAACTTTCATCATACGTGAATTTGTCAACTCCTGGCAATACAACGAAACGGATATCTTCCACATGTCAACCTGTTTTTAAAAGATTTGACTATCGTTTTAGCCGTGTATTCACCCTATATTTATAAGAAGGCATATCTGCTAATGTTTATCTCGATTAGCATGAAGTAGATCGAGTTATAATCTTTTTAACAATACTTTGTTACAGAGAAGCAGAGAAAGTCATGTGAAAGGAACACATCATATTTTTATATGTTTATAGGCTGAAGTGTTTACGTTAAACTAAAGCGAATCAAACCTAAGACATTTGGTTCTATTTGTATGTCCAAGTGTTAAACAAAAGCAAATCGAATGACGAGCTACAATTTGAAAGAAGTATAAGTATTGGAACTTTTACACTAATAACCAGTAACTTCATAGAGATGGTCAACTCTACATAAATATTGTGTCAGTGCCGTGTGCGGTTGTATTCACGTATGCTGGTATGCGGCGGTGGGGCTGGAATGGTAAACATAGGAAGTGCGACGCGCCGGTAACCAGAAGCTTTGGAACGCGACACGTCTGCACGCGCCATATTCTTTCAGTAGCTTTGACAAGTTTCCAGAATGTTCTGTGATGTCATTTCTATCTAATAAACGGAATGAGTGTTGGTGTATAAGGGCGCTCAACTACTGAAGTCATTAGCGCCCTCATAAAACAAGGTTAAATAAAACACCAAAGTAAAAGAACAATACAATACAAATGACACTTAAAACCCTAGAATAAAACGTATGGTGGCTAAAACATAAACATGAATCTAAAATATTAAAAACCGGAGCGAAAAGGATGTAAGATAGCTAAAACGTCATCGGTCTGTTAAAATGAATACTAGATAGACCATTAAAAAACATTAAAACCCTTAAACACCCGCTCCATTAAAATCTATAGTGCGAAACTAAACCCCCAGAAATTAAATCCGTGCTGAAAGCGTCAAATTAGATAAAAAGTTAAAAACTCTATCGACCTAAACAGAAGGAGAAAACTCAAATGTGTGGGTCGTGAGTCAGACCCCGTCCAGCTTCTAAAACATTTCAGTGTGTCTTTAAGTTATTGTATTTCTCTTGTACACTCAAAGACAATAAAAATACGCCTGAAAATACTTATCGTAAGGCGGAGTCTTTTCGCTGACTCTGCCCATGTCTTTCACTGTTTACTAAACTCTGAAATGCCCATTGGACAGGTCATGTTACCGAAGTGAAGGGATTGGACATGTACCGTAACTTACAACAAATGAACATCTGAATTACTGTGATCCCTAAACTTTCTGATTGGACAATACTCGACATCTTTCACCGAGTGATACAAAATTAGATTAATTTTTCTCTTCGCTACATACTGAAGTTCTAATTCGCACACATGGTGGACTAAATTAGTACACTGCTTATACTGTTCTAGAGAGCGTCGAGCGGGATTCAGAGATGAAGGGGTAGATTGCCTAATCGGTTTATCTTTTTACTTTCTCTACACGTACTATGTACAAAGTGTAGAGTATTGAAATGCACCCAAAAAATTCGATACCGAGATTTCACCGGAAATACATGTTTTGGGTTCCCCTGAATCCAAGAAAAACAGTTTTGGAAAAAGGTCCATGTATCTGAGAGTGTGTGTGTCAGTGGACAACATAGCTCAAAAACGAAAAGTCCGTTAAATACCAAACTTGGTATTTACGTTCAGTATCTTCCAAGGCGACACGAAGACTTTCAAGGAAAAACCCACCCCCAACTACTCTTTACATGGAGAATTTCTTGAAAATTTTGTTTCTTTAAAAATGGTTCTAATGATTTTGATTAAAACGTCGCATATTAAAGATATTTACCTGATAAATAAACTATATTTCTTGAATTTTCTGTGAATAGCCTCCGAAAACATGTTTATTCTGGATGAATTTTACGGAATTTTGCACAACTGGCAAATCGTAAGAGATGGACAAAACTTACCTAACAAGAAATAGAGCTCGTTTAACCACACAATCTTGTTATATACATTTTTTTTGTGGAGTGGAACATATTTGAGATATTCCTTATTATTGGTTTCAGCTTTAAAAAACTTATACTTTTCTCACACAAGAGTTTGTCAACCCCTGTCCATACAAACAAAGAAATGTCAGTCACAGAACAACCAGCTTTTGACTATCACTTTAACCTATGGTACTCCCTTATTTCACTTTTACTTACAAGGAAGCAAGTAATAAAACTATTTCTGCTATTTTTTTTTTCTTTTTTAATAGCATGAACTAAATAGAAGCATTAGGTTTTTAACAATAATTTGTTGCGATGTAGAGAAAGTCATGTGAATGGAATACATCAGAGTTCTGGCAAAAGTTTCGTGTGTATATGTGTGTATGTGTCTGTGGACAGCATATCTCAAAAACGAAAAGTCCGTTAAATAACAAACATGAAAAATTTTTCGAAAATGTTCCTTTCTTAAAAATAGCTTTAATAATTTTGATTAAAGTATCGTATATTAAATATATTTTACCTGATAAATAAAATTTATATCTTGAATTTTCTGGGAATAGCCTCTGAAGACTACTTTATTCTAGATGAATTTTACGGAGTTTTACATAACTACTAAACCATAAGAGATAGACAAAAACTTACCTAACAGAAAATGTAAATCTCGTTAAATCACGCAATTTATGTTACATACATTTGATGTAGGATGGGATCGTTTTTGACATATTCCTTGTTATTAGTTTCAGCTTTAAAAAAAAGTTCTACTTTTCTCATACAGGAATTTGTCAACTGCTGTACATACAAACAAAGGAACATCAGCCACATAGCTTCCCAGGTTTTGAGTAGTACTTTAGTCTATGCTACTCCCTTATTTCCCTTCTACTTTAATGGAAGTGAGTAATAAGTCTATTTATGCTAATTTTTCTCGATTAGCTTTTTAACAATAATTTTTGCAGAGTTGTAGAGAAAGTAATGTGAATGAAACACATCAGATTTTTCTCATTTGCGTGGTATGTTGTACCAGAATGTAACCGATGAAAATGTGGTAAGACCCGAGTCCCCGTCAAACGTTCACATTTTGAGCAACAGCACATCGTCAGGCTTATTTTTATTGTCTGTGAGTGTACATTTGACCTGCCCCTGTACCAATTCGCTATATGCGTTGCATTGATACGATAGCGAAGTCGCAAGTTTTGCGCGCAGCTGTTCGCACAAAGTTGCATGTAGGATTATTCCGCAACTTAACACACGACAGGCACTTGTTTAATTAATGCACAACAAATTTGAAACTACAAGCTGGAACCGACCCACGACCCTGTGGTTACCAATCACTGTCCTTAACGAGCTTAATCAGGGACACGAGTAACACTCGCGTTATATTGTTTCTCTTACCGGCGCGTAACAGTCACATCGACAATCTATACCCTTATTATACAGTTATTATTACTTTCTCTACACGTACTATGTACCTAGTGTATAGATAAGATATTATATTATACCCAAAAATTTCATACCGAAAATTCACCGGAAATACATGTTCTGGGACCCCCTAAATAAAAAAAAATAGAAAAAGGCCCATGTGTGTGTCTACCTGCTTGTATCTGTGGGAAGCATAGTTAAAAATGTAAAAATCAAATACGAAACTTGGTATTTAAGTTCAGTACCTTCCTTTCAAATGTTCTTTATGTGGAAAAAATATCGAACATTTTGGTTTTCTATTAAACGGCTCTAAATATATTAATTAAAATACTCTATATTAAATATACTGGCATCACAAATGAAATATATATTTTGAATTTTTTTGGAATCGCCTCTGAGGAGCCCTTTATCTGGTTGACTTTTGCGGAATGTTGGATAACCGTTAAACCGTAAGAGAAAGACAAAAACTTACATCACAAAAATGTAGATCTCATTAAAACACATTATATATGTCATATGCTGTTTACTTTCTCTAGCCCTGTATGAATAATGTACATAGGTATAGAGAAGCATTGTATTCCACCTAAAAATTCTATGTCGAGATTTCACCGGAATCCAAAATAAGCATTTTCAGAAACAGATCCGTGCGCGCGCGCGCGCGCGTGTGTGTGTGTGTCTGTGGACAACATAGCTCAAAAACGAAAAGACCGTTAAATACCAAAATGGGTATTTAAGTTTTAAGTTTTAAGTTTTTTCTTAAAAATGGATTAAATGATTTTGATTAAAATCCCACATATTAAAGCCACTTCTATCACAAATAAAATGTATATCTTGCATTTTCTGGGAATAGATTCTAAAGACCTCTTTATTCTGCATGATTTTTTCTTAATTTGGCATAACTTGTAAACCGTAAGTGATAGACAAAACCTTACTGTATATCTTGTTAAAATACACAAGTTATGTCATATCTACTTTTTTCGTGGAGCTTACCGCTTTCGAGGAATTCCTTGTTATTAGTTTCAATTGTGAAGTACTTATAGTTTACTTTTCTAATGACAATCGCATAACGACAGCTTTTAAAACATTTGAATATCACTTTAGCCTAGTGGATTCCCTTAGTTCCAGTCTACTTATAAGGAACTAAGTAACAAAATTCTGCTAATGTTTATCTCGATTAGCATGGTGTTGAAAGAAGAATTATCTTTTGTAAGAAGTTTGTTTGTAGAGCAACTACAGAAAGCCATGTGAGTGTAACACATCACATTTTTTTGCTGTTGTAAAACTGACCGCTTCTGAAATATTATTTGCTACTGGTTTCAGATTTAAAATATACCTTTCACAAATGGGACCATACAAAGCAAAGCGAACCTCAATTGTTTCACACAGCGACGAGTTTTTAAGGATTTGACTCTCGCTCTCAGTTAACGTATTCCCTTATTTCGCTCCTATTAAAGTAAGCATGGAATAAGAGCAATAATTAAACTAATATTTATTTCGATCAGCATGATGTAGATAAAAGAATAACTTTTGTAAGAATAGTTTGTATTTGGAAAGGCCAGAGAAAGTTATGTGAATGGAACATATCACATTTTTTTTCATCGAACTATAGAAATAATTTTACTTTCAAAATACCAATGCATATATTTAAAGCGTAAAAAATAGCTTTTAATCCTAAGTGAATTCAATTTATAAAATATAATCAGTGTTCCAAAAACAAAGAGCAAAGCTTTATTCAATTATTTCTTATTTTTGTTGTAATATTTAATTACAAATTTCGTTCATGTTTTATGTATCACTTGTTTATTAATTTATCAGAGTTTTACTGAATATTTCATTGTTATTCATAATTCAGTTTTGTTGTTTATTTTATGGAGTATTAAAATTTCTCCCTGGTCAAAAGAAATGATGCAAATCATTTTTATATAAAACTAACATTAAAAACTCTTGTGTGGTCCATTCATTTGACTTTTTCTACATATGTGTAACAAATTATTGTTAATAAGCTTATTCTTAGTTCCTTATAAGTAGAAGGGAATACACTAGACTAAACCGACAGTCAAATGTTTTAAAATGTGGTTGCTATGGGATGAATGGCTTCGTGGCCAAGAGTTGACAAGTTCCTATATAAGAAACTGAAAACAATAACAAGAAATATCTCGAAAACGGTCAAATACACGAAAAAAAAAATGTATATGGCATAAGTTATGTGTTTTAAGGAGAACAATATTTTTTGTAGCAAGTTTTTGTATATCTGTTACGGTTTACTAATTATTCACCAAAATTCATCCAGAATCAAGATCTCTTCTGACGCCATTCCCAGAAAATTCAAAATATACACTTTGTTTGTGACGTGAATATCTTTAAAATACGGTATTTTAATGAAAATCGTTAAAGCTATTTAAGAAGAATTCAAAATTTTCGAAAATTTAGCCTTGTAAAGGTTATTTTAGATTGGAGGATTTTCCTCAAAGTCTTGGTGTAGCTTCTTTGGATATACTATACTTAAATGCCATTTTGGTATTTTACCGACTTTTCATTTTGAGTTCACAGACACACACATGGATCCTTTTCTAAAAATACCTCTTTTTGAGACAGAGGACTCTAAAACGTATATTTCCGGTGAAGCCTTGGTATCGAAATTTGAGTAAAGTGCAATTCTTCTCTAACAATGTAGAGAAAGTGTAAAAGAAGGAGAAAAAATCAGATGTGTCCCATTCACATGACTTTCTATACAATTCTGCTACAAATTATTGTTAAAAAGGTTATGCTTCTATTTACTTCCTGCTAATCGAGAAAACATTAACAGAAATAGTCTTATTACTTGCTTCCTTGTTAGTAGAAGGGAAATAAGGGAGTACCATAGGTTAAAGTGATAGTCAAAAGCTGGTTGCTATGTGACTGAAGTTCCTTTGTTTGTATGGACAGGGGTTGAAACTTTCCTGTAAGAGAAAATTATAACTATTTTAAAGCTGAAACCAAAAACAAGGACTATCTCAAAAACGATCAACTCCACGAAAAAAATGCAAGTAACATAAATTGTGTGCTTTAATGTGCTCTACATTTTCTGTCGGGTAAGTTTTTGTGTATCTCTTACGGTTTGATAAGTTATACAAAATTCCGTAAAATTCATCCAGAATAAAGTAGTCTTCAGAGGCTATTCCTAGAAAATTCAACATATACATTTTATTTTTCGGGTAAATATCTGTAATTTACGCTATTTTAATCAAAATCGATAAAAATATTTTTGAGAAATTTAACATTTTCGAAAAAAGTTCCATGTAAAGGGTAGTTAGGGGTGGGGGGATTTTCTTGAAAATCTTCGCGTCGCGCCCTTGGAAGAAGCCAACAAGTTTGGTATTCAACGATCTTTTCGTTTTTGAGCTATGCTGCCCAAAGACACACACACATACACACACACACACACACACACACACACACACACACACACACACGCACACACACACGGACCTTTTTGTAAAAATGCTTTTTTATATTCAAGGGATCCAAAACATGTATTCGGTGAAATCTCGGTATCGATCTTTTAGGTGCAATACAATACCTTCTCTATACATATATACAAAGTACGTGTAGAGCAAGTAACTCAAAAACAAACGTTGGGTTGAGTACAAAACTTGATATCCAAGTTGTTCAGTATTTTCAAAAGACACATTGGGAAGATTTTCGAGAACATCTCTGTATAGCCAACTACGGTTCACATAGAAATGGATAAAAAATGTATCGACTACAATTTATTATACAGGGTGTTTCAAAACGACACCAAACGAAGATGTGGAGGACCTTGTTGGTCATACCGTACGTGATACGTGAATATAATTTTCAGCTCTAAATTCGGCACATGCAAAAACTGTCATAAAATCACCATGGATTAGGCAGTCTTACATAACCAAATGGCACGTGCCTGGTCCACTTCAAGAGAGATGCCGGTTGGTAGTGAAAGTCCCAGTTGCGTGGTGTAGACGTGGTTTAATAGACAGGCCGGCGCGGCTCAGGTCACCTTAGTAATGGAAAACATAGCATGTGGGTGTGGCGTATGACAACTGTTGTTCCTTGGTTGCCTAATCCCAAATGTGTGCACACATAAAACTTTAAATAGAAGAGTTTGAAAGTTGCGACATCAAGTTTGTACAAGTCAACGTGTAAGCTAGTCGACTGCTTGGTGTCGTTTTGAAACGGCCTGTATACATTTTTTCGAGGAGTTTACCATTTTCGAGATACTCCTTGTGATTGTTTTCAATTTTAAAATTCTTAAACGTTTGTCATACTGGAATTTGTGTAGTCCTGTCAATATAAATAAGTGGATTTCAAACACACCTACTAGTTACTTTCTCTACACATATACTATGTACATAGTTTATAGAGAAGGAATTGCATTCCACCGAAACGTTCGTTACCGAGATTTCACCGGAAATATGTGTTTTAAGCCTTTTCAGAAAAAGGTTGGTGTGTCTGTGAATACAATAACTCAAAAACGAAAAGTCTGTAAAATACCAACCTTGCTATTTAAGTTTAGTATCCTCCAGGGATGCAACAGGAAGATTTTGAGAAAACTCGCCCCACCCCAAACTACCCTTTACATGGACCTTTTTTCGCAAATTTTGATTTTTTTCAAAACTGGCTTCAATGATTTTGATTAAAATATCATATATTAGAGATATTTACCTCACCAATAAAATCTAGAATTTTCTGGGAATAGCGTCTGAAGACTAATTTATTCTGGATGAATTTTACGGAATTTTGTATAACTGCTAAACCGTAAGAGATGGACAAAAACTTACCACAAAAAATGTAGAGCACGTTAAAACACACAATTTATGTTATATACATTTTATTCGTGGAATTGTTCGTTTTAGAGATGTTCTTTGTTTTTGATTTCAGCTTTAAACTACTTGTACTTTTCTCATACAGGAATTTGTCAACTGCTGTACATACAAAGGAACTTTAGTCACATAGTAACCAGCTTTTGACTGTCACTTTAACCTATGGTACTCTTCTTATTTGTCTTCTGCTTACAAGGAAGCAAGTAATAACACTATTCCTGCTAGTTTTTTTTTTTGGTCAATTAGCATTAAGTAAATAGAGGCTTATGCTTTTTAACAATAATTTGTTACAGAGATGTAGAGAAAGTCATGTGAATGGAACACATCAGGAGAGCATAAAGCGTGTAATTGCAGTGAAATGAGTATCCAATTTTTAGGTGGAATGCAATACTTTTTCTAGGCACGTATACCAATTAGAGAAAGTAAACTTGTCTTCTATATTATATTTTCGTGGAGTATGTTCTGTAAATGAAAGTAACACGTGTATAAGTAGGGTAGTAGTTTGAGGTAGATAAGGAAGTCAAAGATAGACAGGAATACCCTGAGATGCCGGCCCGTATTTACGGTATAACTTCCTCCCGCCTAGGGACGCGAGCGAGCTTCTCTCTGCCTCTCTGTAAAGATCTGCTTTGTGCAGCACCCCGAGGAATCCTTAGCAAAGCTACAGATTTCCACAGACTCCTGCTCCACACAGTTTTATGGCCACCCTAATGAAAACGTACATCAGGCTCCTAGATTAACCAATGGTGTACATGAAAATATCTTGACTTTCTCCATCTGTTCTACAAACAAACTTGCTCTTGCTAATCGAGATGATATTAGCAGATAGAGCCTTATTACTTAGTTCCTTATAAGTACAAGGAAAATAAGGGAGTACATTTGGCTACAGCGATAGTCAAATGTTTTAAAAGCTGTTGCTATGCGATGGAAAACTGTTTTTTGCATAGACAGAAGTTTACAAATTCACGTATTAGAAAAGATTATTTTAAAACTGAAACCTAAAACAAGGAATATCTCGAAAACAATTATCTCTACAAAAAAAAAAAAACAAAAAAAAAACATATATGACATAAATTAAGTGCTTTAACGAGATCTACATGATTACTTTCTCTATACGTACTATATACATAGTGTATATAGAAAGGATTGTATTGCACCCAAAAATTCGATACCGAGATTTCACCGGAAATACACGTTTTAGGGTCCCCTATATCCAATAAAAGTATTTTCAGAAAATGTTCGTGTGTGTTTGTGTCAGTGTATCCATGGACACGATAATTAAAAAAACAAAAACTCGGTAAAATACCAAACTTGATATTTAAGTTTAGTATTTTCCAGGAATGCGACACGAAGATTTTGAGAAAAAAACCCCACCCCAAATTATTCTTTATATAGAAAATGTTGAATTTCTCAAAAATGACTAACGATTTTGATTAAAATACCGTATATTAAAGACAAATAAAATATATATCTTGAAATTTCTGAGAATAGTCTCTGAAGATATCTTTATTCTGAATAAATTTTGTGTAACTGGTAAACCGAAGAGATAGACAAAACTTACTTCACAAAAAACTGTAGATTAAGTTAAAACACACAATTTGCGTCATATATGTTTTTTTCGTGGAATTGTCCATTTCTAAAATATTCTCAGACGAAAGTTGTAAACTCCTGGCTCTGGAAAGAAATGAATATCGTTCACATGACAAGCAGCTATTAAAACATTTGACTATCGTTTTGGCAAAGTCTATTCCCGTATTTTCCTTCTACTTACAAGGAAGCAGGTCTGCTAATATTTCTCTCGATTAGCATGAAGTAAATAGAAGCATAAGGTTTTTAACAATAATCTGTTGCAGTGAATGTAACACATCAGATTTTCGTGTAGTAAGTTTTTGTCTATCTCTTGCGGTTCAAGCGTTATGTAAAATTAGGCAAAACTCGAGGAGAATGAAGAACTCTTCAGAGGCTGTTTTCAGAAAAATCAACTTACATTTTTGTTTTATTTACACGTACTATGAACATAGGGAAGGTATTGTATTGCATCCAAAAATTTGATACAGAGATTTCACCGGAAATACATGGTTTGGGTCCCCCTGAGTCAAAAAAAAAAAAAAAACATTTTGAAGTGTGTGTGTGTCTGTGGACAGCATAGGTCAAAAACGAAAAGACCATTAAATACCGAACTTGTTATTTAAGTTTGGTATCTTCCAAGGATGCGACACGAAGATTTTCAAGAAACTCCCCCACCCCCAACTACCCTTTACATGGAACTTTTTCCAAACATTTTTTTTTTTTCAAAAATAGCCATAACGATTTTGATTAAAATATCGTTTATTAAAGATATTTATCTCACAAATAAAATGTATATCTTGAATTTTCTGGGAATAGCCTGTAAAGACTACTTTATTCTGGATGAATTTTACGGAATTTTGCATAACTGCTAAACCGTAAGAGATGGACAAAAACTTACCATTAAAAACGTAGAGCACGTTAAAACACACAATTTATGTTATATACATTTTTTTCGGGGAGTTGATTCTTTTATAGATATTCCTTGTTTTTGGTTTCAGTTTTAAAATCCTTATACTTTTCTCATACAGGAATTTGTCAACTCCTGTCCATACAAACAAAGGAACTTTAGTCACATAGCAACCAGCTTTTGACTATCACTTTAACCTATGGTACTCCCTTATTTCGCTTCTACTTACAAGGAAGCAGTAATCAGACAATTTCTGCTACTTTTTCTCGATTAGCATGAAGTAGATAGAAGAATAACCTTTTTAACAACAATTCGTTGCAAAAATGTAAAGAAAGTCACGCGAATGGAACACATCAGATTTTTTCAGTAAGTGCATCAAGTGTATCGTGCAGACTGGCACCAGAATTGAGAGAGATACTTACTGCCAAATCGTCCGCGTACAAATGTTTCTAGGCAATCATCTCGGATATTAAATACAACTTATAACAAATAAAGGGCCCACCACAGAACCCTGCGGGACACTATGCTGGGGTAATTTAGCATCAGAGTAACTACAATTTATATAAACAGACTGATATCTATTACAAAAATTAAGATTTAATAAAATTCAAGCTGTTCTTGTCAAAACCATAGAATGTCAATTTCTTAAACAACATTTCAGAGATAAAGTGTCAAAGGCTTTTATTAAATCGAGTAATCTGCTATGAACCAAATCACCTTTATTAAGACATTTAAGCCATTTTATCGTAAATGCAATTAGAGCATCAATTGTGTTGCGAGAAGACCAGAAGCCAAATTGACAATTGGTAAAAGACGAATTTTCATAAAAAGATGCTGTGATTTGTTTATTTAAAATAATTTCTAAAACCTTGGCACAAAATCAAAACTTAGACGTGAAAAAGCGCGATTTTGCTGAGTCTCTTTCTAAGTATGGAATACTCTTACGTGGAAATAAACATTACACGAACCAAATCGTAAACTTTCCCTCCAAAAAAGCCATGCTAAGAATTTTTACATCAGGTTTGAGCCCACAATGTTGGATATTAGAGCCTAGCATTAAACTCTACTCCACGGATGGCGCAAAACCCCCCCCCCCAAAAAAAAACATTTTTTTTTCACCCAGTCGGATTTGTCTGCGACTGACATTCCTGAGGTCGTGGGTACGATTCTCACAGTCAACCATGGTTTTATTTTCGAGAAGTTTCCTGGGTCAGTAGACAAATGGAGATTTCCTCCTCTTCCTTTATTTCATACAACTGGTCTCTTTCAGAGTTGCAAGTGCCCGAAGGACTGCGGTGGTGGCACCCTTCCGTGCTGGTGAATGCGCTTTGGAAAAACAGCTCTGGCGGATTGGGTAGCGTTAGAGTCATCTGTGGGATTCAGTCACTTCCTGCAGTCCCCGCATCGAGATGAAGTGCTTGGACTGTGTTAGGAATCCTCCACAGTAGCTCTTTCACTGCGGTCCGGTTTCGGCCGCCCGTCATCTTATTCACCTGTGGTCCGATACACAATAAGACCATGGTGACTGTAGTATGGGAGCCTTCCGAAATGACACAGAACTTACAAGCCAGCACTGATGTCAGATGCGTGTTCAGAAGCAGAGGCTCTGGATCACAGAGAAGCCAGGATGGGTGATCAGCTCGATGCCTGGTATGAAAGCGAGGAAGTGACGGTGAACGGTCTGAAAGGAAAGATTACTATGGATCAATTGATGGAATGTAGCCCAGACGCCGGTTCATCCGCCACAAATCCCACATGCAAATCGAACTGAAGCCGCCTAGGTGAGAGGCGAGCGGTCTAACCACTCGGTCTACCTCTCTGTAAGTTTGTCTCTGCTTGGTAACTCGTCTTCCGTGGTGTAGGGAAAACATGGTCGCCTCTGATTCCCAAAGTCGTGGGTTTAAACCCGGCGGATCTTTTTGTGCATACAATACTTTAGCATGGCTATCTTCGGAAGCGTGTATAAAAACCTCAAACGTGATAAAGAGGCCTCTGAGCAATTTAATAGGTCTTTTCACGCCCAGTATAGAATGGAACTCTGAGAACCAGCAGTTAAAGAGCGTCCATAAATAGAACTGAACTTGACTGCTCGACACACTGAGAGAAGGAAAGTCGAATTTGTCCCTCGTCTCTGTGCCGTTGCTAGGGCAACCAGCGCACGACCTTGACCTTGCTCTTGTCCAAGGTAGGTTTACCGTTGCTGAAAATCAGTGTTGTCAACGTGTGCGAACAGATTAACGGAGCTGGGTTATAAATCAGCCTGGGTTCTGCAAACATTCGTACCCAGATATGTTGACCTGCGGCTAATCACCAGTAATCCTATTCTCAACTGTGCCACGATCATCATACGTGCTGCTCACACAAAAACATCACCTCTCTACCTATTCTTTTACCCACTACATACTAATTGAGATAAACATTAGCAAAAGCTGTCTTATTACTTGCTTCCCTGTAAGTAGAAGGGAAATTTTTTGAAAATCTTCTTGTCGCATCCTTGGAGGATACTAAACTTAAATATCAAGTTTGGTATTTGACGGACTTTTCGTTTTTGAGCTATGCTGCCCACATACCCACACACACGCACGCACACACACATACACCTGCTCAACATACAACCATCTATTCATCATCATTTACAATAGAGTTAGCTCGTTTTTAGTATTCCCTCCCTGAAGACGCAAGGGACTGTCGGAACGTTATACTGTTCAAGCAGAAAATTAGGACATACATTTGTAATCAAACATAATCTGCTGCTGTATTAATATAATAAATACATCACAAATTTCATTTATTGTACGTGCTAGCAAGTAATATACATTTCAATTGTAAATATCAATAATATGTGTTTCGACCTACATGAGTATTTCACTTAAAATAATTTTGTTTGCAGTTCTTCTTCTCTTTTCATTTCAGTATAGTTCTTGCATGTTTTGATGTTCTTATTAAGTTGTATATAATTGCATTTTTGTTCTTTAATTTTCGTATCATTGCTGTATTGCTTTTAACGATAGAGTGAAAGAGAAGGTCTTATGACCTTAACTCCAGTTATGATAAATAAATAAATAAATAAACACGTAGTCATGTTTCTAATCTTTTTTTTACCCAACACATATATTTCCGGTGAAATCTCGGTATGGAATTTTTGGGGTGCAATACAATACCTTCTCTATACGCTATGTACATAGTACTGTAGAGAAAGTAATATGATTTACACCTGAAATCTCGGTATCGAATATTTGGGTTGAATAGATAGCGCATTGAAAGTTTCATTTCGGGTAAAATACCTTCTCGAAATGAAAGATGTGATCATTCCATTAACCTTAAGTATTCTATTGCCACTACTTTGTTTTATACGACTCTTTGGCACCAGACGTTATAATCTCATTCCTCCATTGTTCTTTATGACGTACAACCCATTAAGATAAGTGCATTGGGATTCCCCACTGCAAGATAACTACACAATAGTTTTTCACCCTGCATTACACAAATATGACACTAGTATAACTGCAGCGTAACCACAAGGAGTTCTTTACGAGAATGTTTCACGTCACATATGACTCTTTTCAGGTTTAAAAACTGAAACTCTCCCATTTAAATTACTTTCTCCATCTATTTTTCAACAAACACTTTTTTAAAAGTACTTCTTCTACCTGCTGCATGCTATTCGAGATAAACATTAGCAGAGACGGTCTTATTACTTGCTTCCTTATAAGTAGGCAGGAAATAAGAGAATACACTAGGCTAAAGTGATAGTTACATTTTTAAAAGCTATCACCTTCACTGAAATTTGAATCTCTTTGCAGGGCAAGGAGTAAAACAAAAGGAAAACGAATTACGAATACTAAAACTTAATACAAGAAATATTTCGTTAATGGTTAAAGCCAATAAAAAAAAACTGTTCCATTCACATGACTTTCTCTACATCTCTGTAACAAATCATTGTTAAAAAGCTTATTTCTATTTACTTCATGCAAATCAAGAAAAAAAAAAATTCTCAGAAATAGTCTTATTACTTGCTTCCTTGTAAGTAGAAGCGAAATAAGGGAGTAACATAGGTTAAAGTGATACTCAAAAGCTGCATGCTATGCGAATGAAGTTCCTTTGTATGGACAGGAGTTGAAAAATCATGTGTGAGTAAAGTATAAGTTTTTCAAAGCTGAAGCTAAAAACAAGGAATATCTCAAAAACGATCACCTCTACGGAAAAAAATTTACGTAACATAAATTGTGTGTTTTAATGTGCTCTTCAGAGCCTATTTCTAGAAAATTCAAGATATGCATTTGAGTCATTTTTGAGAATATCAAAAATCTCGAAAAGTTTTCCATGTAAAGGGTAGTTTGGTCTGGAGTGGGGATTATGCTTAAAATCTTCGTGCCGCATCCTTTGAAGATACCAAACTTAAATACCTAGTTTGGGATTTTACCGACTTTTAGTTTTGAAGTTATCGTGTTCACAGACTCACGGACACACACACGTGTCTTTTTCCAAAAATGCAATTTTTGGATACAAGGGATCCTAAAACGTCTATTTTCGGTGAAATGTTGGTATTTAATTTTTATATGCAATGCAACACATTATCTATACATATTCCGTGTAGAGAAAGTAAAAATGAAAGAGTATGATTATGACATTTTTGAGTAATTATTAACAGGAATTCTCTGTGTGATTTTTTAAGAAACAGAAAAAGATTCGAGGTAAGAATTTGGGGCGTCGAAATACCTAAAAGTCCCCCACTCCCGAAGCACAGTTTTACGTGACTTTAAAGTGAAATATTGGTATCAAATTGTTGTGTGGAACACAATATCCCTGCTGTAAGCAGAAGAAGGAGAAAAAGCAGCTATTTTGCCTGGTTAAGGCGATCATTGTAATGCTGTATCCACAGATATGTTTGAAGTAATTCCATAAATCAACAAGTTGCCCTAGGCCGCCTCTATCTATCCGACAGTGTAAATGAAGATGGTGTGTGGCTGAGATTAAACAAAATGGCTGATGTTGACGCCAAATATTGGTCCGTCGACAAGCACCATGTTTACATACTCGCCACTTGATTAATGGCTTTACGTGACCGAGGTTTTGACAGCTTGCACCTCCCCATGCTAAAACTTATACAACCTGATGTGTTACATTCACATCTCTGCTACAAATTATTGTTAAAAACCTTATGATTCTATTTACTTCATGCTAATCAGAAAAAAATTAGCAGAAATAGTCTTATTACCTGCTTCCTTGTAAGTAGAAGTGAAATAAGGGAGTACCATAGGTTATAGTGATAGTCAAAAGCTGGTTGCTATGTGACTGAACATTTGCTTGTGTGGACAGGAGTTAACCAATTTCTGTGTGAGAAAAGTATAGGTTTGTCAAAGCTGAAACCAAAAACCACGAATACCTAAAAAAAGATATCAACTCCACGAAAAATATTAATAGCATAAATTGTGTGTTTTAAAGTGCTCTACATTTTTTGTATGGTAAGTTTTTGTCCACCTCTTACGGTACACCAGTTATGCAAAATTCCGTAAAATTCATTCAGATTAAAGTAGTCTTCAGAGGCTATTCTCAGAAAATTCAAGATATACATATTATTTGGGATGTAAATATATTTAATATACGATATTTTAATCAAAATCTTTAGACCCATTTTATAGAAAATCAAAATTTTCAAAAAAAGTTCCATGTAAATGGTAGTTTGGGCTGGGGGGGATTTTCTTGAAAATCTTCGTATCCTTGCAGGATACCAAGATTGGTATTTAACGGTATTTTCGTTTTTGAGCTCTACTGCCCACAGACACACACACATATGCACACAGACAGACAGACAGACAGACATACACACACGGATATTTTTCTAAAAATGTTCTTTTTGGATTCAGGGGGTCTCAAAATATGTGTTTCCGGTGAAATTCCGGTTAGAATTTTCGGGTGCATTAAATACCTTCTCTACATAGTGCGTATAGAGAAAGTAAAAGAAGAGAAATAAGAAAATGCACAGCCTAAAGCGATAGTCTCGTCCTTTAAAAGCGGATCTCTATGTAAAACAATTGTAATTCCATTCTCTTTGCTAGCCAGAAGTAAACAAACGAGAAACGAGAAAAAAAACTGTCTTACCGTTTGAGAAAATTTAAGTATCTAAAATTGAAACCACAATTCGAAATATCTCGAAAACGATAAAATCTACAAAAAAAATATATATGACATAACTTGTTTGTATTAGTGAGATCTGCAGTTTTTGTGTAGTAAGTTTTTGTATATCTCTTATGGTTTACCAATTATGCAAAATTCAGAAAGATTCATCCAGAATAAAGAGGTCCTCAGAGACTATTCCCAGAAAATTCAAGGTATAGATATTTTATTTGTGATATTAATAGATAATATATGGCACTTCAATCAAAATCTGCAGAGACATTTTTGAGAAAATACAAGCTTTTGAAAAGCGTAGTTGGGGGTGACGGGATTTTCCTGAAAATCTTCGTGTCGCATCCATCTCTGTAACAAATTTGGGTAAAAATGCTTGTACTTCTATCTACATCATGCAAATTGAGATAAACTTAAACAGAAATTGTCCTTATCGCTTGCTTCCTTGTAAGTAGAGGACAAAGAATCTGATGTGTTCCATTCACACGATCTTTCTCTACAGCCAAATATTGTTAAACAGCTTATGCTTCTATTTACTTCATGCTAATAAAAAAACAAAAACAAACAAAAACAAACAAAAAAGCAGCAGAAACAGTCTTATTACTTGCATACTTGTAAACAGTACAGAAATAAGGGAGTACCATAGGTTAAACTGATAATCAAAAGCTGGTTGCTATGTGACTGAAGTTTCTTTGTTTGTTTGTTTGGACAGGAGTTGACAAATTCCAGTATGAGAAAAGTTAAGTTTTTCAAAGCTGAAACCAGAAACAAGGAATATCTAAATAACGATCAACTTCACGAAAAAAATGTATACGACATAAATTGTGTGCTTTAATGCGCTCTACATTTTTTTTTTTTTGTGGTAAGTTTTTGTCTATCTCTTACGGTTCATCAGTTGTGTATAATTCCGTAAAATTCACCCAGAATAATGCAGTCTTCAGAGGCTTTTCCCAGAAAATTCAAGATATACATTTTATTTGTCAAGTAAATATCTCTAATATACGATATTTTAATGAAAATCTTTAGAGCCATTTTTGAGAAAGTAAAAATGTTCATATAAAATTCTTTGTAAAGAGTAGTGCGGGTTGGAGTAATTTTTCGCACAAGCTTCGTGTCGTATCCCTGAAAGATACTAAATTTAAATACCAAGTTTGGTTTATTACCGACTTTTCGTTTTTGAGTTATCGTCTTCATAGACTCGTGGACACACACACGGACGTTTTTCTGAAAATAGTGTTTTTTTTTATACAGGGGACCCTTAAACATATATTTCCTGTAAAATCTCGGTATCAATTTCTTGGTGGAGTGCAATACCTTCTCTATATACTATGTGCATAGTACGTGTAGAGAAAGTATAAATTTGATGTGTTCCATTCACTTGACGTTCTCTACAACCCTGTAAAATGTATTATTAAAAAGGGTATTATTCTTCTATTTACTTCATGCTAATCGGAAAAGAATTAGCAGAAATAGTCTTATGACTTGCCTCCTTGTTAGTAGGAGCGAAATAAGGGAGTATCATAGGTTAAAGTGATAGTCAAAAGCTGTTTGCTATGTGACTGAAGTTCCTTTGTTTGTATGGACAGGAGTTGACAAATTCCTGTATGAGAAAAGTATAAGTTTTTCAAAGCTGAAACCCAGAAAGAAGGAGTATCTTAAAAACGATCATCTCCACGAAAAAAATGTATATAACATAAATTGTGTGTTTTAACGTGCTCTACATTTGTGGTGTGGTAAGTTTTTTTCCATCTCTTACGGTTTAGCAGTTATGCAAAATTCCGTAAAATCATCCAGAATAAAGTAGTCTTCAGATGCTATTCTCAGAAAATTCAATGTATACATTTTATTTGTCAGGTAAATATGTTTCATATACGATATATTAATCCAATTCGTTAGAGACATTTTTGAGAAAATCAAAATTTTCAAAGAAAGTTCCATGTAAAGGGTAGTGCGGGTTGTGGTAATTGTTCTCAAAATCTTCGTGTCGCATCCTTGGAAGATACTAAACTTAAATACCAAGTCTGGTATTTTACCGACTTTTCGTTTTTGAGTTATCGTGTTCAAAGACACATGGACACACTGACACACTGGCACACGGACACACACGGACACACACGGACCTTTTTCTGAAAGTAATTTTTTTTGATACTGGGGACCCTAAACCGGTGAAATTTCGGTATCGAATTTTTTGGTGGAGTGCAATACCTTCTCTATACACTATGTACATAGTGCGTGTAGAGAAAGTAAAAATAGTGTGTGAATTGTTTTATATTGTTCATATGATTACCGCCTCGTTTTGCAAGCTTGCTACTCACAATATAAAACACATTTTCACCACTTGTGTCGTAAATAAGTATTTAACTACTACTGCTGCCAGTTTATATGCATTTCTGGTAATGATCCACTGCCAGTTTTCATGGTTTAAGAGCTCCGAGGACCTGAGGCACTGCGTGATGAGTCTAGACTAGACCGAACTTCGCTAGCAGTAAGTTTGGTTTAGTAACCACATTTCCTAGGTGAACCACAGACACTATCCCCTCAGGGGGTGCAACGTTACCGCTGTCACTGACCAACTCTATTACTGTTCCCTATATAACATTGGATAATTACTTCCATATATATGTAACGGGAGCGTAACCTTATGTTTCGATTCCAACGGAAATATTGTGAAACGAGACGCAGTTTTTTATACGAGACTATCTGATATTACGAGAAAAATAACCAGAGATGAAACAAATTTGAGGTTAGGTTTGAGCTATTCACCAGGTGATGTATACACACTAATATCATGAATTACTTTGCACTTGCTGCACTTTTTACGCGTAAAAATCTGTTATATTTCATTCACATTACTTTCTCTACATCTCTGAAACAAATTATTGTTAAAAAGCTCATTCTTTTATTTACTTAATGCTAATCGAGAGAACATTGGCAGAAATGCGATAGTCAAAAGCTGGTTGCTATGTGACAAGTTCCTTTGTTTGTATGGACAGGAGTTGACAAATTCCTGTATGAGAAAAGTGTAAGTACTTTAAAACTGAAACTAACCACAAGGAATATCTAAAAAAACGGCCAACTCTACGAAAAAAATGTATACAACATAAATTTATGTTTTAACGAGCTCTACATTTTTTGGGGTGGTAAGTTTTCGTCTATCTCTTACAGTTTACTAGTTATGCAAACTTTCGCAAATTTCATTCAGAATAAACATGTCTACAGGGGCTATTCCAAGAAAATTGAAGATATACATTTTATTTGTCAGCTAATATCTTAAATATACGATATTTTCATCAAAATCGTCAGTCATTTTTGAGAAAATTACAAAGTTCGAAATTCTTTCCATGTAAAGTGTAGTTTGGGTTGTGGGAATACTTTTCTCAAAATCTTCGTGTCGCATTCCTGGAAGTTACTAAACTTAAATACCAAGTTTGGTATATTACCGACTTTTCGTTTTTGAGTTATCGTGTTCATCGACACACTGACACGCACGGACGTTTTTCTGAAAATGCTTTTTTAGGATACAGGGGACCTCAAAACGTGATCTGTTGAAATCTCTGTATCGTTTTTAGGTGGAATACAATACGTTCTCTATCCACTATGTACATAGTACGCGTAGAGAAAGTAAAACTTAATTTTCAGATCTAAATTAAGGTCGTAAAGTACTCAATTACCTTCGGTCGAAGAAAAAATATATTATGTGGATGGATAGCTTAGCAATGCTGAATAAATCTTATATAAAAATGTTAGCTGTTTCATTCATATGGCTTTCTCTGCCTGTTCTGAAACGATATCCTTATAAAAGATTATTCTTTTGCTACTTATGCTAATCGAAAGAAACGTTACTAGAAAAAATAATGTTAATTGTTCCGTGACAGAAACCGTGTGTACAACAGGAGTTGGACAGGTAGAGTCAGAGAAAACAAGTAAAACTATCACATTTGACCATAATAGTGTGCTATACTATGAATCCTGGGACTTAAAGTACTTACAACATTGTAAGTCGCCATTGGGGTTGTTATCTCAAAATAGTTTGAGATCACCTTGTGGTTTACCGGGAAACATGCGAGTCAGTTGGGAAATTCAATGGTATGCCGGCATGTTGCCATGGTAGCTCAGTGGTAGAGCAACCGGCTAGAGACCGGTGGTCCAAATCCCGGCTATGGCATTGACTTTTTCAGTCTGACTCTACCTATCCGTCGCCAGAAATAGTCTTATTATTTGCTTCCTTGTAAGTAGAAGGGAAATAAAAGAGCACACGTTAATGAAACCGCGCAATAGATGTCGCTATGTGATTAGATTTTTACTTTCTCTACACGTACTATGTACATAGTGTATAGAGGAAGTATTGTATTCCACCCAAAAATTTGATACCAAAATTTAATTGGAAATACATATTTTAGGATCCCCTGAATACAAAAAAACCAAAACATTTTTAGAGAAAGGTCCGTGTGAGTGTGTGTGTCTGTGGACAACATAGCTTAAAAGCGAAAAGATCGTTAAATACCAAATTTTGTATTTAGGTATAGTATCCTCCAAGGATGCGACAGGAAGATTTTCAAAAAACACTCCCCAATACAAACTACCCTTTACATGGAAAACTTTTCGAAATTTTGGATTTGCTTAAAAGTGGCTCTAACAATTTTGATTAAAATCACGTATATTAAAGCTATTTTCACCCCGAATAAAATGTATATTTTGAACTCTTAAAAATTATTTAGGACATAAATTGCATGTTTTAAAGAGCTCTACAGTTTTTATAATAACATCTAGTAAAACTCATTCAGAATCAAAAGGAATTCAGAGGTCATTCCCCCAAAACGTTTGGGATGAAAATATCTTTAATATGCCGTGGTTCCGTCAAAATCATTAACCCATTTTGAGAAAATCATGATTTAGGAAATTTTATCTATTTAAAGGGTAGTTTGGGGTGGGGGAATTTCTTGAAAATCCTTGTGTCAAACTCTTGAAAGTCGCTGAACCTAAGTTTCAAATTTGGTATTTAGCAGTTCTTTTTTGAGTCATCATGTCACTCGATACATGACATATTTCAAGAACTACTTTCTTGGTTTCGGGCCTCAACATATATATTTTCAGTGAATGCTAATGAGATAAACCTTAGCAAAAATAAGGAAATAAGAGAATATACTAGGTTAAAGCGATAGTCAAATCTTTTAAAAATCGGTCGCTATGCAAAACAATTGAAATTCCGTTCCCTTTGCTTGCCATGAGTAAACAAAAGCTAGACGAAAAGAAAGACAAGTTTAAATCACTTGAAATTTAAACCAATAACACTGAATATCTCTGAAGTGGCTAACTCTACAAAAAATGTGTATGACATACAGTTTTGTCTACATTTTTGTGTAGTAAAATGTGTGTATTTCTTATGATTTACCAGTTATATAAAATTTATACAAAATCATACAGAATAAAGAGCCTTCAGAGGTTATTCCCAGAAAATCAGGATATTCATTGTTTTGTCATAAAACTATCTTAAAAATGCATATTTTAATCCAAATCGTTAGAGATATTTTCAAAATCAAAATGTTGAAAAATGTTCTATTTAATGGTGGAGGAGGGTTGAGGGAGTTTCTTGAACATCTTCGTGTCGCATCCTTGGAAGATACGGGACTTAGAGTTCGGTGTTTAACTTATGCTTTTTACAGAAACACACGCAAAGATACACATGGATATTTTTTCTGAATTTTTATTATTCTGAGGACCCTTAAATATGTATTTTTGGTGAAATCTCGGTATAAAAATGTTGGGTGCAATACAATATCTTTTTTAGCCATTATGTACATAGTACCTACGTGTAGGGACAATAAAAATGTGTTATTTTTATACAGAGGAACCTAAAACATGTATTTCCGGTGAAATCTTGGAATCGAGATTGTAAATGGAATACAATACCTTCTCTATCCGCTATTTACACAGTGCGTGTTTAGGAAGTAAAAATATGCTAAATATGTATTTCCGGTGAAATCGGTATCCAATTTTGAAGTGGAATGTAATACTTCCTCTATATACTATTAACACAGTGCGTATTTAAAAAGTAAAAATATGTTATTTTTTTGTTCAGGGGACACTAAAACATGTATTTCCGGTGAATTCTCGATATCGAATTCCAGGTGGAATGCAATACTTTCTCTATATATTATTAACACAGTGTGCGTATTTAGAAACTAAAAATAACTTGTTTTTTATTCAGAGGACCCTAAAACATGTGTTTCTAGTGAATTTTCGGTATCGAATTTTTGGGTGAAGTGCAATACCTATGCGCTATGTACATTGTACGTGTAGAAGGAGTAAAAATAAGTAATTTTTTATACACAGACCCCTAAAACTCCGGTGAAATCTCATAATCGAATTTCTAGGTGAAATACAATACTTCCTCTACACACTATACATTGCACACACCTGGTAGAGAAAGTAAAAATACATATAAAAGGATAATGATGAGAAAGCCATCATATGCTAAGCCGCGCTGAAGGGAAAGGGAGCGAGCGAGCGAGCCTACAGTTGATGCAGTTCTTACTAAAGCAATCAGTAATATGGAGACATACACCGCCAAATTTCAGGCTTCCTCTTGCCCCAATTTAAGTTGGTAGCGCAGTTTATCTGGAGTGCAGCCAATCTGCTAAAACGTCGCCGGTTTTGCGTAAATAAATCAGACTAAAACATAACGCCTCGACCCGTTTTTATCCCTGTCAGGTTGGTAAGGCCCCCCTTGGATTAACGTGTCAGATACGGTTTAAACAAAGACCAGTGTGCCACCGCAAATCCAAATCTCCACCAACACAATTGAGGTTAGGTACAGCGTCCATCATTTCCTCGCCGCGAGCTTCACACACTGGCAACGTAATAAGATTTACGTGTCATGCACCTGTCTCTTTTAACTTCCTAAACTCTACCCTTTAAATACTGCAGAGCGTTTTTATTTTATAACTCTCTAAAGTATTCGTTTAGTTTTTACTACCTCTATGGTTAAAAACATTGTATTCGATAACAAAATTCTGATGTGTCCCATTCACATGACTTTCTCTGCATCTTGGCAACAAATTATTGTTACAAAGCTTATGCTTCTATTTACTTCATGCTAATCGAGAAAAATTAGCAGAAATATTCTTATTACTTGCTTCCTTGTAAGTAGAAGCGAAATAAGGGAGTAGTATATGTTAAAGTGATAGTCAAAAACTGGTAGCTATGTGACTGAAGTTTCATTGTTTGTTAGGACACGAATTGACAAATTCCTGTATGAGAAAGTTAAGTTGTTCAAACCTGAAACCAAAAACAACGAATAAGACAAAAACGATCAACTCCAAGAAAAAAATGTATATTACATAAATTGTGTGTTTTAACGCTCTACATGTTTTGTGTGGTAAATGTTTGTCCATCTCTTACGGTTTAGCAGCTATGCAAAATTTGGTAAAATTTATCCATAATAAAGTAGTCTTCAGAGGCTATTCACAGAAAATTTAAGATATACATTTTATTTGTTAGGTAAATATCTTTAATATAAGATATTTCAATCAAAGTCATTAGTCATTTTTGAGAAAATCAAAATAATCGAAAAAAGTTCTATGTAAAAGGTAGTTGGGGGTGGGGGGATTTTTCTCAAAATCTTCATATCACTTCCCTGGAAGATACTAAACTTAAATACCACACACACACACACACACACACACACGCATATACACGCACCTTTTTCTGAAAATGTTTTTTTTTCCATACAGGGGACCCTGAAACATATATTGACGTTGAAATCTCGTTATCGAATTTTTGGATGGAGTGCAATACCTTCTCTATACACTATGCATATAGTACTTGTAGAGAAAGTAAAACCGAACTTGGTGTTCAAGTCTAGTACCTTCCTGGGATGCGACACGAAGACTTCCAAGAAAATCGCCTACCCCAAAGTACCCTTTACATGGAGCATTTTTTGTTTCTTGTTCTCAAAAATCGATGTAACCTTAAATCTATCTACATAATGTATATTTTGAATTTTGTGCGAATAGCTTGTAAATATCTCTTTATTCTGGATGAATTTTGTTGAATTTTGCGTAACTGCTAAACCGTAACCGACAGACAAAAATGTAGATCTAATTAAAACATGCAGTTTACGTCACATGAAGCTGATCATTTCTGTGATATTCCTTATAAGCTGTTTCAGATTTCAAATACTTCAGCTTTTCCCACACGGAAAGTTGCAAACTCCTGGCCATACATAGAAACGGATTTCAACGACATGGCAACCAGCTTTTAAAACATTTGACTATCGTTCTAGTCTATTGGATTCCCTTGTTTCCCTTCTACTTGCAAGGAAGCAAGTAATAAGACTATTTCTGTTTATAACGATTAGCTCGGTGTATATAAAGGAATAAGGTTTTCTAAGAATAGTTTGTTTGCCGAACATGTTAAATGAATTCCCCTAAAGGAAATAGAGCATCATCTAATAAAGAGTGATACAAACGTTTTCTCCATAATCTTAAAATGAATTGTTTGAAATATATTAATCTTTATGTACATCATGGGATCCCAGAAGCTATAGATATGTATAATAACATTAAGAAGGTATATCAGAGTAGTCTAAGAAATACAAAAAGTTTTATTTTTCGAAACTTATCAGTGGTTCACAAAATAAATCTAAAGCAACCTGGTCTGTCATTAATGCTATTGTGAATAACAACCCTAAGCATTGTGATCTTCATGTTGAGATATTTAATTTAAACTTTATTGACAAAGTTGGCAAACTTGTAAGTAGTACATCTCCCGGTGAACCTAAAATTATCTTAAAATGATGTCTAAACCTGATACTGAATTTGCCTTTGGATATGTTGGTGTAGAATACGTATATTCTGCTATACTTCATTTAAATAATAGTTCTTCTTTTGATGTGTACGGTATTAAATCTAAATTAATCAAATTGGTAGCCAGTTATATATCAGAACCTTTAACTCATACTTTTAATTTTTGTATTGACTCTGTCCAGTTTCCTGATGCCCTTAAGTATGTCAAAGTAGTTCCAATTTTTACTTTCTCTACCCCATATATACAATGTACATAGAGATAGAGAAGGTATTGTAATTCACCCAAAAATTCGATTCCGAGACTTCACCGGAAATATATGTTTTGAGACCCCTGAATCCAAAAAAAAGCATTTTTAGAAAAATGTTCGTATGTGTGTCTGTCTGTGTGTCAGTGTGTGTGGGGGGGCAGCATAGCTCAAAAACGAAAAGACCGTTAAATACCAAACTTGGTATTAAAGTTTGGTATCGTCCAAGAATGCGACAAGAAGATTTTCAAAAAAATTCCCCACCTCAAACTACCCCTTGCATGGAAAATTACGAAAATTTTGATTTTCTTAAAAATGGCTCAAACGATTTTGATTAAAATATCGTATATTAAAGATATTTACCTGGAAATAGCCTCTGAAGCCTACTTTATTCTGGATGTATTTTACGGAATTTTGCATAACTGCTAAACCGTAAGAGATGGACGAAAACTTAAAACACAAAAAATGTAGGGCACGTCAAAACACACAATTTATGTAATATACATTTTTTCTTGGAGTTGATCGTTTTTGAGATGTCCCTTATTTTTTGGTTTCAGCCTTGAAAAGCATACTTTTCTCACACAGGAATTTGCCAACTCCTATCCATACATACAAAGGAACTTCAGTCACATAGCAACCAGCTTTCGACTATCACTTTAAGCTATGGTAGTCCCTTATTTCGCTTCTACTATCAAGGAAGCAAGTTATAAGCTTATTTTTCATCATTTTTTCGGGAATATATGAAGTAATTAGAATAATTTTTGAAGGGATAAAGTGAAAGTCATGTGAATGGAACACATCATATTTTTAATTTTTGTATTGACTCTGGCCAGTTTCCTGATGCCTTTAAGTATGTCAAATAGTTCCAATTTTTAAGAAGAGCAATAGAGGAGATTATGGGAATTATAGGCCAATAAGTATATTACTGATGGCGTCAAAGGTTTCTGAGGCCTTAATTAATAACCAAATTTACAAATATTTTGTAGCGAAATCCAGTTTGCGTTTCGGAATTCTCTAAGCACCACAGATGCAATAATATCATTTTATAAAGGTTGTCTTTTAGGCCTTGAATCTAGATATCTAGTGTGTGATCGATTCTTTGATTTTACGAAGGCTTTTGACACTGTATCTCATGCAAATCTTCTTCTTAAATTAAATTGTTATGGGTTTAGTGACTGCAGTGTTAATCTTTTGTCCTCATGTCTTAGAATAGATACCAGGCTGTGTTTTTAAATTATAGTAAAATGTCATCTTTTAAACTTTTGAGATATGGTGTACCCCAAGGTTCAGTATTAGGACCGATATTGTATTTAATATACATTAATGACCTTCCCAATTTTATTTGTAGTCCTTACCGTGGGACATTTATGTTTGTGATGAATTGGCTTTAAATATAATTAATGATAACACTAATATAATAAATGCTTAACTCAATGAGTTAACTAAACTAGTTCAACTGTGGTGTAATGCCAACAATTTAAATATTAACAGTACAAAAACTGAAACATTGCATTTTAGTTTAAGGAGAGTTAATATTGACGAGAAAAAATCAGAACTTTGTTGGCCTGCACCTTGAATCTAATTGTGCTGGCTAGCTCATTCTGAAAACGTTGCTAAGAAAGTAAACAAGGGTTTATTAAAAATAATATCACCACTGAATCATTAATTTCAGCTTATTATATCTGCTTTAAGAGTGTTAAGTTGCAAACCAAAGCCTTGAGATGAATTTGTGGAGTTTCATCTAAGTTTCATTGTAAACCACTCTTTATTAAATCTGGTTTACTACTTTCGGTGTACGTTCTGGCCTGTCTTTTGTATGTAAAGAAGCATATTACTGCATTTACAATTTGTGCTTCTGTACATAGTCAAGATACTCGAAGTAATTCTAACATTTATATAAGAGTAAATAAAGTATAGGTACAAATAGTTTCCATTATACAATATCTTTTAAGTTTTACAGTAGCATACCTTTGCACATTTTCAGGTTTTTAAGAGTAAGGTCAGTATCTCATTAAGGCCTATCCTCTATTTAGTTTAAATGCATTTTGTAGTGTAACATTTACTTGATTTGTTAATATAATTGTACAGGCTTTGACGATGTCATGAATACTTGTATTCCTTTGACAAATAAATTACCATCTATCTATCTATCTATCTATCTATCTATCTATCTATCTATCTATCTATCTATCTATCTATCTATCTATCTATCTATCTATCTATCTATCTATCTATCTATCTATCTATCTATCTATCTATCTATCTATCTATCTATCTATCTATCTATCTATCTATCTATCTATCTATCTATCTATCTATCTATCTATCTATCTATCTATCTATCTATCTATCTATCTATCTATCTATCTATCTATCTATCTATCTATCTATCTATCTATCTATCTATCTATCTATCTATCTATCTATCTATCTATCTATCTATCTATCTATCTATCTATCTATCTATCTATCTATCTATCTATCTATCTATCTATCTATCTATCTATCTATCTATCTATCTATCTATCTATCTATCTATCTATCTATCTATCTATCTATCTATCTATCTATCTATCTATCTATCTATCTATCTATCTATCTATCTATCTATCTATCTATCTATCTATCTATCTATCTATCTATCTATCTATCTATCTATCTATCTATCTATCTATCTATCTATCTATCTATCTATCTATCTATCTATCTATCTATCTATCTATCTATCTATCTATCTATCTATCTATCTATATGTCTGTCTGTCTGTCTGTCTGTCTGTCTGTCTGTCTGTCTGTCTGTCTGTCTGTCTGTCTGTCTGTCGGTCGGTCGGTCGGTCGGTCGGTCGGTCGGTCGGTCGGTCGGTCGGTCCGTCTATTTTTTCCAAAAGAGGGCATTATATTTATTACGTCCTAGGCAATTTTTATGACATCTGTGCTAGAATAACTTAAGGACATATATGACTGAAAATTCGAAATTCCAAACTAATAAAGCTAGCTTTTTTTAAATTTATATCGTCAATGTAATGTAATTGCTTTAATGATTCAGAAGCTATAGTCATTTTTTTTTTGTCACGTCACAAACAATGTCCCTTGCGACAAAAATATTAAAATGTAGGTCTGATATTTTAGCCCCAGGTTAAAAATACATTTAAGTTTTGAAATTGACCTAGGTTTCTCTGTGTCTCCTATGGTTTCGGCTCCAAAATTGCTAAAGTTTTGACTGTGTTTTTTTTTGTCAGAAAATATACTTTTTATGTTGAAAAATTAAAAACATATACTTAAATACATCTGAAAACAAAACCTAGAGCAATATTACTTGTCTCTCTGTAAACATGCACAGCAAATTTTATTTGTGTCACAGAAAAACAGCTCCACAAGGAGCCTTTTACAGGAAGGAAAATGCTGAAAATATCAATAACGAGAAAAAAAGGAAAGATTTAAATGCATGGCTCACATTAAAATCCAGGTTGGTAGGTTGGACCCTCAGCTTTCCTTTTCCTCTCCTCTGCTGCTGCCTTTTCTTCTTGCATTAGAGCTTAGCTTTAGCACAACTTCGTTTTATACTTTGCATGATGTGAATGAGATCTCGTCGAACTGTTGTTTTTCTTGTCGAGTCTAGTACCGTTTTGACTCTAATGCTTTTCTGTGGCTCAACTTAAAGCATTTAAAAATTACATCAGGAATGATTAAATTACTCTATGGAATCAAAATAAACAGTTGATTTTTTGGTGGTTTTTCATGAAATACCTATTATACATACGCTTAATGATGTAGGATTTTGCAAGTATTTATAATCATAGTATTTGTACTTATAACATACTTATAGTCTATGTTTAAGCAGCTTTCTGCCCAGTTAGGTAATCTGTTGTGTGTTATAGAGAGCCAAACAAAGGAAGTAAATGAGATACCTGATGTCACTAAAGGCAGTCGATAATTATTAATCGACATATCGACTATGTTGTAGCCAGAGAGATTACAGGCCTGCCACCAGCTTATCGGCGAACAACAGAATGTCAGCGGAAATGTACACCATTGGCTAATTGAATGTGAACCGGAATTTCTTCCGTGCGAGATAAACTCGGCACAGGTCAAAGGTGGAAACAGATCATATGGTTCCAGTAAACAGCGAAAATCGTATGTGTGCCCAAATTTAGTGTACTTTACCTTAATCTACCGTTATATTGTAACAAAACTGTCTTTATTACTTAAACAAATCTGGTGTAATACACTCACAGGACGTTCTCTACATATCTGTAACAAATTATTGTTAATAAACTTATTCTTCCATCTGCGCAATGCTAATCGAGATAAACATTAGCAGAATGTTCTTATTACTTAGTTCCTTGTAAGTAGAAGGGAAATTAGGGAATACATTCGGGTGCGTGGCCAGGAGTTGAGTATCAGAAAAGTTTGGAATATCTCGAAAACGATTAGCTCCACAAAAAAAAAAAACAAAAAAAAAACTGATGTGTTCCATTCACATGAATATCTCTACATCTCTGCAAAACTATTATTAACAGCCTTATGCTTCTATTTACTTCATGTTAATCGAGAAAAAAATCAATTGAAATAGTCCTATTACTTGCTTCCTTGTAAGTAGAACAGAAATAAGGGAGTACCATAGGTTAAATTGATAGTCAAAACCTGGTTGCTATGTTGACAAATTCCTGCATGAGAAAAGTATGTGTTCCAAAGCTGAAGACAAAAACAAGGGATATCTCAAAACCGACCAACTCCACGAAAAATACGTGTATGACATAAACTATGTGTTTTAACGTGCTCAACATTTTTTGTGTGGTAAATTTTTGTCCATCTCTTACGGTTTAGTAGTTGTACAAAATTCCGTAAAATTCATCCAGAATAAAGTAGTCTTCAGAGGCTATTTACAGAAAAGTTAAGATATACATTTTATTTGTGAGGTAAACATCTTTAATATTCGACATTTTAATCAAAATCGTTAGAAACATTTTTGAGAAAATCAAAATTTTTGAAAAAAGTTCCTTGTGAAGGGTAGTTGGGAGTGTGGGGGTTTGAAAATCTTTGTGTCGCATACTTGGAAGATACCAAACTTAAATACCAAGTTTGGTGTTTAACGGTTTTTTCGTTTTTGAGCTATGCTGTCCACAGTCACACGGACCTTTCTCTGAAAATACTTTTTTTGGATTCAGGGGGACCTAAACATGTATTTACGGTGAAATATCGGTATCGAATTTCTCTATACACCATGTACATAGTACGTGTAGAGAAAGTAGTAAGGCACAGTGGGACCACCTGAAATATCATTGAAAAATCGTCAGTATTCATGCTCTTCAAAAAAAATCAAGTGATTTTGTCTTGTGTGGAATATTGTAAATGGAATCCAAAGCCGCCTGTAATATGAGCGTGACCAATGACAAATGAAAAGCGTGTTGACAGGTGAAAAGCCACTTGGCACATTACCGTTATGATTCAGTGAGCCCTCCCAGAGCAATTTGCGATGTTTCTCGACCGGAAGTAATTACCAAGTAGGTAGTTCATGTTTATGACATGGCCTGGTCAGATAGAGCGAGTCTTCAGGGTACAGTCGCCAAAATTAATAATGTAGTCTATTACCTGCGAGAGAAGTTAGTGTTGGTCCATTGAGAGTGGCTTTGTGCGGTCTTCGATCGTCACAGGGCTCAGAACTAGGTCCGCTCCCACCTTTAAATGAAAACAAACAGGAGGCGCGAAATCCAACCGAAAAAGTTAGCTGACAAAAATACCGTACTATGTACATAGTGAATACAGAATGTATTGAACTCCACCCAAAAATTCGATACCGAAATTTCACCGGAAATATACGTTTTAGGGTCCGCTGTATCCAAAAAAAAATATATATTTTCAGAAAAAGGTCCGTGTGTGTTTGTCCATGTGTCTGTGGACAGCATAGCTCAAAAACGAAAAGAGCGTTAAATACCAAACTTGGTATTTAAGTTTGGTATCTTCCAAGTATGCGACACGAAGACCAAAGAAAATCCCCCCACCCCCAACTATCTTTACATGGAACATTTTTCAAAATTTTTGATTTTTTTAAAAATGGCTCTCATGATTTTGATTAAAATATCGTATATTAAAGATATTTAACTGACAAATAAAATGCATATTTTGAATTTTCTGGGAATAGCCTCTAAAGACTACTTTTATTCTGGATGAATTTAACGGAATTTTGCATAACTGCTAAACTGTAAGAGATGGACAAAAATTTACCCCACAACAAATGTAGAGCACATCAAAACACACAATTTATGTTATATACATTTTTTTCGTGGAGTTGATTGTTTTTTAGATATTCCTTGTTTTCTGTTTCAGATATAAAAACTTATACTTTTCTCATATAGGACTTTGTGAACTCGTGTCCATACAAACAAAGGAACTTCAGTCACAGAGCAGCCAGCTTTTGACTATTACTTTAACCTATGGTACTCCCTTATTTCGCTTCTACTAACAAGGAAGCAAGTAATAAGACTATTTCTGCTAATTTTTTCTCGATTAGATGAAATAAATAGAATAATTTGTTGCAGAGATATAGAGAGAGTCATGTGAATGTAACACATCAGATTTTTACTAAAAGTTCTGTACACTTATGGTTACTTTTGAACATAATCACCGAAAAGATTGAGACATTTATCGTACCTGTGCACAAGCTTTGCAATACCCGTTTCAAAAAATGTTGCCGCCAATGGTTTCAAATGAGCATTGACGTTGTTTTGAAGATCTTCGTTGGTTTGAAAGTGCTGCCCTCCTAGCCACGTCTTCAGTTCAGGGAAAAGGTGAAAGTCGCTGGGTGCCAGGTCAGGACTGTACGACGGATGATCGAAAATATCCCATTGAAATTGTTCAAGGAGCCGATGGGCAGTGCCAGCAGTGTGTGGACGAGCGTGGATCAACACAATTCCTGAAGTCAGCATTCCTCTGCGTTTGTTTTGAATGGCTCTCCGCAAACGTCGTAAAGTACGAAGATCTTCAAAACAACGTCAATGTTCATTTGAAATCATTGGCGGCAACATTTTTTGAAGCGGATATTGCAAAGCTTGTGCACAGGTACGATAAATGTCTCAATCTTTTCGGTGATTGTGTTGAAAAGTAACCATAAGTGTGCAGAAGTTTTGGTAATAAAATAATTGTTTTCAATGAACAAGTCGTTTATTTATAGCCTATCGGAGGTTGGAAAAAAAATGGTCCTCGTATTTGTTCTACTGCAAGAGTAGATTCTTTTGTTTCGCTTAAATTCGCTGGTTGTCGACAGTCTACATAGAAAAAAAATTGGCAATCTTATAACATTAAACTTGTTTGTTTATTTGACTTTTGGATAGAATAGTGTATTAAATTAAGCTTCCAGTTTTAAGAAAATCAAAAAGTTTTAAACAACTTCACTGTAGAGGATAATTTGGTGTGAGGGGGATTTTTCTCAAAAGCTTCGTGTCACAACCCTGGATGATACCAATCTAAAATTCCAAGTTTGGAAGTCAACGATCCTTTCGGTTTTGAGCTATGCTGTCCATAGTCACACACACACACACACACACACTCACGGATCTTTTCGAGAAATGCCTCTTTTACATTCTCTACACATACTATGTAATAGTGTATAGAGAAGGTATTATATTGCACCCAAAAATTCGATACCGAGATTTCACCGGAAATACATGTTTTGGTCCCCATGAATCCAAAAAAGCATTTTTGGTAAAAGGTCCGTGTGTGTCTGTGTGTCTGTGTGTTTGTGAACAGCATAGCTCAAAAGTGAAAAAACAGTTAAATACCAAAATTGGTATTTAAGTTTGGTATCTTCCAAGGATGCGACACGAAGATTTTCAAGAAAGTCCCCTCACCCAACTACCCTTTACATGGAACCTTTTTCGAAACTTTTGAATTTCTCAAAAATTGCTCTAACGATTCTTAATAAAATGTCGTATATTAAAGATATTTACTTGACAAACAAAATGTGTATCTTGAATTTTCTGGGAATAGCCTCTGAAAACTACTTTATTCTGGATGAATTTTACGAAATTGTGCATAACTGCTAAACCGTAAGAAATGGACAAAAACTTACCGGACATAAAATGTAGAGCACATTAAAACCCACAATTTATGTTATATACATTTTTTCGAGGAGTTGATCGGTTTTTTTTAGATATTACTTGTTTTTGATTTCAGCTTTAAAAACGCATGTTTCTCATACAGGAATTTGTCAACTCCTGTCTAGGCAAACAAATTAACTTCAGTCACATAGCAACCAGCTTTTGACTATTACTTTAACCTATGGTACTCCCTTATTTTACTTCTACTTACAAGGAACAAGTAATAAGACTATTATGCTAATTTTTTCTCTATTAGCATGAAGTAAATAGAAGCATAAACTTTTTAACAATAATTTGTACCAGAGACGTAGAGAAAGTCATGTGAATGGAACACATCAGCTTTTTTTTTTGATTCAGGGGGACCCAAAACATGTATTTCCGGTGAAATCTTGCTATCAAAATTTTGGGTGCATTACATCTTCTCTATACACTATGTACATAGTATGTGTAGAGAAAAAAATCTGATGTGTACCATTCACATGACTTTCTCCATATTCCTGCAACATATAATTCTTAAAAAGCTTATACTTCTATTTACTTTATGCTAATCAGAAAAAAAAAAATAACAGAAATAGTCTAATTACTCGCTTCCTTGTCAGTAGAAGCGAAATAAGGGACAACTGTAGGTTAAACTGATAGTCAAAAGCTGGTTGCTATGTCAATGAAGTTCCTTTGTCTATATGGATAGGAGTTGACAAGTTCCTGTATGAGAAAAGTATAAGTTTTTCATAGCAGAAAGCAAAAATAAGGAATGTCACAAAAACGACGAACTCCACGAAAAAATGTATATAACATAAATTGTGTGTTTTAATGTGCTCTACATTTTTTGTGTAGTAAGTTTTTGTCCATCTCTTACGGTTTAGCTGTTATTCAAAATTTAGTAAAATTCATCCAGAATAAAGTACTCTTCAGAGGCTGTTCCCAGAAAATTCAGGAGATACATTTTGTGTCAGGTAAATATGTTTAATATACGAAATTTTAATCAAAATCGCTAGAGCCATTTTGGAGAAAATCAACATTTTCGTAAAAAGTTCCATGTAAAGGGTAGTTGGGGGTGGGGGTATTTTTCTCAAAATCTTCGTGTCGCATGCCTGGAAGATACTAAACTTAAATACCAAGTTTGGTATTTCACCGACTTTTCGTTTTTGAGTTATCGTGTTCACAGACACAGGGACATACACACACACACGGACCTTTTTGTGAAAATGCTTTTTTTGGATATTGGGGACCCTAAAACATATATTTCCGGTGAAATCTCGGTATCTAATTTTTTGGTGGAGTGCAATACTTTCTCTATACACTATGTACATAGTGCATAAGGAGAAAGTAATAAAAACGGTCAACTCTAAGAAAATATGTAGGTGTAGGTCATAAACTTTGTGTATTACGTGCAGCTTACTAGTTATGCAAAGTTCAGCAAAATTCATCCAGAATAATGATGTCTTCAGAGACTATTCTCAGAAAATTCAAGATATATATTTTATTTGTCAGGTAAATATCTTTAATATACGATAATTTAATCAAATTCGTTAATACTTTTTTTGAGAGAATCAAAGTTTTAGATAATTTTTCCATGTAAAAGTTAGTTGGGGTTGGGAGTATTTTGTTCAAAATCTTCGTGTTGCATACCTGGAAGATACTAAACTTGAATATCAAGTTTGGTATTTTACCGACCTTTCGTTTTTGAGTTATCGTATTCTCAGGCACACGCACCTTTTTCTGAAAATCCTTTTTTGGATACAGGAGATTCTAAAACGTGTATTTCCGATGAAATCTTGGTAATCAATTTTTAGGTAGAGAGCAATACCTTCTTTACATATGTACCAAGTTTTATGCGGAGAAAGTAAAAAGGGAGAAAAATGCAGCAGAAATTTGAGTTATTAACTTTTTATTAGGAATCATCGTATGCCTCATGCTCCATAAAATCCTCTTAATTGACCCCAAATATTATACATGCATTAAATTCAGAAACACTTGGTCAGTAAACCCTCCGAATTTCAATGTAATCAACAACATTATGAAACACAATTTAAAATTCTGTTTTTATTTTACTTGGGTTGGCCCGCTGTAAATACATTCATTTGTTCGTTTCCTAGTAAATTTTTACTTTCTCTATACGTAATATGCACATAGTGTACAGATAAGGCATTGTATTGTACCCAAAAATTCCCTACCGAGATTGCACTATAAATATATATTTTGAGACCTCCTGAATCGTAAACAGATGTGTTCCATTCACATGACCTTCTCTATATCTCTGCAACAAATTATTGTTAAAAAGCTTATACTTCTATTTACTTCATGCTAATCGAGAAAAAAATAGCAGAAATAGTCTTATTACTTGCTTCCTTGTAAAAAGAAATGAAATAAGAGGGTGCCATAAGTTAAAGTGATAGTCAAAATTTGGTTGCTATGTGACTGAGGTTCTTTTGTTTGTACAGACTGGAGTAGACACATTCCTGTATGAGAAAAGTATACGGTTTTCAAAGCGGAAACTAATAATAAGGAATATCTTAAAAACGGCCAACTCCATGAAAAAATGTATATAAAGTATATTGTGAGTTTTAATGTGCTTTACATTTTCTGTATGGTAAGTTTTTGTCCGGCTCTTGCAGTTTAGCAGTTATGCAAAATTGGGCAAAATGCATCCAGAATAAAGAGGTCTTCATTAGCTATTCCCAAAAATTCAAGATATACATTTTATTCGGGGTGCAAATAGCTTTAAAGTACGTGAATTTAATCAAAATCGTTACAGCCATTTTTAAGAAAATAAAAAATTTCGAAAATGTTTCCATGTAAAGGGTAGTTTGTAAGGGGAATTTCTTGAAAATATTCGGGTCACATCCTTGGAAGATACTATACCTAAATACCAAATTTGGTATTTAACGGTCTTTTCGTTTTTGAGGTATGTTGTCCACAAACACACACACACACACACACACACACACACACACACACACACACAGACGTATACACACACGGGCCTTTCTGTAAAAATGTTTTGTTTTTGGATTCAGGGATCCTAAAACATGTATATCCTGTAAAATCTCGGTATCGAATTTTTGGGTGGTACTGTGTACATAGTACGTGTAGAGAAAGTAAAAAAAGTAAGTGACCTTAATTTTTGGAAAAATGTCCGTGTGTATGTGTGTCTGTGGACAGCATAGCTCAAAAACGAAAAGACCGTGAATAGCAAACTTGGTATTTAAGTTTTGTATCTTCCAAGGATGCAACACTAAGATTTTCAAGAATATCCCCCCACACCCAACTACCCTTTACATGTAACTTTTTTTCGTAAATTTTTATTTTCTCAAAAATGACTTTAACGATTTTGATTAAAATACCAGATATTTGAGCCATTTCTATCACAAATAAAATGTATATCTTGAATGTTCTGGGAATAGCTTCTGAAGACCTGTTTATTCTGGATGAATTTTGCTTAATTTGATATAACTAGTAAATCGTAAGAGTGAGATAAAACCTTACTATACAAAAATGTAGATCTTGTTAAAATACACAAGTTATGTCATGTACATGTTTTTCGTGGAGCTTACCGTTTCGAGTTATTCCTTGTTATTAGTTTCAATTGTGAAGTACTTAAAAGTTTTCTCAGATGGGAAGTGTCCATTTTTCTTTTGTTCTACTCCTGGCCAAGCAATTTATAATGACAGTCGCATAACGACATCGTTTGCAACATTTGACTAACACTTTAGCCTAATAATAAAATTCTGCTAATATTTATGTTGATTAATATTGTGTTGGAAGAACAATTACCTTTTGTATGAAGTTTGATTGTAGAGTGGTTAGAGAAGGTCATGTGAGTGTAACACCCTGACTTGTTCATTGTGAATGCAACAAAAGACGAGCAGCGTCTTGTTGAGAGACTGTGTGTGTGTGTGGGGCAAAGCCCCCAAGGATTTCAGATGCGACACACTTTTTGTTTTAGCCTGCAGAGCGGCACATAAAAAAGGGCCTGAATTATGTCGCACAACCGTGCAAGTATTTTGAAATTCAGATCCCGGAAGGCTAAACATATGTATACACTTGGTGCTGGGGCCCAAAACTGGGGAGTGGGGCAGGTTATTGCGCGCTCTTTCGCTCGTCATCTGTCTCTCACAGGATGTTTCACAATGCATTACACTGCAAAGCTCTAACTAACGCAACTTTTCTTAAATGTTTGTTAGCTGGTTTTACAGACCAAAGGCATATCTTTTAGGCGCACGTGTCAATAATACTACAACAGATAACTTTATTGTGTTTAGGCTACATTTACACCATCTTGTTCTCTTGCGTAATGGTATGTTGCACACTAAAAACTGTAATGTTACATTTACAATGAGATGCAAGCGCAGTCGTAACGCAACATAAGCGCAGACGCAAGGAGACACCATTCGCAACGCAAGAAGTTGTCACGGGTTTCTAGATCCACAAGTTACATGGGAATATCTTCCAAGTTACAAACTGAATAACATAACCAAGAACATTCACTCAATCTTTTACAAAATAAATGCATTACATACTAACAACTGACGCACGCGGCAGTGACGTAATAATAATGGCTCATTCAAAATTATTGAAAATAGAATAATTTTGCACAACGGCTCTATTAATTCTACCGTCTGATAAACGGAGATACATCGGGGTATCTATAGCAGGAAATAAAAGTGAAATGTGCAGATTCTGTGAAAACACAGAAATTAATTTAAAATCCGTTAATAAATAGAAAGTCTTCAATTCAGATCCAGCAAAGACCGTGAATTCAATACCTGCCAAATTAAACGTAAATCAGGGAAATTTTGCACCTTCTATTTATTAACTGATTTCACCACAATCCGCACATTTCACTTTTATTTCCTACTATAGATACCAACATGGTAGTTTCCGTTTTGCAGACGGCAGAATTAATAGAGCCATTGTGCAGAATTACCGAAAATAGTACAAGCATAGGGACTGATAAAACTACACATTTAATGAACTAAGCGTCTTCGATTTATGAGAACCAAGAAATCTAGACACAGATGAGAGTTACATCCATTAAATCATAACCTCTTGAGGGAGATTAGAGATGGCGCGGCACGGCCAAATAGAAGAGCATGCATGTACAGCAGGCCCTGTAAAATCTTGCAGTGTGATCGTTTGTTATTGAACTCATAGGCAAATCATACAGAAGCAGAATGCTTCCTCTTTGCACGCAACGCAGCGATAAAGTTTGGAGTTTGCAAACTTTTGTGTTGCATTGCATGGCACTGTGTTGTGCCTTGCATGTTTCTATGTGAATGCTTGCATTAAATAATATGAGTCCAAACTCTTACGCTTACATTGCATCTGCGCTTGCATTTCATTGTGAATATAACTTAAGTTGTACTTATCAAGTCGAAAATGTATATTGGGAATACGAGATCTGATAAGTAACTTACAGTACGTGGTTAGCCAATTACTTTTGGAAATACTTGAAAAAAAACTGTAAAAATACAACAATAAATCAAAATTGTTTTTCAATATTTTATTGAACATTAAGAAAAACCTGATTTGTTCCATTCGCATGACTTTCCCTAAATCGCTGTAACAAATTATTGTTAAAAAGCTTAAACTTCTATCTACTTCATGATAATCGAGATAAATATTAGCAGGAAAGCTTAGTTGTAAGCGAAAAGGAAATAAGGGAACACACTAGGCTAAAGCGACATTAAAAGTTGGTTGCCATGTGGATGAAATTCATGCGCGTATATTGCCTGAAGTTCACCAATTCGGGTATGTGAAACGTTTTAAATATTTTAAAACTGAAACAAATAACAAGCAATACCTAAAAAAAAGTGTATGACATAAATTGTGTGTTTTAAGGAGATCTGTATTTTTTGTTTAGTAAGTTTTTGTCTATCTATTACGGTTTAGCAATTATGTAAAATTCCGTAAAATTCATCCAGAATAAAGCAGTCTTTAGAGACTATTCCCAGAAAATTCAAGATATACATTTTATTTGTCAGGTAAACTTATTTAATTTACGGTATTTTAATCAAAATCGTTAGAGCCATTTTTGAGAAAAACAACATTTCAGAAATTTCACTTAAAGGGTAGTTTCGAGTGAGGGGATTTTCCTCAAAACCTTCGTGTTTCATCCCTGGAAGATAATAAACTTAAATACCAAGTTTGGTATTTTACCGACAGTTCGTTTTAAAGTTATCGTGTTCACATGCTCACGGACACACTGATACACACACACATACACACACGCACACACACAGACGCACACATACACCTGAGCCTTTTTTCTAAAAATCAGTTTTTTGGATAAAGGGGACACTATAAACACCTATCTACGATGAAAACGGCATCGAATTATGTACATAGTACATATAGAGAAAGTAAAAATAGATTCTCGATGTGAACGAACGAAAGGCTACATGGACAAAGCCTTCTTATACACTCTCCTGTTAGTGAATTCTTTACTTGAAGTAGCACATGTTACGTCATTTCCTAATTGTACTGTAAGTATTAATGACCTCTCAAACTCTTGCAGTGCTTGTTGCCATGGCAATTAATAAATGAATTGTAAATTTAGCTTACCATACCAAATATGATTAACTTACATATCAAGTATTTAAAATATACATATCGAAATGTATATTAAAGACATTAAAAATCTGATGTGTTCCATTCACATGATTTTCTCTACATCTCTGGAACAAAGTATTATTAAACAGCTTATTCTTCTATTTACTTTATCATAATCGAAAGACATATTAGCAGAACTGGTCTTATTCCTTGTTTCCTTCTAGTAGGAGATAAATAAGGGAAATCCTTGGGCTAAAACGATAGTCAAATCTTTTAAAAACAGTTTGTTATGTGGTTGAAATCCGTTTCTATGCATGGCCAGGAGCTTACAAATTTCCGTGTGAGAAAACTTTAAGTATTTTAAACGTGAAACAAGAAATATCTCAGAAATTATCAAGTCCAAGAGCAAAACCTGTATGTCGTAAACTGTGTCTTTCAACGAGATTTACATTTCTTGTGTATAACATTTTGTCTCTCTCTTACGGTTTACCAGTTACGTAAAATTCATTCAGAATAAAGAGGTCTTTAGAGGCTATTCCAAAAAAAAAATTGAATTATACATTTTATTTGCCAAATAAATATATCTAATATCCGTATTTTAATAAATATCGTCAGTAACATTTTTGAGAAAATCAAAAGTTTCCAAATGTGTTCCATGTAAAGGGTAAATACCAAGTTTGGCATTTTACCCGACTTTTCGTTTTAAAGATATCTTTTTCAAAGGCACACAGACAGACATACCAATATTTTTTTAAGGGTTTAGGGGTTCCAAAACATGTATTTCCCGTGAAACTTCGGTCTCAAAATTTTGGGTGCAATTAAATACCTTTACAATATACTATGTATGTAGTACGTGTAGAAAAAGTAAAAATAAACTTTGTTTGCAGAATAGGTAGAGAAGTTTATATGAATTGAACACATCAGATTTGTCTATTTAAGTTGTGCTGTTCATTTGTACCACGTGGTAGAGAAAGAAAACATTGTATTTGAAGCTTAGAGATGAAGAGAGTAAAGTGTTGAGACTGAGGTTAACGTAACGAGCGCGGCTATATAGGATGTACCCAGTTTAATAGAAATTAACTCTGGTCTGAAGCTCGCCGTTGCCACATCCTAAAGACCTTTGTTTTTGTAACGATAACGGTTGGTTGCACTGACGGGATTTTTCCAGTTGTAACCAATGTTGGTATTCATTGCTTACTGCGTGAATTGTGCGTTGAACCGTTGGATTACCCGGTTGTTTTTTTGTTTGCTGCTCGTGTTTTATGACTCGCCAGGGATTACCAACATCCCCAGTCTCGTTCCGGCACAAATCCCTTTTCGGCGGGAAATTTTGCATTTGCCCGGAACCCAACTGTAATCTTGCCTCTAATTTATGCACGTGTTGGTTTTTTAAAATCCCATTTCAGTGTTATTATGTTAAGTAGCTTCCAGCTCAAGTCATAAACAAGAACATACGTAACAGTCACACCACTCATCTACCTCTTACCACCATATTTCTAAACGACACTCTAATACATTTTTTTTTTTTTACTTTTTCTACACGTACTATGTACATAGTGCATAGAGGAAGTTTTGTATTCCAGCCAAAAATTCGATTCCGAGCTTTCAGCGGAAATACATGTTTCAGGACCCCGTGAATACAAAAAAAATAATTTTTACAAAAAGGTCCGTGTGAGTGTGTGTGTCTGTCTGTATGTGTGTGTGTGTGTGTGTGTCTGTATGTGTGTGTCTGTCTGTATGTGTGTGTGTGTATGTGTGTGTATGTGTGTGTCTGTCTGTATGTGTCTGTCTGTGTGTGTGTGTGTGTCTGTGTCTGTGGACAGCATAGCTCAAAAACGAAAAGACCGTTGAATACCAAACTTGGTTTTTAAGTTTCGTATCTTCCAAGGATGCGACACAAAGATTTTCAAAAAAAATCTCCGCATCCCCAACTTGCCTTTACATGGAACTTTTTTCGAAATTTTTTATTTTCTTAAAAATGTCTCTAACGATTTTGATTACAATCTCTTGTATTAAAGATATTTACCTGACAAATAAAATGTATATCTTGAATTTTCTGGGAACAGCCTCTGAAGACTACTTTATTCTGGATGAATTTTATGCAGTTTTGTATAACTGCTAAACCGTAAGAGATGGATAATAACTTATAACACAAAAATGTACAGCACGTTGAAACACACAATTTAGGTAACATACATTTTTTTCGTGGAGTTGGTCGTTTTTGAGATATTCTTAGATTTCGTTTCTGACACGGGAATTTATCAACTCCTATCCATACAAACAGAGGAACTTCAGTCTCATAGCAACCAGCTTTTGAATATCGCTTTAACCTATGCAACTCCCTTATTTCGTTCTGCTTACAAAGAAGCAAGTAATAAGACCATTTCTGCTATTTTTTCCGGATTAGCATAAAGTAGATGGTAGCATAATCTTTTCAACAATATTTTTCCCAGAGAGGTAGAGCAAGTCATGTGAATGGAACAAATTAGATATTTTTCAGCTGATTCCTAGTGAAATACATTTCATGCATCAATTTATTGCTATCTCTTAATAACTGTTAGCACTTTAAATTTAACCTAAATACAGGGTTATTCAAAAAGAAAAAACATATTTCAAACATTTATTGCTTCCAAACTACAAAAGATAGAAACGTGATTCCAACGTTCATGGAGAGAGCAAAGTGTACAATGTTATAATATGCATTCAATATGAGCACCGCGTGTTACACGACATATGTCAAAACGGTGACACATTTCTTGCCACACACGAAACTGCTGGTCTACAGTTATTGAATTTATAGCTTCAACAATTCGATGTTGTAGATCTTCAAGAGTGTCAGGCATAGGAGGGATAAAGACACAGTCTTTTACGTAACCTCATAGATAAAAGTGATATGGAGTGGGATCTGGAGACCTGGGAGGCCACCGGCGATAAAGTTGATCTGTTCCTCCTCTCGCAATCCATGTTATTCAAATGACGTCGGACGTGGTAAGAGAAATGAGGCGGGACACAATCTTGCATGAAATATGTCATTGGAAAACATTAATCGTTGGGTCAAATTGTCTTCTTCCACATCTTGTAACATGCCAATGTACAATTCGTACCGTTTGTCAGGGTTCAATGCTTGCAATAACTGCAGTTTCCGGTGCAGACGATGTTTTGGAACTCGCCGTACCGTTGCTTGCTTTCGTATAGTGTACGAATATGCTCGACATTCACGTCCGATGTGCGAGGACGTCCCGTGCTTTTCCTTTTGCACATGCAATCGTCTTCTATGAATTTTCGATGCCACTCGTAAATTTGCTTGTGACGTGGCGATTATTTATTAAATTGACGGCGAAATGCTCGTTGAACTGCAACAATAGACTCTAGCTTTGCTAATTGTAGCACACAAAATGGTTTCTCTTGTGGTGTCGCCGCCATTTCACTACAGACATACAACAAACAACAGCGCCAATACGGCCGTGATTGGAACTTCTACCCCCAGCGCTGATTCAATAGTAAACTTTTCTCTCTCCATAATCGTTGGAACCATGCTTCTATCTTTCGTAGTTTCGAAGCTATAAAAGTTTGAAATATGTTCTTTCTTTTTGAATAACCCTGTATAATATGCTTAATGTTACGTTAATCGGACATGGGTTGAACTCCCAAAGGTGACTCGTTGTTGACTGTCCTCACAAGAACTGGAGTCATTGCTGGAGAAACTGCTGGCTAACCTAATGATTACAGGTTCGATACCATCCTGCAGCTGATCTGCTTTCCAAATATCGTCTTCTATCCCTTCAACTGTTTGCAGTAATTTATCAGCTGATCTTGGGCGATTGATTCAAAAGCATTGTCTATTAAACGTTTTGCTTAAATGCAGTGTTAGGTTGCCCAATTTCTTTACCGGACTGCATGCCATTTTGTAAAACTCACACACGCCTCAGATTGCCAAAACCTTCACTTTAGAACGAGCCCTTATCGCCCCTTGAACTGTCTCCAAGACACGTGGACCAGGTGAGTCTTGCGCGCTTTGCTTTAACCTGTTGATTCATGGATGTCTTGGTTCTGGAGATGTTCCATGTGTATATAAAAGTAATTTCGCTATTTCCTCGACAACTTTCTCGCTGGAAGTTTTTCCGAGCACTTGTGGAACGAGAATTAGCCAGCGACCACATTTTCCACTGCATAAACGAAGAATCCAAACACTTTTTTTTATACTTTATTTTTACTTTCTCTATACGAACTGTGTATATAGTGTATAGAGAAGGTATTGTATTGCACCCAAAATTCTATACTGAGATTTCACCGGAAATACATGTTTTGAAACTCTCTCTGTCTGTCTGACTGTGTGTGTGTGGGGGGGGGGGAAGATTAGCACAAAAACGTAAAGTCCGTTAAAAACCAAACTTGGTATTTAAGTTTGGTATCGTCCTAGAATGCGACACCATCCCCAAGTACCCTTTACATGGAACTTTTTTCGAAATTTTGATTTCCTCAAAAATGGCTCTAACGATTTTGATCAAAATATCGTATATTAAACATATTTACCTGACAATTAATATGTATATCTTGAATTTTCTAGGAGAAGCCTCTGTATACTACTTTATTCTGGATCAATTTTACAGAATTTTGCATAACTGCTAAACCGTAAGAGATAGACAAAAACTCACCACACAAAAACTGTAGAGCATTTTAAAACACACAATTTATGTTATATAGATTTTTTTCGTGGAGTTGATCGTTTTTGAGATATTCCTTGTTTTTAGTTTCAGCTTTGAAAAACTTATACTTTTCTTATACAGGAATTTGCCAACTCCCGTCCATACAAGAAAGGAACTTCAGTCACATAGCAACCAGCTTTTGGCTTTCACTTTAACCTATGGTACTCCCTTATTTCGCTTCTACTTACGCAAGTAATAAGACTATTTCTCCTAATGTTTTCTCTATTAACATGAAGTAAATAGAAACATAAGCTTTTTAACAATAATTTGTTGTAGAGATGTAGAGAAATCATGTGAATGAAACACATCAGATTTTTTTAATAAATATGTTTAGACATGTGGATACAATCTAAATACCAACGTGGCCTATGAAAGTAAGCGAATAATCCAGATTTTTATTCATTGCAATTAATTTGGTTTAAAACCATGTTTTAACGTTCAGAACGAGAAAGAAGTTAAAACTCTGCTTTCCATAAAAATTTAAAGTTTATAATTTTAAAAAAACGAACAATTATATAAAATACTCTACCAAATTCTTTCTTTCTTTACTGCTTCCTGAATTAGGATATGGCCGACCGTGTCTACCCCCAAATTACGATAGCAACAAATATGTTATTTCAGCTTTTAATAACTAATACATGAAATGGAAACAAACATTATTTTATTTGAGGTTATTGCACTCGACTCATACATAAGAAATGCCAATAACTATTATTTTCAGTCCTTTTTGGAACTAAATACAATAAATTGGGATGTAAATATCTTTAATAGACAGGCTTTTAATCAGGATCGTAAGAGCCATTTTTTAGAAAATCAAAATCTTTGAAAATTTGTCCATGTAAAGGGTAGTTGGGGTGGGGGGATTTTCTTGAAACTTTTTGTGTCGGATCCTTGGAAGATACCAAACATAAATACCCAGTATAGTATTTAACGGTCGTTTCGTTTTCTAAAAAGGATTTTTTTTAGATTCAGGGGGTCTCAAAACATGTATTTCCTGTGAAATCTCGGTATGGAAGTTTTGAGTGTATTACAATACCTTCTCTATATACTATGTACATAGTACGTGCAGAGAAAGTAAACATAAAAGGCAATCTGAAACAAAAACGTCACGGATTTTTAATGTCGTTATAGTGTAGAAATATCGATTTTTAGCAGCTCTTTACCAGCGTTCTGAATATTTAATGTCGCAAAGATCTGTAAAATCTCGGAACTAATCACTTGACAGTGCGACACTGAGCATTCATTAACTACGTTCTTGAGTTATGTTGCTTACTTTGGTGGCTTAATGCGTAACGCGGGAAACTGCTATCCCAAAGCTCATGAGTTCGATTCCTGTCATAGAGAAAATGTTTTTTATTATCATCATTCCACACGAAGTGCTGCGATACGTGAACGAGACCCGAACTCGGAAGCCATCCTTCACTTGAAAGCCAGTATGATAACCACTACGCGTACTGGCGCTTCAGAAACTTATAGCCGTTACTTCAAAATTTCAATAAACAGGCCATAAGTCTCCATCTTAAATTACTTATCTATGTAATCTAATTATTTTGTGAAAATACTTCGGTATAGTTCATTAACATCCTGTATATATGCATGTATATTATACTCGCGTATAATGGAGTGTAAAATAAGGAAACAAAGCAGCAAGTTTACGTCAATGGACAAACAAACGAACATCGCTGGCTTTTTCATCGAGAAGGAATGTGGACAAGAAATGAATGGCTGTCACAGAAGCCCTTTGTCTCAAACAAAAATGGTTTGCAGTCCGCCTGCTGGTCTATATAGAGAACCAGGTTGATATTTGGCGCGTGTATTATCAGGAAAACAATGCCTGTGACGTCATCCAAACGTCATCTCAATAGGCTAGGGCGTGGATGTATACTGTGCCGCAAAACTTTCAAATGCTATTGTATCCAGTGGCGTTGCGAAGGAGGAAATACACGACTTTCATTTACTAATCTGTGACATCTTTAAATTATATTTCTTTTATTTATTGCTGTATAGACAAAGTACTGCATTCCACCCAAAAATTCAATACCGAGACGGAAATTCAAGTATCAATTAAAAACCCATTTTTACTTTCTCTACACGTACTATACACGTCGTGTATAGAGAAAGTATTATATTGCACCCAAAAATTCGATGCCCAAATTCCACCGGAAATATATGTTTTAGGGTCCCCTTTATCTAAAAATGCAGTTTTAGTTTCTCTACATGTACTATGTACTTACATATGTATAGAGAAGGTAGTACAGTCCACCAAAAAATTCGATACCGAGATATCAACGGAAATACACGTTTTAAGGTGTCATGTATAACACATTATTTTTAGAAAAAGATCCGTGTGTTTGTGAACACGATAACTCAAAAACGAAAAGTTGGTAAAATACCAAATTTGGTATTTAAGTTCAGTATCTTTCATGGATGCGATACGAAGATTTTTCAAGAAAATTTTCACATCCACAACTACCCTTTACCTGGAAATATTTTTGATTTTGATTAAAATATCGTATACATTAAAGATATTTACACTACAAATAAAATGCATATCTTGAATTCTCCAGGAACAGTTTCAGAAAACCACTTTATTCTGGATGAATTTTACAGAATCTCGTATAACTACTAAACCGTAAGTGATGGACAAACACTTACCACACAAAAAATGTAGAGCACATTAAAGCTCACACTTTATGCTGTATACCTACATTTTTTTATCGTGGAGTTGATCATTTTTTGTGATATTCCTTGTTATTGATTTCAACTTTAAGACTTATACTTTTCTCATACAGGAATTTGTCAACTCCTGTCCATACAAAAATGGAACTTCAGTCACATAGCAACCAGCTTTTGACTATCACTTTAACGTATGGTACTCCCTTATTTCCTTCTACTTACAAGGAAGCAAGTAATAAGACTATTGCTGCTAATTTTTTCTCATGTGATTGGAGCGCATCAGATTTTTTTAAATGCTATTCTTAGATCAGGAGACTCTAAAACGTGTATTTTCAGTAAATTATCGGTATGGAATCTGTACCTATATTATGTACCATGTATACGTGGTAGAGACAGTAAAATGCAGGAATGTTATTGGCTCTTTAAGTAAATATTGAAACTGCAGTGGGATAAATTTGTTTCTCTTGCATACAGAGCAAAATTCCCCCCTTTGCTATGCAAATGCAAATAAATGGCTGCGAATAACCGTAAAAAAGTATTAATTTTAACAGAATATTCGCGTTATGAGCAGTCGCATGTTCATTTGGTTAGAGTGAAATGGGAAGCTGTGGTTCTATACGTCACGCTATAGAACGTGAATTAACATTTCATTTCTTGCCACCAGATATCCGAGGTTCGTACTTTTGCTTCTTTCAGCTGTTTGACAGCTAAGCAACGTGTTGGCTAACATGTGAACACTCGCCGTAAATTTTCAAACATACACTTCTTTTTTTAATTTCTCTAAACGTACTATGTACACAGTATAGAGAAGATATTGTATTCCATCGGAAACACATGCATTGGACTCTATATTGATTTTTTATTTTTTTTAACTATTTTTGTGCTCGTTAAACAATTCTTTATGATTTTCCCATTGACTTCGTGATATTTTTGTATAGTACGATGTGTTTTTACTTTCTCTATACGTACTATGTACATAGTGTATAGAGAAAGTATTGTATTGCACCCAAAATTCGATACCGAAATATATGTTTTGAAACCCCCTGAATCGAAAAGAGCACTTTTATAAACATGTTTTCGCGTATGTCTGTCTCTGTGTGTGTGTGTGTCTGTGGGCATCATAGCTCAAAAATGAAAATACCGTTAGAAACCAAACTTGGTATTTAAGTTTGGTATCTTCCAAGGATGCGACACGAAGATTTTCAAGAAAATCCCCCCACCCCAAACTACCCTTTACATGGAAAAAATATCCAAAGTTTTGATTTGCTAAAAAATGGCTCTAACGCTTTTAATTAAAATCTCGTATATTTAAGATATTTACTTGACAAATAAAATGTATATCTTGAATTTTCTGGGAGTAGTATCTGAAGACTACTTTATTCTGGATGAATTTTACGGATTTCTGCATAACTGCCAAACCGCAAGAGATGGACAAAACCTTACCACACCAAAAGTGTAAAGCACATTAAAACACACAATTTATGTTTATGCATTTTTTTCGTGGAGTTGATCGTTTTTAAAATATTCCTTGTTTTTTAGTTTCAGCTTTGAAAATTATACTTTTCTCATACTGCTGTCTATACAAACAAAAGCACTTCAGACACGTAGCAACCAGCTTTTGACAATGACTTTAACCTATGCTACTCCCACATTTCGCTTCTACATACAAGAAAGCAAGTAATAAGACTATTTCTGCTAATGTTTTCTCAATTAGCATGAAGTAAAAACGTTTTTAATACCTAATAGTTTGTTGTAGAGATGTCGAGAAAATCATGTGAATGGAATACATCAGATTTTTTTTTAACTATTTTGTGCTCGTTAAACATTATTTATGATTTTCCTATTGATTTCATAATATTTGTGTATAATCAGATTTTTTTTGTAATTCGAAGTAGCTTAATTCGAATGAATTACCAGGGCTTTATTGTATTCTAATTTGAAAGTTAAATTATCAAAAAGGTATCCACTTCTGTATAATTTTGGGATTACATGAATATCGTATATCCTGTTTTATTTCAGCGACCAGACTTAACGGTTACTTTTGGACGACTCCCAGGTCTTTAGACAGTGGATTTCCTCGACACAGAGCCTTGACATTATCTTGGTGAAACGCTTGTATTGAATATAATTCGCTGCTAAAGCGAGAGACTTAGCAACTGCAGGAAGACGGGCGCGATATCAGAAAACCCCAAACTTCCGCAACAATAGCCCCACATTTCTACAACTGCGCCATCTTTAATAGCATGCAAATGTATTCAAAACCGAGCGCGCTAACTGCCACCTCACACAAAGACTGGATTTGTCTTTAAGATTTTGGCTTTTCTCTCTTTAGGTGATTAGGTCGCCTGCTTCAACAACAGATAGCACCATCGAGCTCTTAGTACTTCATTTGTTTCTGTAGCGTAGGCCTGTCATCACTATATCACATCCATACAACTACATTTTACATTTTTACTTTCTCTACACGTACTATGCACATGTTGTATAGAGAAAGTATAACATTCCACCCAAAAATTCGATATCGAGATCTATTTCACCGGAAATACATGTTTCAGGGTCCTCTGAATCCAAAAAAAGCATTTTCAGAAATAGGTCCGTGTGAATGTGTGTGTCTGTCTGTCTGTCTGTCTGTGGGCGGCATAGATCAAAAACGAAAATTCGGTTAAATATTGAACTTGGTATTTAAGTTTGGTATCTTCCAAGGATGAGACACGAAGATTTTCAAGAAAATTCCCCCACCCTTAACTACCCTTTACATGAAAAACATTTTGAACATTTTGTTTTTCTTAAAAATACCTATAACGATTTTTATTAAAATACCACGTATTAAAGCTATTTATTTCACAAATAAAATCTATATCTTGAATTTTCTGGCAATAGCTTCCAAAGCTCTGTTTACTATGGATACATTTTGTTTAATTTGGCATAACTAGTAAACCGTAAAAGATAGACAAAAACTTACTATACAAAAATGTAGATCTTGTTAATATACACAAGTTATGTCATATACATTTTTTTCGTGGAACTTACCTTTTTCGAGATATTCCTTGTTATTAGTTTCAATTGTGAATTTCTTACACTTTTCTCAGACGGACGCGTCCGGTTTTCTTTTGTTCTACTTCTGGCCAAGCAAAGAAGCTATTTCAGTAACAGTCGTATAACATCTTTTAAAACATTTGACTATCATTTTATCATAGCGCATTCCCTTAGTTCAAGTCTACTTATAAGGAACTACGTAATAACATTTTGTTAATGTTTATCTCGATTAATATGGTATTGAAAGAAGAATTATCTTTTGTAAGAAGTTTGTTTGTAGAGTAGCTACAGAAAGTCATGTGAGTGTAACACATCAGATTTTATTTGCTTTATTTCTTTTTATCCCAGAAAAGCTAATACATTTGTTATGTCGATGTTCTAATTTAATTTAACCATCTCTGTAGTGCTATTTATCAAGGTCCTCAAAATAGCTGTTTACCGCATCAATGACCACCTCGTTGTTGTGAAAACTTCGTCCTCCAAGACATTTTCTGAGGTTTGGGAACAGGTGGTGGTCACCGGGTGCTAGATCTGGGAATAGGGTGGCTGTTCAAGCAATTCCAACTTTAATCCGCACAGTTTCCCATTGCATTGACTGAAGATGGGCCGGAGCATTGTCGTGATGAAACAAGATTTCTATTTTTGTTCTTTTGTTTGCAAATGAGGTCTTTTTCTTTTCCCCTCATCACTCAAACGTTTCAGTAAGTTTGCGTAGTAGTCATCAGTGATACTTTTACCCCTTTCCAAGTAGTAAATAAAATAATTTCTTATGCATCCCACCCAGAAAACACTCGCCATAAACCTGTTAGCTGACTTTGCCTTTTGTGGAGTTGGTTCACCTGGCACAATTCACTGTTTGGACTGTGATTTCCTTTCTGGAGTGTAGTGATGTATCCAAGTTTCATCCATGGTAATAAGCCTTCACCTGGCACAATTCACTGTTTGGACTGTGATTTCCTTTCTGGAGTGTAGTGATGTATCCAAGTTTCATCCATGGTAATAAGCCTTCACCTGGCTCGATTCACTGTTTGGACTGTGATTTCCTTTCTGGAGTGTAATGATGTATCCAAGTTTCATCCATGGTAATAAGCCGCCTCAAAAATTCACTGGCATTTTTACAGTAGAGCTCCACATTCTTAACAGAAATAGTTTTTGTTTGTAATTTTTGATCAGGTGTCAACAAACGCGGCATAGACCTTGAGAAAACCCAAAACATTACTTAAAATATTACCTGCACGTTCTTTTGATATGTTTACAGCCTCTGCTATCTCAAACAACTTTAATCTGCGGTCTTCCAGTACTAAACGATGAATTTTTTCAATGATCTCTCGAATTGTCACTTCTACCTTCTCTATACACTTCTCTATAGACTATTCACATAATATGTGTAAAAAAATAAAACAGTATGTGAGTGTCTAAGTGTAGCATATCTCAAAAACGAAACCAAACGTGGATGCGAAGATTTTCCAAAAAGTCCCTCCCCCCTCCAAGTCCATCTACAGTTTACATGGGACATGTTTACATGGGACATGTTTCGATAAATTTGATTTTCTCAAAAACGGCTCTAAAGATTTTGTTTAAATTACCATAATGTTGAATATATTTTCATGACAAATGAAATGTATCGTATGTTGAATTTTCTGGGAATATTCACTGAACACCTCTTTATGTTGGATGACTTTTGCATAACTGGTAAATAACAAAACATATTGCACAAAAGTTGTAGATCTAGTTATTATAGATAATTTATGTTATATGCATTTTTTCATACAGTTAGCGGTTTCCAAGATATTCCTTGTTATTGGTTTCAATTTCAAACTGGTTAAACGTTTCTCAAGCTGGAACGTAACTTTCGTTTCATCTCTCTTGTTTTTCTCCCGAGAATGCAAAAGAGAACCGATTTGCAATTATTTCATATAGCGATTTTTAAAAGATTTGTCTCTCAATTTAGCCTAGTGTATTCCCTTCTACTTACAATAAAGCACGTAGTTTCTGTTCATTTTTATCTTAATTAGCATGAAGTAAATGTAAGAATAAGCTTATTACAGAGACGTTTATATCGATTAGCATTACATAAAATATTTTGTAAAAAATGTTTCTTTTTGGATCAGCTAGAGAAGGTCATGTGAATAAAACACATCTGATATTTTTTTGTGATAACAATTTACAAGATATACATTGTTATTGTTTTTAATGTTAAACTTACACTACTCTTAAACGGGAATTTGTCAAATGTTTTTCTTATTGTTTCATTGGTATAGCCCCCTTTAACCTCATATCGACTTGTGAAACTGTCGGTTCAGAACATTAGGTTAATAAACTTTATACTACTAAACACACGCACATACATACTTCCAGACTCTATGGAAATAGGGAATAATTCTGGTTAAACAAAAATCCCGCGCCCCAGCCGAAAATCGAACCCGGGACCTACTGGTGAGAACTCAGGTCGCTGACCACTCGACCACGGAGGCAGCCTCTGGTTCCTTTGTTTTAGTGCTAGCCATGCAAAGAGAACCAAATTTCAGTCCCATAGTAAGCACATTTTAAAACATTTGACTGTCAGTTTATCCTGGTGTATTCCCTTATTTCCCGTTAATAAGACCGTTTCTGCTGATGTTTATCTCAATTAGTGTGCCGTATGTAGAAGAATAACCTTTCACTTTCTGCTCCATCATTCATATATCATCAGTGTCACCGCCTGCGGTGCCACAAGTAGCTAAACCGGGCGTTAAACACTACAAAAAATTACTTTCTCTACACGTACTATGTACATGGTGTAAGGAGAAGGTATTGTAAAATTCGATACCAAGATTTCACCAGAAATACATGTTTTGGGTCCCCCTGAATCCAAAAAAAAAATATGGAAAAAGGTCCATGTGTGTATATGTGGGCAGCACAGCTCAAAAGGGAAAAGACCGTTAAATACCAGTTGGTATCTTCCAAGGATGCGACAAGAAGATTTTCAAGAAAAAAAAAACACCCCAACTACCCTTTACATAAAATTTTTTTCGAAAATTTTGATTTTCTCAAAAATGATTTTGATTAAAATATCGTATATTAAAGATATTTGCCTGACAAATAAAATGAATATCTGGGAATAGCCTCTGAAGACTATTTTGGATGAATTTTACAGAATTTTGCATAACTGCTAAACTGTAAGAGATGGAGAAAATCTTACGGCATAGAAAATGTAGAGCACTTAAAACACACAATTTATGCTATATATAATTTTTTTGTGGAGTTGATCCTTTTTAAGACATTTCTTGCTTTTTGTTTCAGCTTTGAAAAACTTATACTTTCTCATACAGGAATTTGTCAACTCCTGTCCATACAAACAAAAGAACTTCAGTCACATAACAACCAGCTTTTGACTATCACTTTAACCTATGTTACTCCCTTATTTCACTTCTACTTACAAGGAAGCAAGTAATAAGACTATTTCTGCTAATTTTTTCTCGATTAGCATGAAGTAAATAGAAGCATAAGCTTTTTAACAATAATTTGTTACAGAGATGTAGAGAAAGTCATGTGAATGGAACATATCAGCTTTTTTATTTAACAATAGTTTACTCTTCACAGGAAGCATATGTTTAAACTGAAACTTAGTTTTATAAATCAGAATTTCTAGAACATTCAAAAACTGTTTTGAAAATAACGCATTATAATTTCAGGAGAAAATAGATATTGAAAACACATGATTTTTAAACCCAAAAGCAAGTATCAACAAAAATATAAAGTGCTCCATTCACATGACTTTCTCTACATTTTTATAACAAATTATTGTCAAAAACCTTATCCTTGTATGTACTTTATGCTAATTGAAATAAACATTAGCAGAAATTGTCTTGCCACTTAAATAGAAAGGCAATATGGGAATTATCTAGGCTAAAGCGATATTCGTATGTGAGTGAGATTCGTTTCTTTATATGGCCAGGAGTTGGCAAGTTCCCTATGACAATGTTTTGAGTCGTTTACAACTGAAATCACTCACAACAAATATCTGGAAAACGGTTAACTACACGAAAAAATGTATAGGACCTAAACTGTGTGTTTTAACGAGATCTACTTTACCAGTTGTGCAAAATTGAACAAAACTCATCCAGAATTAGGAGGTCTTCAAAGGCTATTTCCAAAAATTGAAGATACTTTTATTTATGTAAATATATTTAATGTGCAGTAATTTAATAAAAATCGATAGATCCATATTAGAGAAAATCAAACTTTTTGAAAAGTTATCCCTGTATAGGGTAGATTTAGATGGGGGGATTTTTCTCGAAATCTTCATATCGCATCCTTAAGATATGTAACTTAAATCCAAAGTTTAGTTTTCTTTTTGAGCCACCCATAGACAACACACACTGAGCTTTATTTAAAAATTCTTTTTAACTTAGGGGTCTCAAGACCTGTATTTCCGGTGAAATCTAGGTTTCAAATTTTTAGGTGCAATAAAATACTTTCTCTATATACTATATGCATTGTACGTGTAGAGAAAATAAAAAGAATGTAAATTTGTGGTATAGAATGTAAAACTTGCCTGACTGATCATCTAGAGGTCCCGGGTTCGATTCCCGGCTGCGGCGGGGGATTTTTCTTTAGCCAGAGCTATTCGCTATCCTCCACAGGGTCTAGAAGTATGTATGTGAGAGTGAATGTGTGTGTTTGAGGAAAATAAAACGGTTTAAATTTACAGACAGCGAGTTGTTTCTAATGCAAAGCCCCCGATATAACCTTACATGCTAAAATGGGCTATATAAATGAAACATTAAAAAAGAAAAAAGAAAATTAACCCGCCCAGGTAGTGTGGTGGTAGCGTGTCTGCCTCATATTCAACATGTCGTGAGTTCGAATCTCGCTTAGGGTGAATTACCCCGATAAGGTTTTTCATCGAGGTTTTCCCTTATACTGAGAAGACGAATGTCGAGTAACTTTAAGCTTAAGATCATTTCACCAATTTCATCGATCGTGCGATATGACCAACCAGGTTAAAGGACGTTAAACTGCGAAGAAAACCAAATTTCCCCTACTTACTGTGCATACTATAGAAACAAAAGCACGTTTATAATAAACATATTTGTACCGTAGCTTCTAGAGAGGTAATATTACGTTTACTGTATCCGAATTCAGCATTAAAATAATGATCTGTTTTGAGAGTGTAGTTACAAACAGCTCGTGTATTGCAACAACATTTTATCCAGTGTTTATAGTTTTATCTCCCCCCCCCCTTCTAATTACAAAGTTCTGAAAACGCGTCAGTGAAAACAAGTACGATAAAAACAAATGCACACGACCATACATTTAGTTGAAGCGCGTATTCATAAAACATTTTAAGCATGGATAGCTTTGGTAAAATTGCAGAAACAAAACACAGCGTAATAAATATCGCAATACCCTGTTTAATTTTCACCACACACAGTATAAAATAACAAGTGACTACAGATTTGCGAAATATAATGAAATATTTGTCCAAGTGTAAATGAAACAGAACTGGACCAAAGTGAACCGTTATTTATATTTCCGTTTTATATAATATTTATAAATTAAATATACTATGCAAATACTTTTTGATTTCTCTGACACGTACAATGTACTCAGTAAGTAAAGAAGCCATTGTATTCCAGCCAAAAACTTTATTCCGAGAGTTTTGAGTACATCTGAGTCCCTCTTTATAAAAGAAGGCATTTTCACTATACCTACCACGTAAACTATAAATACTAGGTAGAGAATAACTGCATTCCAGCCCACATTTTATCAATATTTTATCGGAAATACATGTTTTGAGGACACGTAAGTCCCTCTCCCATAAAAGTCGCCCTCCGTGGTGTAATGATTCATATACCCAAGCTCGCGGTTAAACCCGGCGGAGGACGATGGATTTCTCAGGGTGTAAAAATCCCGAGCATGGCTTCCTTTGGAAGGGAAGTAAAGCCGTTGGTCCTGTGTCGTAGATTTACGGCACATAAAAGATCCTCAAGCCTGATAGAGAGGCCTCTCAGCAAAATTAAGCGGTCTTTCTCGCCCAATGTAGAATGGGACGCTGAGAACCACAGCAGTTAAAGAGCGTCCATAAATAAAAATCTAATATGTTCCATTCACATGACATTCTCTATAAAAATTATTGTTAAAAAACTTATGCTTCTATTTACTTCACTTTAATCGAGAAAATAATAGCAGAAATAGTCTTATTACTTGCTACCTTGTAAGTAGAAGTGAAATAAGGGAGTACCATAGGTTAAAGTGAAAGCCAAAAGCTGGTTGCTATGTGACTGAAGTTCCTTTGACAAATTCCTGTATGAGAAAAGTATAAATTTTTCAAAGCTGAAACCAAAAACAAGGAATATGTCTAAAACGATCAACTCAACGAAAAGAAATGTATATAATATAAATTTGTGTTTTGAAGTGCTCTACATTTTTTTATGTGCTAAGTTTTTGTCCATCTCTTACAGTTTGGCAGTTACGCAAAATTCCGTAAAATTCCTCCAGGTAAAGTAGTATTCAGAGGCTATTCCCAGAAAATTCCAGATATACATTTTATTTGTCAGGTAAATATCTTTAATATACATATTTCAATTAAAATCATTAGTGCCATTTTTAATAAAATTAAAATTTTCGAAAAAGTTCTATGTAAAGGGTAGTTGGGGGTGGGGGGATTTTCTTGAAAATCCTCGTGTCGCATCCTTGGAAGATACCAAACTTAAATACCAAGTTTGCTATTTAGCGGTCTTTTCGTTTTCGACATATGCTGTCCACAGACACACACACACGCGCACTCACGAACCTTTTTCTGAAAATGCTTTTTTTGGATTCAGGGGGACTCAAAACATATATTTTGGGTGAAATCTCGGTATCCAATTTTGTGGTGCATTACAATACCTTCTCTATACACTATGTACATTGTACATGCACAGAAAGTAAAAAGCCATTTCCCCCCCAAAAAGAAAGCATTTTACTGCTCCCTCCACTAGGTATAGAACTAATGCAGTCCACCCAAAAATGTTATATCAATATTTCACCGGAAAGACATGTTTTGAAGACACGCAAGATCGTTATTAAATGCAGCAGTTTTACTTTCTCCATACGCACTGTGTACATAGTGTATAGAGAAAGTATTGCACTCCACCCAAAAATTCGATAGCGAGATTTCACCGCAAATATATGTTTTAGGGTCCCCAATATCCAAAAAAAGCATTTTCACAAAAAGGTCTGCGTGTGTGTGTGTCCGTGTGTCCGTGTCAGTGTATCTGTGTGTCTGTGAACACGATAACTCAAAAACGAAAAGTCGGTAAAATACCAAACTTGGTATTTAAGTTTAGTATCTTCCAGGGATGCGAAACGAAGATTTTGAGAAAAATCCTCCCACCCCGAACTACCCTTTACATGGAACTTCTTTCGAAAATTTTGATTTTCTCAAAAATGGCCCTAACGATTTTGATTAAAATTTCGTATATTAAACATATTTACCTGACAAATATAATGTATATCTTGAATTTTCTGGGAATAGTCTCTGAAGAGTAGTTTATTCTGGATGAATTTTACTAAATTTTGAATAAGTGCTAAACCGTAAGAGATGGACAAACACTTACTATACAAATAATGTAGAGCACATTAAAACACACAATTTATGTTATATACATTTTTTCGTGGAGTTCGTCGTTTTTGTGATATTCCTTATTTTTGGTTTCTGCTATGAAAAACGTATACTTTTCTCATACAGGAACTTGTCAACTCCTATCCATATAAACAAAGGAACTTCATTGACATAGCAACGAGCTTCTGACTATCACTTTAACCTACGGTTGTCCCTTATTTCGCTTCTACTTACAAGGAAGCGAGCAATAAGACTATTTCTGCTATTTTTTTCTGATTAGCATAAAGTAAATAGAAGTATAACGTTTTTAAGAATTATTTGTTGCAGGGATATGGAGAAAGTCATGTGAATGGTACACATACGATTTTATTACTCCTTGCACTAGAGTATATTTACTAGATATAAAAGTAAATATATACATTAAAAATGATATACCAAAATTTCAACGGAAATACATGTTTTGAGATAAGTAAGAGCCTCATAAAATGCAGCATTTTTATTATTTTTTACACTAGAAAATATTAACCAGGTATAAAAGTAAATGTTATATCAGCGGAAATACATGTTTTGAGATCAGGAATTCAGCGTATTTCGTTTGAACTGTGGGCATTTTCTTGTAAACTTAATCCGAATTTCTCTGATGCAATATTCTAAATCAAACGAATTGTGTAAATAACGTTCTTATCTCCGTTTAATTAACTACCAAATTTAAATTCTTATTATTAATTTCTCAAATACATATGTATAAATAAAAAAGAAAAAACAAAGACCATAAAAATATTGTGTGTTCCATTCACATGACTTTCTCTACATCTGTACAGCAAATTATTATTAAAATGCGTATTCTTTTATTTACTTCCTCCTAATCGAGAACAAATTAGCAGAAACAGTCTTATTACTTGCTTCATTGTAAGTAGAAGCGAAATAAGGGAGTATCATAGGTTAAAGTGAAAGCCAAAAGCTGGTTGCTATATGACTGAAGTTCCTTTGTTTCGACAGCAGTTGACAAATGCCTGTGTGAGAAAAGTATACATTTTTCTTAGCTCAAACCAAAAACAAGGAATATATAAAAAACGATCAACTCCACAAAAAAATGTATAAAAAAATAATTGTGTGTTTTAAAGTGCTGTGCATTTTTATGTGGCAAGTTTTTGTCTAGCTCTTAAAGTTTAGCAGTTATGCAAAATTCCGTCAAATTCATCCAAAATAAAGTAGCCTCCAGAAACTCTTCCCAGAAAATTCAAGATATACATTTTATTTGTCAGGTAAATATCTTTAATATACGATGTTTTAATTGAAACCGTTAGAGACATTTTTGAGAGACTCAAAATATTCGAAAAAGGTTCCATTTAAAGGGTAATTGGGAGGTGATGGGGGATTTTCTTGAAAGTCTTCGTGCCGCATTCTGGAAGATACCAAACTTAAATACCAAGTTTCGTATTCAACGGTCTTTACGTTTTTGAGTTATGCTGCCCACATACACACACGGACCTTGGATTTAGGAGGATCCTAACATATATTTTCGGTGAAATCTCGGTATCGAATTTTTGGGTGAAATGCAATACGTTCTCTATAATCTATGTACACAGAACGTGTAGAGAAAGCAATAATACATATTTTCACATATAAATACACATACATACACATACATACACATACATACGTACACATACATACACACACATACACACACATACATACACATACATACACATACATACACATACACATACATACACATACACATACATACACATATATACACATACATACACATACATACACATACATACACATACACACATACACACATACATACACATACACATACATACACATACACACATACATACACATACATACACATCACATACATAC